>OY856410.1:976659334-977259334 GCA_963693085.1 Alisma plantago-aquatica | reverse complement strand
CCAAAAGAATGGTCTCTCTTTTGAGATACTACAAGTAGGCTTTTGGTCTAAACATAAACTGTATCTAGAAGAAGATCTCATTTAGAAAAAATGTTTTTGAGGAGACACGAGAACAAAACAAAGTAGAACTTTGTGTTTAGGAGGTAAACACACATGAAAAGTACTTAGGCCTTCCTAACATCATGAAAAATCGAATAGAAAGGTGTTAAGGGACCTAAAAGATAAAATATGGAGGAAGATCAATGGATGGAAAGAGAAGTTTCTCAGCCAATCATGCAAGGTGGTCCTCATCAAGTCCATTGTCCAAGCTATATAAGTTTACAGGATGGGAGTGTTTCATATATCAAAGGCCACCATTGCAAAATAACGTGTATGCTTGCAAATTTCTAGTGGGAGTAGAAGGGAGGGAAAGAGGAAAATGCATTAGGCCTCATGGACAAAGTTTTATTATCCAAAAAAGAATAGATTACTAGGTTTTAGAGACCTTAAGGTTGTCAACTCTTTCCTACTTGTTGAACAAGCATGGTGCATGTACAAGGACCCTGGCTTAAAATTTTCCTTTGTCTTGAAGGATAGGTATTATAATTGAGATGACTTTATTGACATCCGACGAGGTTTTGACCGTAGCTATATATCATGAAGTTTGGGGAAATCCCTATTCAATGAAGGACTAAGATGGAATATAAATTCCAAATCAGAGGTTAATATATGGAAAGAAGATTGTATACTTGAGGGAGTGGGATCAAGTCAAATTTCCCAAAATTCCACAAGTATAATCCCTACCCGAGCAGGAGAATTGATTAAAATAGGCATGATAGAATGGGACTTGAGTCAAATATCTACCCACTTAATGAACATTAGATTGAGGTAATCCTTAAAATAGTGGTTTACCGTTTGGATATTTTAACTATGTAATGGTATCTTACTACAAACGGTTTGTTCTTTGTATGTTCATCTTATTGGATGGGTTTCAACCACCACAATAGTGAAAAACAAGCATATAATATCCAATCTCAATAAATTCTTTGAGGCAACACATGTCACTCTCACCTCCCACCAAAGATATAGCATTGCATGTGGCAATGTTGCTTCAATTAACTCCCCATAAAATCAAACCTTATAGATAGACATGTTGTAAAACTGACCTCTAAGAGATCTAAAACAAGGAGTCTGGAACTACAATACATGCATTGATGATATGTACACATACCAACACCATTTCATCTAGATCCTCTCTGAAATCCATTATGGAGGAGGCCCCTCTCATCATAAAAAAATAATGGGCTACTTTTCTTGGTTTTGCAGCCACTTGCCTTGTTGTGTGGCCATGTAGAAATATAGAGGTTTTTAACTTGGGCCCTGTTTAACCCCTCCTCACACTACATGGCATGATGCATGGTCACCAAAGTTATCATGAAGGCATAGACAAAGCAAGATCAACTATGGTTTTTCTATAGACCTCACTTGTACAAATTGGAGACCACCATCAAATCGATATATCAAAGTTAATATTGATATGTCTTACATAGATGATAGTAGGATCAATGTGATTGTGATCTTCAGAGACAATTGTGAATCCACAAATACGATGGTTGTGAAAACTTACATTGTATTATTGTAACATCCCTAACCTGGGTTATGCTCTAACCCTAGATGTTTTGCTTAATAAAGTTGATTAAATGCTTGATCTTATCTTTTGAAAAGTAATTAAGTCTCAAGAGGAACTTATGTTTCAATTTTAGTCCTTTTTGAATAATGTTGAAATAATATTTTGCTATTTTGGACTAAATTGCAAATTACCCAAGTTGAGGGGTTAACTTGCAAATGTGACATGATAAAATGTTCTGCAGATGTAGAAGCATCATAGGAATGAGTATTATGTAGTGGTATGGCTTCCACAAGCTTGAGCACCAAGATAGAGCTTGCTAAGCAATCTTGGTGCATTAAAACCTAGTTTTGGTAAAATGTGTAATTTACCCAAAACTTAGGGTTCAATATGCAAAATACCACTTCAAGAGGTTCCCTCATGATTCTTGGCATCATATAGAGAAAATAATTTGAGAGGGGCACCTCATTTGAATCATTTTGGAAGAGAGAGAATCTTTATATTAAAATAATCAACATTTAAGCATAAATGGAACTTTACTTCAATTTTATGCAAAAATAAATATTATTAATTGAAGTGCCTTCAACCGAAATGTGATGGTTGATTTTATAACAAGGATGAACGACCATGTGCCTTGTAAAGGCCACGAAAATATCTAAGTGAGTGGAGAGCCCACTCACATTAGTTAATTAAAAGTAATATCCACTAAAAATGGGATATTAGTATTATATGAATTAAGGTGCTTAATTTGTTTTCCTTTAATTCGTGGATAATGAAGAGGAACTAAAGGCAAATAAATTTGCCTTCGTATACAAGTGAGTGAGGGGAGTATGTGGCATAATTTGGGGAGTTGAAGGATTGCTTTTCAACTTTCTCTCTCCTTGAAATTCCTTTATAAAAACTTCATTTCCCATTCAATCAAAGACTCTTTTTCGGATTTTCTTCTCTCCTTGCTTTGGCCAAGAACAAGGGAGCTAAGGAGCAACAGGAGGACGACCCCCAACCTGTAGGTAAGCTCCATGATCTCCTTTCACCCTGATTTCATGGTGGAAATCACAAATCAATGCTTGATTTCTTCTTTTCTCCATGCAATCTTCAAATCCTAGCCAATCCTTTTCACTCAAAAGCTTGAGCACGAGCTTGGGATAGTTGAGAAATATTCTTACACCATTAAATACGTGGAGTTGGAGCTTTGGAGCATTCTTGAAGGCGGATTATATAACTTGAACCCAATTACGTCATTATTCAATTCCAATTTTACAAGTTATGTTGATTTCTCCTTCTTCTTGATTAATTGCTTGCTATAATGGATGATGCTATGAAATCAGCAGTAATGTGAACCTTAGAAATGAAGGTATATGATGATGGCATCATCTTGGACACTTTTCCCCAAAAATTGCAACTCCAATCGGTTTCTAATAAAATTGGTCAATCGGTTTCACCAAACCATTTGGTGACCAAACAGTTTGCAAACTATTTGAGGAATTGGATTCAAAACTGTTTGGGACAGTTGACCATTTGGATTGAGTTGATCATTTGGATTTGAGTTGACAGTTTGGAAAGAAACGGTTTCTAAACCGTTTGATGATTAACGATCTTCAAGATCATTTGGTGTTTAGGGTTTCCAAAACCGATAGAATGGAAACGGTTTTAAAAACCGTTTGAGGTTGATGATGTCATAGATTGATGCTGATCCATTGCCATTTAATTGAATTAATTTCCAAGGATTCAACACTTGAAGGTTCAATGAGTATCAAACCCTAAATCAAGCTGTTAAAGAAACCCTAATTGAATTCCACCAATTTCAATGATGGGAGGGGTCAAACGGTCTCAAGACCGTTTGAGGTCAGGTCATGCCAAGTTTAAATGGTGATTTAATGGTTCAATTGAAGAGTGATTCAATGGTTCAATTGACAGGTGGTTCAATGATTAAAACCCTGAATCGATTTGGTGGATGGAAACCATAATTGGTCCATTCAGTTTTGAGAAGGTTTGGATCAAATGGTCTCAAGACCGTTTGAAATCAAATGGTCTCAAACCGTTTGGAGATCCAAGTGGTTTCAAGAGTGATTTGTTCATACGGTTTCAATGTACTTTTTCTAAAACAGTTTCAAGGGCTAGTTGCCCAAATGGTTTCAAACTGTTTGAGATTCTATTTCATCAAGACTATTTGGGGTCTATGTCTTCAAGGCCATTTGAAGATTTAGGTGCTTCAAGACTGTTTGAAGGTCAAGGCACTTCAAGACCCCTTGAAGGTTTAATTGACTCAGACCACATAAGTACAATTAACCCCATGATTTTTGATGATATTTATAAAAGGTAACTATAATGATTGTACCTTCAAGATACTTAAGTGGTTAGTACCTTTTGAATGGTTAACCTTTGATGCTCATGGAAGCAATGACTCGATACAATATGTAATTAGGGTATGATCCTTGATAGAGAGACCATGAAACCCTAATTGAGAAGGGTGATGAACCCTAACCCTAATATAGGGAAATGTTAAGTATAACCCTAATCTTGGGCAATGTTAAGTATAAACCTAATCTAGGGAAATGTTAAGTATAACCCTAATCTAGGGTGATGTGTAACCTTAATTTTTGGGTTATAATGTATGAAACCCTAATCTTGAGCTATGAGATGATAAACCATAACTCTAATGATGGGTAATGAGATGTATAACTCAAATTGACATAATATGGTAATCCTAACCATAATGAGGAAATAGTGGAGTTACCCTTGTATGGCATGGTACTGATATGAAATTGATATTGCTGCTATTCTGTGAATTAATTGTGCAAGTATGATGAGATGATGAGCATAGCCAGGTATGAGCTATGATGTTTCACTTATTGTTGTTTATTGGGCCTTGTGAGCCATAACATACTTTGTTGCCTAGTGAGAGGTAACAAGAGATGAAATGGGCTTTGAGAGCCATGTCAGATGCTTGTGTAGCAAGTATCATGTCTACCTTGGTTAGGTGACCTGAAGGTGTTTTTAGTTACCTGATAAGTGGTAACAAGTGTTTTTTTGATGAAAAGAGGGTTTGAATACCCATTTTCTATAATCATGATGATGAGATTGTTAAGAAACGAGAAAGCACCTGATGAGATGAGGGATTAAGATCCCAATACTTCAATGAGATTTGAATAGTACTTGATGAAAGTATAAACATTCTTTGTAGCAATTTTCATAGTAATTCATGTTTGGAAACTTGCTTGATGCTAAAAGAATATGGTAATACATCTAATTAATCAAGTGATATCATATAATGTAGTTGCCCTAAACACAGATCCATCAGCGTCAGAATTTGCTGAATGGTGAAATGAGTTAAAACTCAGAACACATATTTTTGAATATGTGGGGGTTAATTGGGCAATTATATCCTCATGCCCCATAGGAATGGCTGCGGGCTATATCCTATGCACGGGATTGGTTACGGACCATACCCCAATATGAGTATGGCTACGGGCCATGACTACATGATATGATACCAGGCATTGGCTAAGATAGTATATGATGCAGGCTATAATTCTATAGTGAAGATGCCAATATACCCTGTCAAGCTAACTGTAGTTTGACACATAATGTCTCTGCCATATAATCTTGCACTGACCGAGAAGGATGAAGTCTTGGAGTCTGGCTCTTCCATTGACCTTGTGTGGTACCGATGCTTAATGTAATCGTGGTCGGTTGGAGCATGAACAATATACTTCATCTGTTTAGGGCATTAAGTATGATTGTAAAAGGTAATCAACCATGTAGCGTATTTTCTTAAGGTTGAAATACAAGAATCATTGGCTGATGTTATCTAATTATCATATCATAGATAGATAAATGTTATACATTTTCTTCATAATCCTTATTGGATAAGTGACATGATGTTGTATTAAGATATAGCTAAATTTCTTAGAACAAGAATATTTCTCTAACCTGTTTAAACATTGATTTAATTGCTGATAAATATTTGTGATTCCTCTGTTCAGTTTATTCTTATTAAACTGCAATAATAATGTTTCTAGCAGAGAGTTATATCTCTCTCTGATACAATTTACAATTGTCTCAGCCCCGTGGGATCCAACTTTTTAGGTAGACGCGGAGGAAGAGGTAGAAACCCTACAGCAAGGGAAGAGCAGCAGCAACAACTGGGACTGCAGTGAATTCTTAGGTGAAGACATTGGTTGTTATGTCTTGTATATAGAGTCCTATGTGTCATCTATGTACTCTCAAGTCCTCGGAGTCAGTAGTTAGTTTAATGAACCGATCTGAGATTTTGGCTTGATGCCTCAATGTTTTTATGCTGTCTATGTACAGTTTTAATAGGGCAGCTGATGCTTGTAATTCTCAAGAAGGAATAGTACAAGAGATGTACTTGTGAACCACAATGCAATTGAATTACTTTGGTTCTTTTTGAAAGAGTTTTCCAGTGTATGGAACTCTTTGAAAATGGTTTTAATTTTTAGTGATTTTCAGTAATTCCGCTGCCAATGATATGCTTCTGCTTCGTTAATGGTGTTTATATGAGTTTGATGCCACAATTTAGTGGTATCAGAGATCTAGGTTCATTGAGTCTACAGAGACATAGGATTAAGGTTGTTGAGTTTGTTCTAGTGTCTTCCAATTTATCTGATAACGTCTTCTGCTCATATAGGAGAAGAAGAACTTGAAGATGAATGGATCACATGAGGAACATGCTGCTGAGAGCAGTGTTGCTGCACCAGGAAAAGGTTCAAGGGACCAAGCTAGGGAGGAACATGTACTTGAATAGCCCCAGTTTGACCCAGCCATGATAGAGAACCCATCTTTCCATGCTTTATTTGGGCAGTTCATGGCGACTATGACGCATATGGCGGATAGAATTCCACCACCTACACCTAGGGCACCAACCCACAATGAGGGATAGGGAGCTGGTAAAACTTTTGAGAGGCTTCATTGGGTAGGAGCCACAGAGTATGTTGGTACAGCTAACCCAGCAGATGCAGACTTATGGTTGACTGAGCTGGAGAAGGCTTTCAGAATTCACAATATTCCTGAAGCCGAAAAGGTGAGGCATGCAGTGTACCTACTGAAAGGGAGTGTTGGTCACTGGTGGACTATTGAAGAAGGCAAGAGGCTAGGCGTTGAGGTTAGATGGGAAGAATGCCGATGAGAATTTGTCATTAGATACTTCCCTAAGACTTACTTAGATGAGAAGATATCTCTATTTGAGAAGATAAGACAAGGACCAATGAACATTAGCGAGTATGAGGCTAAGGTCATGGAGCTTCTGCAGTTCTGTCCGCATATGGCAGCTACGGAGGAGGAAAGAATTCAACATTTTAAGAAGGGGTTGAATGTTGAATTAACCACTCGTGTGTCTGCTTTATAGAACAGGGAGAGGTTTTCTACTTTCATGGAGTCCGTGAGACAGATAGAGAGGTCTGTGATTGAGAAGCGATAGACCAGGGGTAAGAAGGTGTACACTCAGTTTCAAGGACACAGGTCTGAGGGCTTTACGAAGCCAAGGTTTTCTGCACCGGCAGCACCATCAAGATTCAATACCCAGGCACAGTGTATGTCAAGTAGGGGTAGGGGCCATAGTTTTGTTCTGAATAGATCCCCCAGCACAACATCAACATCAGTGACTGGACCTCATAAACCCTATCATGAGACCATGATCTATCATCAGTGCAGACAAGTGGGACATCTGGCAAGGGATTGTCCAGTCGGAAACGTAATGGTGACTCAACCCCAGAGGTAGAGTCAGCAAGGTTCTCAGAGGAGGAAGTTTTCAACTATCACTCGAGGACGTGGGCAAGCATCCCAAGCTGGTTCATCAGCACCCAAAAACCGAGCACAAGGTCAACAGCAACCAACGGCTATATTCTATGCGATGAATCAACCCGAAGTAGTGGTTAACCCATGGGTTGTGACAGGTCAGATGGAACTATTTTATTCTGATATGTCTTCATCTTGCTTCGTATCTATTTTAATTATCCAGGTGCTACACATTCCTTCATTACTAGAGAAGTGATTCTTGACTGCAATATGACAGTTGGTTATAGGGCATAGAGTTTGTTATTAGAAACTCCTTTGCTTGAATCTGCAGTGCTGCGTGAGGTGTGTTCTCCCTGCACTCTTTCCTTTTCTGAACACCACATTAAGGTGGATCTTATACCACTTGAGATGCATGGGTTTGATATAATTCTTGGGATGGACACCCTAGAAAAGTATAAGGTTGTCTTGGATTGTGTTTCCAAGTAGTTTGTGTTCATAGATGATGGTGACACAAGGATCTTTCAGGGAGATAGAAAGATTATTCCAACATGTCTTGTGTCAGCTATGGTAGCTGAGAAGTTGATGAGACAAGGATGCTTTGCATTCTTGGCACATGTGGTAGATACCACAATGGAGAGCTCTAATCTTTCTAAAGCTCTAATAGTTAGGGAGTTTGAAGATGTATTCCTTGAGGAACTTCCTGGTGTGCCTCCGCCCCGAGAGATTGATTTTGAAATTAATCTAATCCCGGGCACGCGACCCACAGCTCCAGAACCATATAGAATGGCACCTATTGAGATGACTGAGCTCAAGAAACAACTACAGGAATTTCTTGAGAAAGGTTTTATCTAACTGAGTACTTCACCATGGGGTTCTCCGGTTCTCTTTGTTAAGAAGAAGGATAGATTGATGTGGTTATGCATTGATTACAGGAAGTTAAATAAAGTAACCATAAAGAACAAGTATCCTCTTCCAAGGATAGATGACATGTTCGATCGGTTGTGTGGTGCAACTATCTTTTCTAAGATAGATCTGAGGTCGAGATATCATCAGTTGCGTATTAAGGAGGGTGACATACCTAAGTCTGCCTTTAGGACAAGGTATGGTCACTATGAGTTCATAGTTATGTCGTTTGGACTAACTAATACACCAGCTGCATTCATGGAACTCACGAATGGAATCTTTCGACCTTTTCTTGATCAGTTCATAGTAGTCTTCATAGATGACATCTTGATATATAGTAGAGATGTTCAACAGCATAAGCAGCACCTCCGTCAGGCTCTAAAGTTCTGGTTACCAGAAGTTTCTTTCTTAGGACACGTAATATCTGCCTCAAGTATCTGTGTTGATCCTAAGAAGGTAGAATCTGTCCTACAATGGGAACAACTAAAGACACTAATGGAGATTCGTAATTTCCTAGGACTGGCAGGCTACTACAGAAGGTTCATTAAGAACTTCAACTCTATAGCTTTACCCCTAACTAAGTTGACTAGGAAGGAGATTCCTTTTGTCTGGAATGACAAGTGTCAACATTCTTTCCATTTGTTGAAAGAAAGGTTAACAAGTACAACTGTGCTGGTGTTACCTGAGCAAGGGAAGGGGTACATAGTTTTCTGTGATGCATCTAAGAATGGACTAGGATCTGTATTGATGCAGGATAATCATGTGATTTCTTTTGCCACTCGATAGCTTAAGAAACACGAGGAGAATTATCCAACACATGATCTAGAACTAGCTACTGTGGTCCATGCTTTGAAGATCTGGAGGCATTATCTCTATGGAGAAACGTTCCAGATTTTCACAGACCATAAGAATCTAAAATATATCTTCTCACAACATGAGTTGAACATGAGATAATGCCGCTAGATGGAGTTAATCAAGGACTATTATTGTACAATTGATTATCATCTAGGGAAAGCTAATGTAGCGGTTGATGCACTAAGTAGGAAACCATCATCAGTAGCTCTTGATAAAGCACAGTTGAACTCCTTAGTGTACTCTAAAAGAGATATGCTTATCTCCTTGAGGCAAAACAATATATAGCTTAAGGTATCATTATTAGCTGGGCTACTAGCTGAGATGCATGTGAAACCTACTCTGAGACAGCAGATTAAAGAAGCACAACAGGTCGATACCATGATGCAGCAGATTAGGTCAGAGTATGGTAATGAGAAACAGGATGGCTTTCATGAGTCAGAAGATCAAGTAGTCTGTTACCATGGTAGGATGGTGGTACCTGATGCCAATGACTTGAGGAAGTTAGTCTTGGAGGAGGCTCATTCTTTGATGTATGCAATGCATCTAGGGAGCAAAACAATGTATCATAAATTAAAAGATATGTATTGTTGTCCTGGTTTGAAGAAGGATGTAGTTGAGTTTGTTATGCGGTGTCTAGTGTGTCAGTAGGTTAAAGATGAACATCAGAAGCCCGCAGAAGCAATGCAACCCTTACCTATACCACATTGGAAATGGGATCATGTGACCATGGACTTTGTGGTCGGGTTGCCTAAAACAACCAAAGGTCATGATTCCATATGGGTGATTGTTGATAGGTTGACTAAGACAACACATTTCCTTCCTGTCAAAACAACCTACACTGTTGAGAAGCTGGCACAGATATATGTAGATGAAATAGTGCGGTTGCACCGAGTCCTAGTTACTATTATTTCTAATAGAGGTCCCAAGTTCATAAGTCATTTTTGGGAATGACTACATAAAGCTTTGGGTAAGCATTTATGGTTTAGTACATCCTTTCACCCACAGACAGATGGACAATCTGAGAGGACCATACAAACTTTGGAGGATTTTCTTAGGGCATGTGTCCTTCAGTTTGTAGGGAGTTGGGATCTACACCTGAGCTTGATAGAATTTTCTTATAATAATATCTATCAGCACAGTATTGACATGGCTCCATATGAAGCATTATATGGTAGATGTTGTAGATCTCCGTTATGTTGGTATGAAATTGGAGAATATCAACTTTTGGGACCTGAGCTTGTGTAGCAGACAACTGAGAAGATTAAAGTAATCCAACAATAGTTAAAGGTTGCACAGGATAGACATAAGTTGTACGTCGACAGACGGCGAATACCTTTAGAATTCCAAGTTGGAGACAAAGTATATCTCAAGGTCTCACCTTGGAAAGGTGTTCTTAGATTTGGGAAGAAAGGAAAGTTATCTCCTAGATTTATGGGGCCTTACCCAATCATTGAATGGATTGGAAAGGTAGCCTATAAGCCAGAGTTGCCACTTGAGTTGCATAAGTTGCATCCAATGTTCCATATCTCCATGCTGAGAAAGTGTCACCCTGACACAGAGTTAGTTCTAGAACCTATGGAGGTAGAATTAAATGATGACATATCATATGTTGAAGGACCTGTGATGATCCTTGATAAGAGAATTAAAAAGCTAAAAAAAAGACATATGTCTTGTGAAAGTTCTCTGGCATCACCGTGGCATTGAAGAGGCTACGTGGGAACTAGATGAGGAGATGAGGAGGAAGTACCCTTCTCTTTTCTCTTGATGATTTTGGGGATGAAATCCCTATTAGGGGTGGATAATATGTAACATCCCTGACCTGGATTATGCTCTAACCCTAGATTTTTTTCTTAATAAAGTTGATTAAATGCTTGCTCTTATCTTTTGAAAAGTAATTAAGGCTCAAGAGGAACTTATGTTTCAATTTTAGTCCTTTTTTAATAATGTTGAAATACTATTTTGCTATTTTGGACTAAAGTGTAAATTAACCAAGTTGAGGGGTTAACTTGCAAATGTTACATGATAAAATGTTCCTCATATGTTGAAGCATCATAGGAATGAGCATGATGCATTGGTATGGATTCCACAAGCTTGAGCACCAAGATAGAGATTGTTGAGCAATCTTTGTGCATTAAAACCTAGTTTTCGTGTAATGTGTCATTTACCCAAAACCTAGGGTTCAATATGCAAAATACCACTTCAAGAGGGTCCCTCATGATTCTTGGAATCATATAGAGAAAATAATTTGAGAGGGGCGCCTCATTTGAATCATTTTGGAAGAGAGAGAATCTTGATATTAAAATAATCAAGATTTAAGCATAAATGGAACTTTACTTCAATTTAATGCAAAAATATATATTATTAATTGAAGTGCCTTCAACTGAAATGTGATGGTTGATTTTATAACAAGGACGAACGACCATGTGACTAGTAAAGGCCACGAGAATATCTAAGTGAGTGGAGAGCCCACTCACATTAGTTAATTAAAAGTAAATTCCACAAAAAATGGGATATTAATATTATATGAATTAAGGTGCTTAATTTGTTTTCCTTTAATTCATGGATAATGAAGAGGAATTAAAGGCAAAGAAAGTTTCCTTCATATACAAGGGAGTGAGGGGAGTATGTGGCATAATTTGGGGAGTTGAAGGATTGCTTTTCAACTTTCTCTCTCCTTGAAATTCCTTTATAAACACTTCATTTCCCATTCAACCAAAGACTCTTTTTTGGATTTTCTTCTCTCCTTGCTTTTTCCGAGTACAAGGGAGCTTAGGAGAAATAGGAGGACGACCCCCAACCTGTAGGTAAGCTCCATGATCTCCTTTCACCTTGATTTCATGGTGGAAATCACAAATCAATGATTGATTTCTTCTTTTCTCCATGCAATCTTCAAATCCTAGCCAATCCTTTTCACTCAAAAGCTTGAGCACGAGCTTGGGATAGTTGAGAAAGCTTCTTCCACCATTAAAGACGTGGAGTTTGAGCTTTGGAGCATTCTTGAAGGCAGGTTATATAACTTGAACCCAATTACATCATTATTCAATTCCAATTTTATAAGTTATGTTGATTTCTCCTTCTTCTTGATTAATTGCTTGTTATAATGGATGATTCTATGAAATCAGTAGTAATGTGAACATTAGAAAGGAACGTAGATGATGATGGCATCATCTTGGACACTTTTCCCCAAAAATTGCAACTCCAATCGGTTTCCAATAAAATTGGTCAATCGATTTCACCAAACCGTTTGGTGACCAAACGATTTGCAAACCGTTTGAGGAATTGGATTCAAAACCATTTGGGACAATTGATCATTTGGATTTAGTTGACGGTTTGGATTGAGTTGACCGTTTGGATTTGATTTGACCATTTGGAAAGAAACAATTTCTAAACTGTTTGATGATTAATGATCTTCAAGATCGTATGGTGTTTAGGGTTTCCAAAACCGATTGAATGGAAACGGTTTTCAAAACCGTTTGAGGTTGATGATGTCATAGATTGATGCTGATCCAATTCTATTTAATTGAATTAATTTCCAAGGATTCAACACTTGAAGGTTCAATGAGTATCAAACCCTGAATCGAGTTCTTAAAGAAACCCAAATTGAATTCCACCAATTTCAATGATGGGAGGGGTCAAACGGTCTCAAGACCTTTTGAGGGAAAATGACCTCAAGACCGTTTGAGGTCAGGTCATGCCAAGGTTAAATGGTGATTTAATGGTTCAATTGAAGAGTGATTCAATGGTTCAAATGATAGGTGGTTCAATGATTGAAACCCTGAATCGATTTGGTTGATGGAAACCATAATTGGTCCATTCGGTTTTGAGAAGGTTTGGATAAAACAGTCTCAAGACCATTTGAGATCAAATGGTCTCAAACTATTTGGAGATCCAAGTGGGTTCAAGAGTGATTTGTTCATACGGTTTCAATGTACTTTTGCTTAAATGGTTTCAAGGGCTAGTTGCCCAAACAGTTTCAAACCGTTTGAGATTCTATTTCATCAAGACCGTTTGGGGTTTATTTCTTCAAGACCGTACTTGAAGACTGAGGTGCTTCAAGACCGTTTGAAGGTCAAGGCACTTCAAGACCCCTTGAAGGTTTAATTGACTGAGACCATGTAAGTACAATTAACCTAATAATTGTTGATGATGTTTATCAAAGGTAACTACAATGGTTGTACCTTCAAGATACTTAAGTGGTTAGTACCTTTTGAATGGTTAACCTTTGATGTTCATGGAAGCAATGACTTGATACAATATGTAATTAGGGTATGATCCTTGATAGAGAGATCATGAAACCCTAATTGATAAGGGTGATGAACCCTAACCCTAATCTAGGAAAATGTTAAGTATAACCCTAATCTTGGGCAATGTTAAGTATAAACCTAATCTAGGGCAATGTTAAGTATAACCCTAATCTAGGGTGATGTGTAACCTTAATTTTTGGGTTATAATGTATGAAACCCTAATATTGAGCTATGATATGATCAAACATAACTCTAATGATGGGTAATGAGATGTATAACTCAAATTGACATAATATGGTAATCCTAACCATAATGAAGAAATAGTGGAGTTACCCTTGTAATGCATGGTACTGATATGAAATTGATATTGTTGTTATTATGTGAATTAACCATGCAAGTATGATGAGATGATGAGCATAGCCAGGTATGAGCTATGATGTTTCACTTATTGTTGTTTATTGGGCCTTGTGAGCCATAACATGCTTTGTTGCCTAGTGAGAGGTAACAAGAGATGAAATGGGCTTTGAGAGCCATATGAGATGCTTGTGTAGCAAGTATCATGTCTACCTTGGTCAGATGACCTAAAGGTGTTTTTAGTTACCTGATAAGTGGTAACAAGTGTTTTTTTTATGAACTGAGGGTTTGAATACCCATTTTCTATAATCATGATGATGAGATTGTTAAGAAATGAGAAAGCACTTGATGAGATGAGGGATTAAGATCACAATACTTCAATGAGATTTGAATAGTACTTAATGAAATTATTACACATTCTTTGTAGAATTTTTCATAGTAATTCATGTTTGGAAACTTGCTTGATGCTAAAAGAATATTGTAATGCATCTAATTAATCAAGTGATATCATATAATGTAGTTGCCCTGACCACAGATCCATCAGCGTCAGAATTTGCTGAATGGTGAAATGAGTTAAAACTCGGAACACATATTTTTGAACTAGTTAGAGAGGGCAATGGTACTGCCCAAATGTTAGAAAAAATGGGATGGTTGATGGTAAGTCTTGGACCATTACATGTAACTATCCTTTCAACGAAAATGGATCTCTTGTATGTGTTGATGATTAATTCAAGGAATGCCCTCATATAAGAAATAATATTCTTTGGAAAGATGACAAACAATCCTTCCACTGGAACCAGTAAGAGGACACTTGAACTTATAAAACTTATATAAATGGATGTGTTTAGTCCTTTTAGTTCAATGCTAGAGTAACTCTCAATACTGCATCCCAATACTATTGGATTCATTACATATGGATTTGTATGAGATACAAATAGGGCCCCTTGAAACATTGAAAGGAATTCAACAGCAAATTAAGAAACCAGTTTGGCAAGCATAGTTAGATTCTTCAATTAGATCAATATGGTGAATATTTGTGCCAAAAGTTTGAGGACCATCTCAGGAAGTGTGATATTGTATCATAGTTGACTCATCCTAGAATACCACATCATAGTGGTGATTCAGAGAAAATGAATCACGCCCATTGTTGGACATGGTGTGATCAATGACGATCCTAGTTGGACATATAAGTTCCTTCTAGGTAGCTCTAGAGACTATCACATTCACACTTAGTTACATTCCTTCTAAATTTGTTCCAAAGATACCATATGAGATGCATATTGCAAAGTACCCCGATGTGTCTTTTATGAAGGTTTTAGATTGTGAAGCATATTTGCAAAATTCATATCTTGAGCAAGTGGGTGTAATATTATTTTTTGGGGAAACCTAGAGAAATTGAAGGATACAAATATATTTTGTCTCAGAATAAAATGTTTGTAACTGGTATTTTACTAGAGGAGAGTTGTCTCTACAAATACTAGTGGGGGTAAAACTAAATTCAAAGATGTTTGAGATATACAAGATAACAATGAACCTGAGGAGGAACATGTGGAGGGACTAAAAGTTTTTGTGGCAAAATTCCATCTCAATAAATATCAAAACTTTGTATATCCAGTAGGACACATGATGAGAAACCAAAATTTGTATTTCTTGTGTCTCAAGATGGTGAGGTGTTGTTCATGGATCACGATGAGAAAACTACCTAAAATGAAGTTGTAGAGGGAGTAGTATATGGTAAATGTCTTATAGGAATGAGAACTAAAATGAACTCCATATATACCAATAAGGTGTGGACCTTGATGGATCCACCTAAAGGGTTAAAACCCATTGGGTGCAAAAAATTCTTCAAGAACAAGACTAATATGGATGAAAATGTCCATACCTACAAACATTGGATGTGAAAGGTTTCAAACAAGTTCAAGATGTACCCTATGATGAAACTACTCATGGGTTTCTATGAGAAAGTCCATTAGGATCATGATTTGCATTGTATCATATCATGACTATGAGAATTAGAAAATGGATTTCAAAACCACATTTCTTATTGGGCATCTTATCAAGGATGTGTATATGAAAATTTGAGAATTTTGAGAATCTAGACTATTTTTGGAAGAATTGTAAGTTTTAAGAGTCAATATATGGATTGAATCAAGCATCCACAATCAAAAATTTTGTTTTGATGGTTTCTCAAATATTTTCTCCATCAAAAATAAATATTAATAATGTGTATACAAAAAGGATATAGGAGAATTTCGTATTTCTCATTTTGTGTGTAGATGAAATACTAGTGATGAAAAATTATGTTCAAACTATGTAAAAGGTGAAGATGTATTTGGGAAATAGTTTCTCAATAAAAGAATTAGATAAAGGCACCTATATTCTTCGTATCAAGATCTATAGAGATAGATCAACAAGGCTTCTTTGCTTGAGTACAAGTACTTGCATTGACAAGGTATTGAAGTTGGTTGATCATGTATGACTCTAAGAAAGGATACTTATCTGTGATCATGGAATAAGTATTTGTAAGGATAATTTCCCCAAATCTTGGAAGAGAGGTATAGCATGACTAAGATCCTATATTCATCAAAAATTGGATCTCTCACAACATGTTATGTATCATACACATATAGACATCTTGTATGCCCTGAGTGTGACAAACATGTCAAGAAAGTTTAAGTCAAGATCACTACACTACAGTCAATGACATCATCAAGCCCTTGATACTAACGTAGGATGAAGAGGTGAGGAAGAGTTGGTTGTAAATAGTTATACAAAATCAAGATTCTTAACCAGTAATGATAATTACGGATTGCAAGTGTTCTATGTTTTCCTTAATGGTAGTATTGTCAACAGGAAGAGTTTCAAACTAGGGATACTAAATAATTTTATACTAGAATTTTAATATATATAGTCAAAATGAAGAGTTTCAAGCCAGGGATACTAAATAATTTTATACAAGAATTTGAATATGGTACTATATATATACATACATATATATATATATATATATAGAGAGAGAGAGAGTCAGTCTAGAATACACTCAAGTGTACAGATCGCACGAATACACTCAAGTGTCTTTGCATATCAAGACTATTTTTTACAAAATGTAAACCATTGATCTTCACTGTCATACTATAACTAGTATGCATACAAATTTTGAGCCCATTTAGATGAGTTTAATTCACTCATCCAAGGACAACAAAATCGACGTGTGAAACTAATTTGAAATGCATAATATTTGCGGTCTTTATAACATGACCTATAAATGTCCAAATGTGATCAAATTTTGTATATGAGCTACTCATAATATGTTTAAGAAGATCAACGGATTAGATTTTTGAAAAAAAAACTATTGCATCATGAAAAACTACTTGAGTTTATTCTTCTCTGAATACACTCGAGTGTATTCTAGCCTGACTTTATATATAAATATATATATATATATATATATATATATATATATATATATTTATATATATATATATATAATTTATTTATTTGTTTATTTATTTATTTTTATTTTTGTTTTTATTTTTATTTTTATTTATTTATTTATTTATTTATTTATTTATATATATATTTATATCAAGAACTAGATCTTTCTAGCATTACTGACACATTACAACTTTATTGTCCCTGCCATGGAGGTATCAATATAGACAAGAAACCCAATTACATTTTTATTCCAAACATATTTTTTGGCACTTCCATCTCATATGAGAGATCATTCTTTTAGGAGATAATAAGGTTTACATGATTTTGGCATGGATCAAGTTTGTTGATCAATTGGCAAACACACTATCAAAGTAGAAGCTATGGTTATGCTATACTACTTGGTATAAGATACATGAGTGATTGTCTCTAGTGCAAGTGGGTAATGTTTTGCATGTATACCTTATAATCGAATTACTAGATGACATTTAGAGGGATATTCTGTACCTTTGATTTGATTTACAAAGGAAACTCTATTTATGAATGCACATTGTAATACTATGATATTGGCATGGTACTTGAAGTACCTTAGATGAAAATGAGATCCTAATGGATTCTAAGAACAATATTCTTAAGTGTTTGTATTCAAGTATTATAGTGAACTGGATAATAGTAATGCATATGATGCTATTATGTGTGGTGAAAATGAGCATATCTCATGGGTCATAGTATTTGATACCGTGTTAGAGACATAAGTACTTATTAAATAACAAGTGTATTGGACTAACCTGCCTTAAGAGTGACTCATGAGACCATTATATGATAGTCATTATCAACTCTAAAATATTAAAACACCATTTTGGCCCTACATCGTGATATAAATACAAGTGTGACATGATGATTCTCATCTTCAAAACTTCTCGATGAGATCTTAAAGAAGGATTCCATAAAGGTATTGATTGAATGTTGTGACAATCATGGTACACATTATTAGTGATGTAGAAGATGGTGTGTTTTCTCACACTTGGGATCTTTTGATATTTATAAGTGGACCTTATACCAACACAATCATGCAAACCAAAATATATCACCCGCAAGCGCATGGGATCGTATTGTAGTGTAGGTGATAGGCAAGTAAAGGGGTCGATCCATAGGGAGAGAGGTGGCACTAGAGCTAGGATAGGGTGGCTACGTTCCTAATACAGAGAGTAGGGTTTTTTGATGACATGTTTGATTAAACTAAGGAGGCAAGAAATTGTAGGCAAGAAGGAAACTAGATTATCAAAAACCCTAAGTTACTCTAAATAAGTTAAGTCCAAGTACCAAGACAAGACAACTAATTAAGTAGGAGAAAGAAACTACACTACATTAGCAATTAAGGATCTAGAGAAATTAGATACCTACGCTACTACGAGATATATTAAGCAAGTGCAAAGGAGGAACTAACTACCTTAATGAGATTAACTAATCAAATCTAGCAATTGACGAAGATGCAATTAAGGCAAGCAACTATACTAGAATTTATAAGCTAAGTTAAAAAGATGGATTTTAGCAATGATAAAGGTAGGTGGGCCATTTGGGAATGAAACTAAGATTCCAATTGGGGGAAAGATAGCACAAGCAAGCTTAATCATTCATTCTAGATTGCAAAACCAAACAACTAGTCAGATGCTAAGAAATCACACTACACTATTAGTTAACCTAAGGTATCAGTGAGACTTCACTAGGATTTTACTAATATAGGTTTCTAGCATGGGATTTCTTAGTGTAATTGTGAGCCAAAGGTAGAATTGGGGAGTAGAGGTGAGGGTGTTTCACCCCACATTATCACCACCTAGATTTTATCAAACTCCTAGGAAATTACATCAATAAACCTTATACTAGCTACCTAGATCACACACCTAGGAGTAGGAGAAGGACTATATGCAAGGGCATATGGGGTGCTATCTAGGGATCCACTAGTTGGACCAAGGAGAAAATCCCTAGATATCCCTACATATGTTATCTTCTCCTAGACTTAGGTGGCTTCAAGCACACAAACACAAGCAATTCATATATTTAGATACAAACCACAAGTGGAGACATGGGAAATGTGATATAAATAGCAAACAATCATTATAAGATGAAATCATAGACTTTTCCAATTATCTTCTCCCGACATGGTATCAAAGTATCATTTTTACCCCAAATAGCCCACTACAAGGGGCTTAGCTACTCATAACTAAAAAAAGAGAATAAAGAGGTAGAAATTCATGGAGCTCGTGGAAGACCCTTCTCCTTCACCTCCTAGCTATTGTAGTATGAAACATCTCCCTCCAAGGATGGAAATAGCATGAGAAAGTAGGGAATTATGGTGAAAAACCCTAAAAAACTAGGGTTTTTGGTGGAAATGAAGGAATGGAAGTAGGTGGAGCTCTTCAATGCAAGGAAGGGTGGAAGTAAATGCAGGAGGTGGCTAAGGATTGGGTAACCTCGTGTTGTGGCCACCACCTATGTATATATAGGTGGTGAGGAAACATTAGGTTAAGTTGGGGTAGAAATGAAAATGTAGTGCAAAAGTTGGGCAGGGTTAGGTGGTCACCACGGCTGTGGTGAGGTGCCATGGTCGTGGTGGTGGTATGTTGTAAGGTAGAGGGAGCATACATGGAGTGAGTGTGGTCATGGTGGATGCCACGGTCTTTCTAGGTAGGGGGTACCACGACTATGCTGGTGTAATGACCTATTTTCAAATTAGTCATCTAATTAGGGTTTACTTGGATGATTGTATGCTTAACTAAGTTGATCATTGTTTAAATCTTGATTAGTGATTGTAGTTAAGTTTTTATGTTTTAAATATAATGAGAAGGTTTAACCATACTTTTATTTACATAATTAGGGTTAAGAATTGGAAACCCTGATCGGCCCAATTAGGGTTTTAATGACATATGAATATAGAATTTGATAAGTATATGTTATGACCTATTTTTCGGTCAAGTTTAAAACTCGACCGACCATATTTTTAGATTGATATAGCAGTGTGGTAATTAAATTGTATATTTTTATTGGTATATCTAATTGATCTCAAATTTTAACTATAGTTGATCAACTCCATTATAGATATACTATTCAATTGTAATAATTTTTTGATGATGCTTCATCTCTATAGAGAGGGGTGTCGGTCGAGTTTTGTGAAGGACAAACTCGACCAACCATGTTGCAGACTGCAATATAGCATTGTAGTATATGATTTTAAGTTATTTATTGATAACTCCAAATTATCGAAAAAATTACCGATTCTTATAAACTCAATTTTAGACGTTGGGTTAAAGTTTCATAATTTTTGGATGATTTTTGTATTCTGAAAAGTGTGGTGTTGATCGAGTTTATAACTCATCCGACCAACCAGTCTGAGCAAAACAAAAATATAATGAAGGGCTTATTTGCAATTGTTCTAAGCACCTCAATTCATCTATATGACTAACCTAACACATAAGGAGATCTCATAACTCATCATTCCTGTCAAAGAAATAAAATTCTTGAGAGAGACGAGAGCTAGGGTTTTGAGAAGAGAAAGTGGTGGAGATGTTGACCTAGGGTTTCTTTATCCAAGATATGATGAAATCAAGTAATTATAGCTTCTTTGCATAGAATTTCATGGTGAATATTCTCTCACGTGTCAAGATTTCGTCCCTTCTCTGATTTGATTCGAAATCACATCAAATCTCCCCCTTTTCTCATTCTTTATCTTACAATCCCCATTTCAAGGGTTTTCGAGTTGAGAGGAGAAAGAATTGGATTCATTTGCTAGAGTTTGATTGGGTTTCCAAAACTTAAGAGGTTGACCTACATTTTTAAGGTGCTTGACACCTGAGGTGAGTTTTTTCTCTCTCCTAAGCTTTTTATTCATGTTGAAAGCCTAATTCTATCTGGTTAAAATAATCAGATACCTTGTTTGTACATGTATGTGATTGGATTTGATTTGGGAAAGATATTGGGGGATCCAATTCTACTATTTTTTATTATTTCCCATTGATCAAAACTTGATTAGTTCCTGCTATATTGATTGAGGATCCATGGGTTTTCTTATGAGTAGATGACTACACTATTTCATGTGAATTTTTCCTAAAAATCAACACAATGGCCGATATGCTTGGAATTGAATTGACATGTATAAAATCATATTTGAATTGTACTAGATTGTATTATACAAGTGTATTGTTGAATGTTAATGGAATTGAATGACCACATATCCTGATTAGGATTTGTGTTGAGGAATTGAATCAAATGAGTCAATTAATCAATGTATACTTATGATTGATGAATGAAATGTGTGAAAATGGAAACTAGGGTTTCCATGTTTGTGAATAACCCTAATGAACCCTTGAGTCATGATTGGATTATTGAATGATATGATTCTTATGATATGTAGAACTAAGGAATGCCTTCTTGAAAACCCTAAAAGTTTATTATTAAGACGATTATGAGTGATAAATCTAGAACTTGTTTATGATGTTGTAAATGTGATCAAATGTTGAAGTTGAAAGTATTAATACATCAAATGAATATGATGAGTCTTACTAATATCATCTAAGTCTAATGCATTTGTTTTAGTATAATAAAGAATGATCATGGTTGATTATGGGAATGACATTGGAATTCAATTACATGGTACACTTATCTAAATATAAGAAATGATATGAAGAAAAATGTATTGATGGTGATGGCAAGTTAAAGATGAAACTAATGAAGTTATTATGATGAAGACTTTAATCCTTGGTTTTAATTATGTGTGACTTAAGCCAAATTGAATGAAACATATTAAAACTGGACTTTGATGGATATCAATGAAAAGAGAAGTATTGTATATCAAGTGAGTCAAAAATGATTGGTTCCAATAATTTAATGAACATGACATGAGAGAAGCTGAGATTAATGAATACGATTTGAAGGAAAAAGATGAGAATTAGTAGAGGAATTTAAGAAACAAACTCTAACCCTAAAATTTTGATCTAGATGGTGCTAATGAATAACAATCTCAAATGAGGGATTAAGGAATGTACATAATTGTAGTTTAATTCAATTAAAAGATGAGTTTCAAGCATTTGAATTGATATACAAGAATGTGTTCTTGTATTGTGATTATTTGATAGAATACTTGTACTATGAGAATGAACTATTTTGATGGAATTCAAATGATAATCAACATGTGTTGATTAGTAACCCCATATGAAGAATGTGAAATAAAAGAAGAAGAGAACTAAGTCTGTTATGCATGTATATGCATGAAATTTATTGACATCTATTCAGATTGGATGGAACAAGCATATGTTGTAAGATAAATCTACTCTGAGTATGAGGAATGGTACATGATATCTATATGATTTTACTATTGCTAGTTATAATGTCTCTACTAATATTTGTTCATAACTGTGATATACAATGACCTGATAAGATTTATGTTGAAATTAAATTTAATATGCACTCCTTACATTAAGAAGCCCTGATAAGGGTAAATGTTGCATAATGAGATTATGTCTAGGGTTGAAAGCCCACTGATGATGATAAAACCCTGATGGGGTAAATGATGGACAATAAGATTATGTCTCAGGCTGAAGGCCCACTGTTGATGGTTTCTATGAGATGAAGTATAAGATTTAAATAATCATATGTGTTGCAATATATAGATTTATTGTGCTTCTTTCTTTGATCATTGTCCTTATTGATATACTTGATCTATTTCGTGTTTTTTTCTAGTTATGCGAGAATACACAGATATGATATATGATGTTTTGAATTCTTTTAAGATGAGTAAAAGAGATTAATAATAACTAAAATAATGGAACATCTAGTTAGGTTCCCTAAACACTGTGAGTTTCTCCCGAAGACCACACTGGGGAAACAAAACAGATCTCCTTATAGTAATCGATGAATTATGAGAAGGATTTCTAGATTGTGGATCGAGACCTTAAAGGTTAGACCATCAGGATTTAGGAGTGAGTCATCTGGAGTGACTCTGGCCCTAAATCCTTGCTGTGAAAGTCTATGTCCAGATGGAATAGACTCTGATGAAATGAAATATGTGAAATGTGAAATGAAAAATATGTAAAATACTGTGATATGTGATATACTATTTTTGTTGGTTCCTATCTTGTGTACCTGAGATGAGGATGTGAGTCTCTTTAGGCAACCCTGAGGTGGCCAGGGTCTGTTGTTGATATCTTAGGGTGGACGAATAAACCCTAAGGTAGTGACGGTGAGTCGTTGACACGAGAATCAGGCGTGGCGAATTCTACTTGGTGAGGTACAAGCGAAGTAGTTTTAGGGCAAATGAATAAAAGATGATAAGCCGTGTAGAACATAATTTGAATGATTTTTACATTCCTTGTACTGCTAGTTAATGATTTGTCATTGTTGATTAAGCTTCATGTTGTGGAAAGTAATCATGTTTCTATGGACATTTTCTATTTCATATTCTGATCTGTCATGCTGACAAGTTATAAATGTTGGGATTTATATCCATTCTGAATATGAGTTGGATTTCTTGCTATTTGATAGTATTGTTTGTTAGATATGTATTATGTTTACTTCAACTTTAGGACTACATTATGTGTTCCTGGTCTGACTGGTGGAGTGTCACGAAGTTAATGTTATTTTTATGTATTGATTCAAAATGCTTAGAACTTGACTTATTTCTCATACAGTAGGGTTCATAATTTGAACTAAGAAGTTTCTGTTGATTTGTTCATAGACATGCTCTAAAAAGTTATTTCAAATTTAAAATTGGTTGAAGTAATTATTGTAGTTGTTGGATTAAATTACCATTGTAAGCTAGATTTTCCTCATGATAGAACTATCTACTAGACATTTCAATATCTGCATGTTTATGTTAAGTTTATTATACTTAATATGATGTTGATGCATGTACCTAGCTTGAGTGGGAGGCATCCACTCACTAGGGCTCAATATGAGTCTCATGAGGTTGTTTCAAATGTTTTTTAGGTATAATGCTATCCAGTGGAGAGGTCATGACAAAGAAGATATAAATAGCATAATCTAGATTGATTAGAATGTCATGTACTCTCTCTTTCCTGGGATAGGTTGTAGATTAAGTTTGTTCATCAATGTACATGTATCTGATGTAAACTGAACAACATATAAGAACAAGGTTGATTCTGGTTTTAATGGAGTTGAATAAGATTTGTGATATCTAAATGTGATGTCCTTGATGTGACAATGATTTATGATTTTACGAAGAAAGGAAAAGGAAAAATTTGATTTTACGAAGAAAGGAAAAGGAAAAATTTATCTGTGTTTTTCATATATTTTTTAATCGCCTGTGTCGAGAATTCATTATTTCATTCCATAATTTGGGTTTAGATTTTGGGATTGTCTCTAATGATTGGTATTTATGCTGATCAAAAGAGTGGGTCCCGACAATGTGGTATCAGAGCCTAGGTTAGATGAGTCTACAGGGACAATAGGATCTATGAATAAATGATAATGTGGATGTTGAATATAACCTGAATGATGTGCATATTGACTTAACTCAGTATCCAGATACTCTGGTCAAGTATTTGGGTACTGAAGTATGCTAGTATGGAACTACTGACTGTACTTCTTCTGGATTCCCTGACCAAGTATCGAAATGAACATAGTTTGGTAGTATAATAATATGCATGATGAAAAAGAGAAGAATGGCGATAAAATTGTGAAAAATAAAAGGATTTTATAATTCAATATGGAACCTATAGAAAACATGAAATTTCATATAAGAATGATGAAAGCTTAATGGATTATGAAGACAATCTCTAATGAATTTGAATTTGAGTATGAAATCTAAAATTGTGATAAAAACCTATGAACTAAGATGCACACTAGATGATTTTCTTCATAAAGGAAATTGATGAATGCGGATGATAATATGTGAATGAGTCATAATCTTATCCATGAGATACACAATCAAAAATTACAAGGATGAGAAGGATGATGTGAATTAGATCTTGATAATTGATGTATTATTAATAGTTCTGAAGTGTTTGTAATACTCAAGGAGAGATACGATAATGACAAGGGATGAAATATCCATTAAATGCAAAAAAAAATGTCATATGAAAGAAAGATAAAATGTAAGTCTTTATAATTTGATGTATAGAGAGGTGAATGATTAGATGATATGATATTCTTCTGTATCTTTTCTTATATTTTGGGACGAAATCCTAAAAGGAGGGAAGAATTTGTAATTACCTATTTTCAAATTAGTCATCTAATTAGGGTTTTCTTGGATGATTTTATGCTTAACTATGTTGATCATTGTTTAAAGCTTGATTAGTGATGGTAGTTAAGTTTGATGTATTAAATATAATGAGAAGGTTTAATCATACTTTGATTTACATAATTTGGGTTAAGATTTGGAAACCCTAATAAGCCCAAATTAGGGTTTTTATGACATATGAATACAAAATTTAATAAGTATAGTGTCTCACTAAGTGATTTTTAGTATTTTATGTGTAACTATGATTTAATTACAATTTAGATATGATTTGGATATATAAAATATGAACAATATTGAAAAATATTAGATTTTTTTAAGAATGTTCTGACCTATTTGTTGGTCGATTTTCAAACTCGATCAACCATATTTTCATATTGATATAGCAGTGTGGTAATAAAATTGTGTATTTTTATTGGTATATATAATTGATCTCAAATTTTAACTATAGTTGATAAACTCCATTATAGGTATACTATTAAATTGTAATAATTTTTGGATGATGTTTGATCTCTACAGAGAGGGGTCTCGGATGAGTTCTGTGGAGGACAAATTCGACCGACCATGTTGCAGACTGCAATATAGTAGTGTAGTATCTGATTTTTAATTATTCATTGATAACTTCAAATAATCTAAAAAAATTTAAATATTCTTAAAAACTCAAATTTAGACATTGGGTTAAAGTTTCATAATTTTTGGACGATTTTTGTATTGGTGTCGGTCGAGTTTATAACTGAGTCGACCAACCAATCTGAGAAAAATAAAAATATAATTAAGGGCTTATTTGCAATTGTTCTAAGTACCTCAATTCATCTATATGACTAACCTAACACACAAGGAGCTCTCATAACTTGTCATTCCTGTCAAAGAAATGAAATTCTTGAGAGAGAGGAAGCTAGGGTTTTGAGAAGTTGAAGTGGTGGAGATGTTGACCTAGGTTTTCTCTATTCAAGATATGATGAAATTAAGTAAGTTTAGCTTCTTTGCATAGCATTTCATGGTGAATCTTCTCTCACATGTCAAGATTTCGTCCCTTATCTATTTAAAATTCGAAATCACATCAAATATCCCCCTTTTCTCACTCTTTATCTTATAATCCCAATTTCTAGGGTTTTGAGTTGAGAGGAGAAAGAATTGGATTCATTTGCTAGAGTTTGATTGGGTTTCCAAAACTTTAGAGGTTGACCTACGTTTTTAAGGTGCTTGGTACCTGAGGTGAGTCTTTTTCTCCCTCCTAATCTTTATATTCATGTTGAAATCCTAATTCTATCTGGCTAAAACAATCAGAAACCTTGTTTGTACATGTATGTGATTGGATTGGATTTGGGAAAGATATTGGGGGATCCGATTATACTATTTTTTATTATTTCCCATTGATTGGAACTTGATTAGTTCCTGATATATTGATTGAAGATCCATGGGTTTTCTTATGGGTAGATGGCTATGCTATTTCATGTGAATTTTGCCTAACAATCAACGCAACGGCTGATATGCTTGGAATTGAATTGACATGTATAAAATCATATTTGAATTGTACTAGATTGTATTATACAAGTGTATTGTTGAATGTTAATGGAATTGAATGACCACATATCCTGATTAGGATTTGTGTTGAGGAAGTGAATCAAATGAGTCAATTAATCAATGTATACTTGTGATTGATGAATGAAATGTGTGAAAATAGAAACCAGGGTTTCCATGTTTGTGAATAATCCTAATGAACCCTTGAGTCATGATTGGATTACTGAATGATATGATTCTTATGATATGTTGAACTAAGGAATGACTTCTTGAAAACCCTAAAAGTTTATTATTTAGATTATTATGAGTGATAAATCTAGAACTTGTATATGATGTTGTAAATGTGATCAAATGTTGAACTTGAAAGATTTAATACATCAATTGAATCTGATGAGTCTTACCAATATCATCTAAGTCGAATGCATTTGTTTTAGTATAATAAAGAATGATCATTGTTGATTATGGGAATGACATGGTACACTTATCTAAATATAAGAAATGGTATGAAGAAAAAAATTATTGATAGTGATGGCAAGTTAAAGATGAAACTAATGACGTTATTATGATGAAGTCTTTAATCCTTTGTTTTAATTACATGTGACTTAAGCCAAATTGAATGAAACATACTAAAACTAGACTTTGTTGGATGTCAATGAAAAGAGAAGTATTGTATATCAAGTGAGTAAAAAATGATTGGTTCTAGTAATTTAATGAACATGACATGAGAGAAGTTGAGTTTAATGAATATGATTTGAAGGAAAAAAATGAGAATTAGTAGATGAATTTAAGAAACAAACTTTAACCCTAAAATGTTGAGCTAGATGGTGCTAATGAATAAAAATCTCAAATGAGGGATTAAGGAATGTACATAATTGTAGTTCAATTCAATTAAAAGATGAGGTTCAGCATTTGAATTGATTTACAAGAATGTGTTCTTGTAATGTGATTATTTGATAGAATACTTGTACTATAAGAATCAACTATTTTGATGGAATTCAAATGATAATCAACATGTGTTGATTAGTAACCCCATATGAAGAATGTGAAATAAAAGAAGAAGATAACTAAGTCGTTATGCATGTATATGCATGAAATTTATTGGCATCTATTCAGATTGGATGGAACAAGCATATGTTGTATGATAAATCTACTTTGAGTATGAGGAATGATATTGACATGACAGTCGAGAAAACCATTACTGATTAAGGGGAATTAAACATAAGCAGTGGATTACTAAAAATCACTAAAAATTAAAACCTTTTGTAAAGAGATCCATTTCCAGGAAACTCTTATAACAAGAACCAAAATATTATATATACATTCTGGTCCACAAAGTACATACCATGTACCTTCTCTTCTAGAGGATTACATACAACAATTTATCTGTTCAATCTACACATAAGCTTTGGCTACATTTATCCTTACATTTATAATATATAGCTAATACCCGTGTAGCTAATTGTTTAGGCTACATTTT
Source organism: Alisma plantago-aquatica (assembly GCA_963693085.1). Taxonomy (NCBI): domain Eukaryota; kingdom Viridiplantae; phylum Streptophyta; class Magnoliopsida; order Alismatales; family Alismataceae; genus Alisma; species Alisma plantago-aquatica. Next base: position 977,230,937 of record OY856410.1, on the reverse strand, counting down.
TTAAAGTTGTAGTTAGTTATTCCTCTCACTACAAATTCATATGTAACCCTAATTGTAGGTAAAAATGTCCTTACACATAAACATTTAGTTTCAATTGTAGCCAAATGTATGACTACAATTCAATTTGTACCTATGATATGTAGGGAGAGATGGCATTGGTTACAATTTGTATTTGTAGTTCATGTATAGAAAAAATTAGCACTTGCTACACATGTAATTATAGCTAGTGTGTAGTGAAAGACACCATGTACTATACATATATATGTAGTGAGAGACATTATGTATCCAGTCAGTCGCTTGCCAATATAGAGTGGTTTTCAATAAGAAAACAGATGAATGTTATTCAAGATTGAGTTGTGCTTACAATGTCACCAATGATACTTTTATTTATATTTGAACAATGAGTACACATGGGGAGGACGTTAACATGGCCCCTGTTTTACAATATGCATGGAAAAAAGACACATGTATACAATATCTTCTTCTGACTACATCTATCCACTGCAGAGTACAAAGCACAATATAAATAGGGCTCATCTCCCTTAGTTCCTCCATCTAATTCACAATGAGTTCAACAACCCTATGAATCTCATCTTTAGTGGTGAATCTTCCAATCCCAAACATGATAGAGGTATGTGACATGTCCTCATCAACTCCCAGAGCTCTCAACACATAAGACTGAGCACAAGAGTTGTAGCCTTTCATGTTGGCAACGTCATGTAGAGGTTCATGTATGGTTAGTTTTGGTTGGCAAATCCCCTGGATCAGAACATATTGGCATTTCTTCTCATACATTATGTACTTTTGTATGTTGTGGATCTCAAGCGCCATCAAGTTGATGGTAGCATCCACTTTTGTGTGAACCACCATGGATATCTGCAGTCTGGAACCTATATGGAAATTTACTTATTTAACAAATAGTTGTCTGTGCCTTCTTTTTGATTTAGTTTGCATTTCTAGAACAATCTCTCCATATAAGACGTCATCTATCAATTTCTTAAATATGGATCTCTCAATATCCACGATTAAGCCAAAAATTTCCTTAGCATGCCCAGTCCACCCATCAGATTGGCATGCAATATCCTGAAACAAAACTTCAATTTTTGCTTACATTGAACTTAAAGTCACATCTTTAAATTTTTATTTGTAAAAATCTAACTGAAAGAAACATCTTTTACTTGTAGACATAACGATATACAAAATATAATAGATGCAACTACATGGTGAGATACCTCTCCAGAAGCAATGTTGTATGCTTTCCATCGTTAATCCTACAACAACAATATTGGCACAAACATTACAAATGTGGGAATGATAATATCTACATATGTCATCAATCTACTATCTCACTGCTTACCTTTAAAGATGGATGGAATTGATGTTCCAAAGTATACGGTTCATCTTGGTAAATTCCAAATCCATTCTCTTGGCACATCTATGGGGCATAAGCTAGAAGAGTGGTTTGCAAATACCTACACTCGAGGGTAGTATTCTATTAAGAGATAGCAAGAGAATAAGAGTATATGTACTCAAGTGGAACAAAAATATTTAATTGTTGGACTGGCATTAGCAAACTCCTGACATATCATGGAGAATCCACCAAGGTCCAATGGTTGTAATGCTACCTACCTCATTGACCTGAAAGTATGTCCCATTAAGGGGAAATCTTCCTCTCATTGTCGTTCTGTAAGGTATCTAAAATCAATATTTCCGAATCAATTCTCTGCATGATACAGTCCCTTGTCTAGCAGCCTTAATTATTTGTTTAATATTGAAGTACGACATTAAATGAAATATACCAACAGTGTTCCTCTGACTTTTTGAGCTCTTGCTTCACGTACACTACTACAGGCAAAACATGATGTGTTGTCACAAAGCATACTGGGATCTCCAAAATTACAAGATGTTTTAGGTGATTCCGTTGATTGAGCGGTTTCTCCTGTTACATTTGTTGGTCATTTATTAGTCATCGAGACTCATCAACCGAAATTTCAGCGTCGACATCAAGGCTAGTTTACTTGGAGTCCATATAGCAAGCATATAGGGGCATGGGTCATCTGGCTCTCTTTTGTCCAGGTGCAAAATCATCATTATATAAGTTGATTGAGCAATATGCAGAGGGTTAAATGTTAACAATATGCATAAATGTCATAATAAGTAATTTCACTAGTAATATGCTCACCCCTTTCAGTAAAGGATGAGAGTATGGAAGCTCATAGCTGCAATCTTGTAAGCGGTAAAGTTAGATTTTATGGTAATTAATGGCTATATAAATGTAACATGGGAAACAAAGTTATCCATACACTTGGTGTTCAATGCGCAACTTGTTGATAAGTTTTAGCTTTGGCTGAGGAATAGAAGAAGCTTGTGATGTTAGAGCAACCAAACCTTTTGACATGTCTCCATCTTGAAGTTCCATGCTACTCTCTTGAATAATAGTCTGCAAATTTTAAGCAAACCTTTCGATATTCAATTTAATGGTTGGAATCTCATTTGGATCCTCATAGAATGCATCTTCGATATCTCTTTCCAAAACTTCTAAACATTCAGGTTCTGGTGACACCGGCTCTTCAATGATAGGCTCATATTGTTTAGGGGCGGTCACCTTTGAGTTTGATACATTCTCATGTAATGCTAGGGTCTTTAAGCCAGTAGTTGGATCAGAATCCTTCTTTGTAAGAATATTCCCCTCATGTTGAGGTAATGGCATAAGGTTAGTAGTTGGCTTTGAGATCTTTTCACTCATCGTTGGATTTGCTGAGCTTACAAGACCTTTTTCTTCTGGACCTGGCAGTGCCAGCCTTGCACTACAAACCAAAGTAAAATGTAAAGTTCCTTTTTAATTAATTTGTTATTTGAAAACAAATATCACTCTCATAATTATTTTTGTACATTCAGAATAAAGAAAAGTGACAAGATGCCTTCAGTGGGCTAATGAAGAAATAGGCTTCCTTTGGAAAAGAAGGTAACCCTAGCTTTCCTTTTTGGATGTTTATTACTCTGTATCAAATAGCCACTACTTTATTAAATCTGGTTTGTAAGACCAACACATCATTTAACACAAATTACGTACAAACCCTCATTGATCCAGTGGAGCAACAAGCGACAAGATGCCTTTAGTGTGCTAATGAAGAAATAGGCTTCCTTTGGAAAAGAAGGTAACCCTAGCTTTCCTTTTTGGACGTTTATTACTCTGTATCAAATAGCCACTACTTTATTAAATCTAGTTTGTAAAACCAACACATCATTTAACACAAATTATGTACAAACCCTCATTGATCTAGTGGAGCAACAAAGGGAACACCATTACTAGACAAATGTATGTAAAGAATGAGGAATGAGTGGGAAACTCTCATCAGACACCCCAAATACAAAACCACCCTACATGATATATAGTGAATCTAGGGGGTAGGTGGGCCTAAGTGAAGGTGTCGAACCAATCAACCCTCCATGAGGAGGCAGAGTCACAACCAACATCATTAAATCCCTAAATAGAAGAAGGTCTAAATGAGCAATTAGAAGGTGCCTAACCTAAGTTTTGAAATGGCAATCCATTTATTGTCATAATTCATGGATTTATATATTATTGATCAAATGAAAATTTGTTAACAATTGTAGCAAGCATTTATCAGTTTGAACAAAGCAATGCAGCGATAAATGTACATTTCATTGTCATCACAATGTTTCATGGATTTGTCATAATCATTGTAATTACAAATAAAAATTTAAAGATGTGACTTTAAGTTCAATGTAAGCAAAAATTGAAGTTTTGTTACAGTTAGATTTTTATTTTGTAAAGGGGGCATTTTTATGAAGGCACATTCTAGGATTTGAAGGCGCCTCCAAGAAGGGGGTATGCAAGCATACATGAAGTTATATACACTCATTTTGTAATCAAAGGTGATAACAAATTCAAATAGGATAGCAAAAATGTATTATTTAACTTTCATTTAAAGATTCACTAACCTTAAAAAAGATATGCTTAAAGAGGAAAGCATAATCCACACCTCAAAGGTTGCAAATGTGAAAAATCCACCTAGTACAAGCTTCTCTCAGAAGACCAAGTCGACACTTCCTTCAGCTGCAACATGGATAGTTGAATGCAATGGAACTACACCATTGAGAATACCAAGGAACAATGGTTTATCACCTTCTCATTTTAGAGAAAAGAAGCTACAATCAGAGTTGTAAGATATATTCCTGATAGCAGGAATAAATATGAAAAAAGTGAGCTTTATTTTACAGATATGGAGCATATTTTAAGTAGAATATATGGCTAGTAAGTGAGCCCATACGAACCAATGAGAATGGCATGCTACCATCACACTAGAAGCGGTAAATAACATGTCTTTGGTGACAATGAAGCTTCATCTAGATAATGTTATGAATTTTGGCATAGTTGTAGTTTACCTTGCCCAACACTTTTGCATCTTGTATCTAAAATCCAGAAACGGGCCTGCATTTCATTTGTTGAGATTGAAACATACTCAGTTTGAACTCTGAAACCCAATTTTATAGAATAGAGAGGCAAACAAATGGAATATTAGTTGAGGCTGGTGACATTCAATTAATACCTGAAAGAATTTTTAGATGATTGGTAAAAGATTAAAGAAAGATAATGTCCCATCTCATCTGAACTCAGGCTATTGTATTTTGAAGGCTGAGCAGGTTCCATATCTAGGGGTGAGGGGGAAACTCAAGATCTGTATCCAACAGATGTATCATCATGTTCCACAGGACCCTGGACATGTCAATGTTGATGATCTGAATTGCAAAAGAGAGAACATGTATTATACCTCATTGATTATCAAAATGTGCACTGTATAGATGTATCATCATGTTCCACAGGACCTGGACATGTCAATGTTGATAGTATGAACTACAAAAAATGTTCTATTGGTTAGCATTCCAAATTTATGCTAAATCTTAAGACGGTATGTAAAGCATTTTTTGCATTATAAAAGTTGTCATATTAAAATGGATACTTAGATATTGCAAATCTTTGTTTCTTAAGATATATCATTATATGTTCAACTATACATTTGTCATAAAACATTCAGATTTGTGTGCTACCTAACTGGTAGAAAAAAGATACATTGACAAAATGATACCCGTTGTAGTTCTATTTGCTTACACTCGAACTTAAGGCCACAGTTTGAGGTACATGCTAAAATAATTTTGCACATGCTACAACTACAAGACACCCACCTGAAGATTGCAGCACTGTGAACTTTTCCATCGTACAGGATCTAGATCACTGATACCTGTGATTGTTCCCATATATCTCCTAACTCCTGATTCTTCAGTCTCAAACATCATTCGGAATCGCATGCCTAGAGATACTTGTGCATACATGGCTTTGTTGTACTTTGCTAGAGGAATTACAAACTCTGAAGGACTTGCTCTGTTTATAACAACACCAAGTCATTAAAAGTCAACAATTGAAGTTGTATGTAGATTCAAGAATGCATGGTTAGTTGGTTACCTTGGGTTGTAAAATATCGTAAATGGGCTATTATTTGTGCTGCATGAGAAGCAGTAGCAAGAACACCAATATGCATGCTATCAGTAGACAAGACTGAAGATGAAAGAGCAGTCTGTTGTCTGTTAGATCGTCTTATGCCCAAAAGAATTTGAGACTTTTCATCTCTAAGTATATGTATATGATGGGTTGAAGAAGGAAACACGTGAAAGTTATATAATATGAATTATATAAAAAAAACTAAATCATGTAGACAGATATATAAACCAACCTTATGAAAAGGACAGAATCACCAGCAACGAGACGTTTAGTGCTCACAAACACACTCCATCCAGTAGTTAAGAGGTGCCTTTTAGGTTGCCCTGATAATGTATGTGACAGTACACAGCAAGCCAATATACATTTCTTTGTCAACAAAAAATATCAGTTGAAAAGTAAAACAGACATGAGACCATATGCAACTATATAAAAGAAAATTGAGCAATTCTTGATCACGCTCAATGTATGATCTACCATGTTTACCACATTCGCATGGGTTGAGATGGGTCCCAATGGGGTTTGAATCTGACTGCAATCATATGCCCACGTAATCCTAAAAGATAAAATGGATGCACTCAAAATATCACCACTACCTTGACTCCATCTTCAGGACACAAAATTTTGCACTAACAACATAATAATATGATATATTTGCAAATAAATTTTTGTTTCTCCTAAACCACTATATCCAGGAACATTAGGCGCATTGTTTTTCATGGTACTAACAACCCTTTCAACGAAAACTTAAAAAGTCATTTCAGTTTACTCCCTCAAACGATTTTCCCCATCCTTTCAAACTGTTATTAACAATTGTTATTCTATTTGTTAAGCCTGCTACAAGTTACAACCAGTCCAACTGAGAGTCGCCCTTGTCTGGATGCAAACTTGTGCATGGCAGACTTGGTAAGTAGAGAAATTTCTTAGATTTTACTGCAATATCGGCAATAAATATTTACCAATATCTTTGATTACTTGTTCTAGGATAATCTTCCACCATTGGAGGCCCATCCACCACGACACCGCTGAGACAAGGAATTGCCTCCCATCAGAAAACCTGGGTCCGAGTCACCACACCAACTACATCAACCCAAGATTACTCTGAAATCACAACTATTCATAGACCACCCCAAGTTGTCCAGCAATGAGCAGCAGAAGAATGCAGCACATTTTACCTGTAACCAACAATGGCACTTATAACAGTGCTGGCATGAGACCATAGCCTAACATTAAAATCAAAGTCCTCCAAGCCTTTAGTAGAGGCCTCAGAGCCTTGATCTTGTGCCAAAAATGGTTCAGCTCACTCCTTGTTTGAGTTACTTTCTACAGATTGTATGTTCTCATGGTCTTATTATGATTTGTTCATATCTGCACACTTTAGAATTGTTTGCTACTTTAAGGTGGAGTTTTAGAGATAGTGGAGGCTGGGTTAAATGAGCAGTAGTATGGGGATTACACTTACAAAGAGATATTATTAAGAGCAAGCAATCACAAAGCTTCAGATGAAATGATTACACATGAATGTTACATATGTAGATGTTGAACAATATGAAATCGTCTCAATTACTCATAGCTTGGATTGCTAGTGAAGTAGATTCTCACATGTACTTCATCCTAACGGAATGATTAACATATCCATAGATTCAAGAAGAAAATAAAGATGTGATAGGATCATTAGAGAAAGAAAAACCTAAGATTTATTTAGGAGGAAGGCCAATTGATATTGCAACTCGAATCCTACCTTCTCAGGTAGCGCCAGTATTAACATGATGGGGGTCATTCCTAGTCCTGGATTTCCCCTCAATTTTAGTGTGGATATTGACGGAAGAGGCAATTAGTCCGTCTCTACATATACTATTGAAGATTTTCCCCACTGAGCGTCTCCATCTCCCTGAAAATGGCCTGTGACAGGGACTTATTGATGTTGAGATTCATATTATAATTTCAAAAAGATACCTCATTTATGAAATGTAAATAAGAACCTTTACCTTGCATCACATTCACTTATTCTTCTAATTCTTAAGGCCAACAATTCCATTCTTCACATAATCTAGAGGTAGGTCGAACTCTGAAACCAACTTGAAGATTTCAATTGTTCTGATGGAAACGAGCATAGCCAGAACTTCAGTTAGAGCAATGATTGAGAATACATCTGAATAGGAGACATACAAAAGACATTTAGAGAGGAAATTTCCAAAAAAGAGATCAACACTTGGCTATCTGAGTAAAAGATTGAAAAATCAGAAGATATTCCAGGACAAAGTTAGAAAAACCTTCATCAAAGAGAATATCATATTGAAGGATCTTCATATAATAACATTGACCCTCCATGGTCATGAAAGAGCTACAGAACTGACTCCCACCACAAAAAAGGGCACAATCTTCAGAAGTACAGAAAACCAATTATCATTATCAACTCAAATTAAGAGAGACCCAAAGTTCAGCAATTGAAATGATGCATCTATCATATCCCCTGTATGATACATCAATAACAACAACAATATGTGGAGCTTGAGCCAGCCAAACCTGCTATGCCAATAAATATAGTTCATTCCTAGAGGTTATTGTAGAGGGTTTGAAGCTTTGTGTTTTGGAGCACAGAAAACAATTGTTGGTTGTCCAAATTAAGTTGCATGTACATAAGTAAATTGATACTTGTCATAACAAAGTTTCAGCAGTGCTTTCCATACCAAACACATCCAAATTTGTCTCTCCAACCACAATGCACCCCTTCTTCTTCATAGACATGAGGGTGGTAATATAAGATGGTGGCTTGTACTATCCAGTATCCTGGAACCACCTCTAGATGACAATGGATATCCTTCATTTCCCACTTCAAAGCAATATTAACATCATGAGTTAGCTCTTAGGAACTATATAGATTGCTCTCTTTGACATGGAAGCAGACAACATAAGCCTCTAGGTACATCATCAAAATGGTAAACTATGAATTACTCTCCCCATAAGCAAGTCAAACAATTACAGACAACATCCTGACTTGAGAAGCTTGAGCAATGCATGGTAATATGCAATGCAAGCCTCAAGATGAGACATTTAATATGGTAGATCTTGTCTATGTGCTTATGAGTTATTTAAGAATATATACTGATGTAGTTTTTTTTATCAGATAAAAAAATCTATATTCTAAGATCAGATAAATATTCTATATTCTGAGATCAAATTTCTTGCTCATGTTGTGAGCACTATTTTCATGATCACATTGTTAACACTAATTTTAGTTCCTCCATTCAGTTGTTAAATGAAAACATGTTTAAATCCTCTAGAACCTAATGGTATGAACAATTGTTGATACCAACCATTCTCCTATTTTTTAACATTGAAGTTTGTTAATGAAGATAAAAAGTTTCTATTGTATACATATTACATATACATAGATACATTATATATAAGGTAGTGTGCACATAGTAAACTACCTTCTTAAACAACTCCTACTATACTGATTAGGACAGTATATGGAGCATACTTTTACTTAATAAAACGTGTATTACATTGGGTAGGATAGTAGATGAAACTTAAAAATTAAACTCAAGTTCCTTGAAGTAGCTTCTTCATACAGGCCCTTCCAATATAACTGCTAGTTCAAATTCAGAGAAGGGAACATGTTTCTTCATATTTTCCTTATGCTTCTTGTAGTCCTTACTCGATCACCAAAAAAAATTTATGTAGGTGCAGACCCAAAGTGTTAATCAGTGTCACCTATGACCCATCTTCCTGTCTCATCTTTCACAATGAATCTGCTACTCTAGAGCCCTTTCTATCTAACATTTCGCCAGTGTTATGTGATTAAGCGGCTTAAATCTAACATTTTGCTTCGAAGGCTCTATGGATGTTCCTCATCTGGGTATGAATATCGATAATCAATCTTTCTGCTTGCCAGCCTAGATGGTTGCATTTTGTACCTTCTAGACCATCAAATAGGCAACTAAAAATTGTGCCTCCCTGAGACTGAATCATCACCTTGAACAATGTTTGGGTTCCACAAATAGTAATTCCGTAAGAATGTTCCATAATAAATACCAAATGCATATGGATGCCCCTATCCTAGCATGAATCCATCCTTCTTGTAGCCTAATCTACCTTTGTATTTCTTTGCCATGAAGGACGTCCATTGAATGTCCTCCTTTCTTGTAGAGGTCCAGCTTGCTTTCTTAATCAGTGAATAATTGTATTCTCTTGTAAACATGATTCTGAACCCTTTATATCTTCTAAATAGTAATATATATTATTAGCAATCATTCAGATTTCAAAAATATAAAACCAATCCAGAAAATGATGCTTGACTCATTTCAAAACATAAAATTACAGCAGCTTACAAAACAAAATGTAATAGCATTACATTCATGTTGGAGTAGATTATATTAAACATAATTTGAACACTTTGTGTACATTATAAATAAGTGGTAGTTAATACATAATATTGATTAGTTCCACCACCTAAGAGTAGACAAACTAAGAGATAAGTCATTCACAAGAATTAACCTGAAATAAAGATCTGCATACAAGTATTTTTTTTGTATGAACTGCATACACAAAAATAATCAGTGGGCAGAAATAGGTTGCACAACGACACTAACAAGGGGATACCAATCAATGCAAGAAAGCTAGTAGAGTAAGAAATGAGCATACAAATGTAGTATTTGTAAAATAAGTGTTCACAAGAACAAGAATAAATTATTCTTAGACCCCTCTATTTCAGATTTTAGAAGCTCCAATTGAAGTTGCCATTACAAAAATAGTCTCCTTAGTTATTGAATGCTTGAGAAAGAGGAAAAATCTCACCTTTTTTTTCAAATCTGTCAATGCTAGTGCCAAATGGAAGTGAACTGGGATGCACTGTTTTCACATTTCCAACCCTCACGAGGAAAGGTTTGTACATTTTCCCATCTTTCCCATAAAGACCATTATTAACTCTGGATACTAGTTCATCTACAACAACATTTGACTGTGCACAGATAAGAATCCTTCCTCTTGAAGGATTACTAGACCTAGAGTCAACTCCTGGCTTATCATATGTCATCTGTGAGGGTGAAGTTTATTCTTTGTCTTGGTAATTTCAATTCTCTGGGTAAAGAAATAAGGAGCAGTTGGCTGGAGATTCCAGGATGTCATTCTCAGCATTCCCATAAATATGGCTATGATCATCTTCAGATCTAACAGAAACCCCCTGCATAGAGTACTCCTTTCACAAAAAGATTCATCAATTATGTTTATAGGATATATCTGAAAACATCCTTAATGTCACATAAAGGAAGTTTATGTTTAGTTAGATAGTAGTAGAGAAAGTTTTCAGGATGATTTGGAAGGTTTAACAACTATAAGCTGAAAGAGGGTTGTTACTTGGATTCTCTTTCCTTGAAGACCCACAAGGTCATTCATGAGGTCGATAACAACGTATGCTCGGTTGAATGTAACAACCCTGCCCTCAATCTTGTTTCTGTGTGAGGACAATCGAACATCAAATACCAGTCAGTTTCAGCTGCTCTGCAGTACAACTAACATCTTGATACTATGAGAAAACCTTAGTTATGTAGGTAGTCTTGAGTCATCAACTTTCCAAGGAAACAATGCCAAGCACTGTAGTCCCTTGGGGGGCTCGCATTGCCAAAGCCATTTTACTGATGGTTGTTCCTCTCTGCATCCACGCATCAGGTCCTAGGCATGCTTTAAGATAATGGATGTATGTCTGTTAAGTAGCACATCACACACTTGCACTAACGAAGAACCAATGGTATTCAAGGATTCACATAGAGGTGGCAGACCCCTACTTATTTTCACCATCGAGGATGATCTCAAACAACCTGTAATTGTGTCCTTTCCTCGAGTGTAGAATCAAGTCTTAGCCCAACCTACTTAAGTGAGACACCTTATCTAATGGCTAGAGATTCAGTGGAAGATGATTTTTCATACCCTGTCACAGAGGAGATTATGTAGAAAAAGAACTCTCTATGTCGCAGAAGTTTCTTCCACATCCAAGTTTGAGAAGGGATGGTGCTGACTGTCTGGTAGGAGGAGTTCATGCGTCTTGCATGCCCGTGCTGACGGTCTGGAAGGAGGAATTCATGTATCTTGCATGCCACTTAAGCCAGAGACCAGTGTTTTGAATCGTGATTTGATTTTTCCTGTTGAATCAGCTGACCCACCACCCAAAAATAACAGTTTAAAAAGTTTGATATCAACATTGTTTCCTATAGTCCACAAACATAACTTACAGAACTTTCAACAAAAAAAATTACATATAAGTTTGGGTCAACATTGAATTTTCAATATATAACCTCGACGCGGAATGAAGCAACTAAGTCACATTCTTTTACTAGGTTGATCTACATACATAAATACACCTGTTTACGCAATAATTGTATATATTCCTATTGGGGTTGCTCCTATATTTCTATTTGTAAGTGAAAGAAACCCAATCTATTACGGTGGGAATTTTAACACTTAGTTCGACAACAAAATGAAGGCATTTTCAAGTAAAATCTATACATATAGATAGATACACATGCAGTAACATATCATATTAAATATATTTGGGGTTGGGATCTTTATTATGAGTCATATTTTAATCTAGGGGGGGAGGTGTATACATTACTATATTGTAGTATACAATTTCTATCTATCTTATGGTTACTACAAGTTTAAAGGATTATACTATACACTTTGGAATATGTATTTATTAAATTAATTTTATAATTATTATAATTATCTTATTGAGACTTGAGTAATGTGGTGGCTAATTTTCAACCCCATGAATGCCATCTGAGTAAAAGATTGAAAAATCAGAAGATATTCCAGGACAAAGTTAGAAAAACCTTCATCAAAGAGAATATCATATTGAAGGAGCTTCATATAATAACATTGACCCTCCATTGTCATGAAAGAGCTACAGAACTGACTCCCACCACAGCAAAGGGCACAATCTTCAGAAGTACAGAAAACCAATGATCATTATCAACTCAAATTAAGAGAGACCCAAAGTTCAGCAATTGAAATGATGCATCTATCATATCCCATGTATGATACATCAATAACAACAATAATATGTGGAGCTTGAGCCAGCCAAACCTTCTACACCAATAAATATAGTTCAGTCCTAGAGGTTATATCATGGAAACAATCTCATGGTAGATCAGATTGCAAATTAACTAAATATAATTGATACGACTTTGGTTATTCATCTCATGGTATTACAAGTAATTCACATGCAAAGCAGAACAATATGAATACATGAACACAAAATTTAAACATTTGATATCCTCCACATGTACATGTGTATGTGCATGTAAGGATAATGTGAATGAAGAACATGTATAAAGATGGATATCCACTACAACTTAAAGCATTATTGTATGACCCCATGATAGGCGATGATGATGAAATTTTCAAACAGGAATCATACCTAAAAGAAATGAATAAATATTTAAAGGTTAACAAGTTGAATAGATCACATCACTTACAGTGGACCATCCTCATACCCAAGGAATAGGAAATCTCAGAAGTAAAGCATCCTCATACTTACAGTGGATCATTATTGATGATGACAAATAGGAAAAGTTAACAATTATATATGTTTACCTTTAGAATGTCTTCTTCATATCCACTAATGTTGATTGACCAACCTTGTATGGTGGAGTTAGTACCATCAGTTAGTAGACCTTATTATGAATAGAGAAACCAAGGGAAATCCATCAAAATCCTGCTCATTAGCAGCGGAAAATATAGATTTAGATAAGCAAATCAAATCCATCCAGCTTAAAACATCTTCACACAAAGAATTAGCCACATCAAATTAAATAGAGTGTTCAAGTTGAAAGCTAGCAGTTAGAAATACATCATTTGAACAGACAACACAAAGAGCATTCTCGAAATGACCAAGAAATCCTCGCAAGCAATTCCATATCCAAGGTCAATCACACTGAAGATCAACCTTATTACTTTTTATCAACTGACTAGGCGTGTCCTATCAAAGCATGAATAAAACATTAGAAATACAAAGAACTCGAGATGATACATAGACTTCAAAGAATAGCTGCAAATACTCAACTCAGAGAACCTAATATACATTACAGACTAGAATGGCTTAAACCAAACAAACTGAAAGAAGTGGAGGTAGATAAAACATAAAAGGCTGACAAAAGAAACTAAAGGAAGGGCATCCAGCAAATCATTATCTCCTATATTACCCTTTAGCTCCATGAACCTGGCAGGCATTTAACACTACAAATAGTAGCAGAAAATAAAAAAGAGATACGCCTGCAACTCAATAAACCAGTAGACAGACAAATTTCTCAGCATGCTTGACCCATGAACTTAGGGACTGCAAATGGGCTAAGATGGTGTGGCAAAACCTCCTAAAAGACTACACGCCAAACATTTTCTACACTAAAAAATCGATCTTCAACCAGAACCATACATGCCACTTGTTCAGTAACTATAATAACATGGCAATCATTTGATGCATAGGAAATAGATAGTGAATGATCTATAAGAATTTTTCCTTTGAATTTAAAATCAAGACAATGAAATAATGAATGGTACTACAATATGTGTGACATCCACATTTATTGAAAACCAACTAAATATAATAAAGAATGGTTGACTTCTATTTTTACTAAATCCTATGGATTAATATGATATGTGAATCTCTATGTTGATCAAATGAATGCTACTCTTGGTTTCCACGTCTCCAAATGGTTCACCTACAATGATGCATAAATAGTTAAGAAGTGCACTTTTAGTATTGAGATTAATTTATAAAATGTTACCTGACAATGAGTAATTTCTTTGGCCAAGCTATCACTGTCCCAATTACATCCTCAATGACTTGGTGTTGACCAAAAGGCCTAATCAACTGCTCTTGAGGTTGGATTGGTACAGTAATGGAAATGGCAGCAAATGAGGACCCCAACAGTGCTCCTCCTACGACATAAGTTGGACTTGTAGAAGTAACGTGTCCTCGTGCTACAATTGAATTCCCATCCTCAAAACTTAACAAGGAAACAACCTTTAAATTTATAAAGATTGTGTCAAACATTGTTTATACCTAAAAATCAGATTGAAAAAATTAATCAATAAATGTTTGGATATAATAACCTGTCCTTCGGTAATGGGTGTTTCACTACTCGATTGATTTGGTCTGGGTAGTCTTTCATTGGTTTTCATTGTGATATTCTACAAAATAAATAGTTTACAATAAGAAAATCAATTTTATTATGTAATCACATTATAAGAATTTGAAGATTTACCTCGTTCGGCTTAAACGAAGCACTCAGGTTAGAATTTCTCAGCATCATAGCTTCAAGATTTTCAAATTTTTTCTTCATTTCTAACAACTCCTTTTGTTGAGCCTCATATATCTGGGTATGAGCATCAACAGCCAGTTCTAAGTCTGTGATTTTATTTTCATATACATTATGAGACACATGAATCGCATGTTTTACAGGAATCTTCTTTGGGCCCAAAATATGATCAAATATCTCATCTTCTTCGAGATTTTCATCATTACTTGCAAGTGCCGCATTCATTGTGTCCTACATACAATATTAATGAGAATATTTTCATTAAATAAAAAATAAATTTGTTAAATGATTGCTTACAATCAATTCTACAAATTTTGCATCCACATCAGTACCATCCTTCTTCAAATGGGTGGCCTTAAACAAGTCTATTCTGCTAACATTGCCACCATTTTTATTTTCTTGTAACTATTTGTAATAGTAGCAACATATATGAGCATAGTAGTAAGAAAGTGTAATGCAAATTTCAACCAGAAGATAACTCACATTAGCCTTCACACAAGCATACGGTGTTGATCCCGATGTATATCTTGTTGTTACGAACTTTCTGCTCATAACGTTTTTAGCACTCCTTAACTACATACAATGCATTATAATATAATTATATGCAATATACACTATTAAATTCTAAAAAATTAAGGAATAAATTGTTTTACCTTTCCATCGTCAGAATCCCAAAAATTCACAAGAAATTTCCATTGATCAAGATCAACACGGGAGGGGCAATCATTAAGTCGGTCAGATTTTTCTTTGTGCCGCATGTAGTGGTTTTTTTTAATATCCGCTTTGAAGTTTCTCCAACAATCTGTCACTGTTCGCAAAACTAAATTCTTCCCCTTTATGTCGATAACAAACTTGGCCTGCAACAAAAGAATAATTTTTAAATAAAAAATTCACAACATTGTATTATATCTCTAAGACTAGAATTACCTCCACATAATTCCATGTAGCGGTTTTGTTTTCCACAGGTACTTGTCGCCAATCAAGATAGTTTAATGGTGCAAGATCGGAATTTCTAGCAACAGTTCCCAAAAAGGAAGACATGTCATTCTGATGTGGTCCTATTGGATCTCCATTCTCATCCAAAGTAATTGGCAACTTTTTATCCCCTGTCTTACCCCATAATCGGATACACTTAGAATAGCCCCTTGTTTTTTTATTTGTAGCTCCCCCTATAAAATCATGAATATGATGCAAGCATTTACAAGGATATACATATTATACACATATAATTAAGTATAAGTTTGTGAAAAATATAATGCATCTTTGTATATAAATTTTCTTACCTTCACTCTGCCCAGGATCAACAGTAGGAGAATCAGCAACATAATGATGATCATTATCTAATTTATCAATTTCAACCTCTTGATTGTTACTCACATCATTTACCAAACGTTGCATACTTTCTTTTACAGGCACTCCTTGATGACTTTTTTTTTCTAAGTGTCTTTTAGAAAGACTTCCTTCTCTAGCATTATTTGAGTTTGCCACCACATGACTTTTACCAATAGTACCAACTTCATCATTTGACACAGAGGGATTTTTTTCTCTTGCAAGGTTCAAAGAAGAACTTATGTTGTTGTTTGCAGCTGATCCTGCCACATTTTTATTGTTTTTAAGTCCTTTTGCATTTGAACACCCCCAATCAGTATTTATCGAACCAAGATATCCTCCTTTTGGTCTTTTGAAAATACCTGAAACTAAAATGATGATATGAGTGGTTCTAAAAAAGATATTCAATGATGTAATTTTTTTTTTACCTGTCATACTCCCATGAGTTAATCCTTCATTAAAAACATCATCAGTAAGTGGAGACAATAGTTGAATGCGTCTTTTCATTCTCCTAAAAAGACAACTGATATCAAAAATATTCAATTACAAACTGAAATCATGGCATACATTCTCTAATTGTGTTCCTCAAATAAAATTAAAATTTTAAAAATATTTTTATTTTGCTGATGAAGCCAACATCCAACAAGAAAACTCATTAAGCAGATTAACCCAAAAGAAAAAAAATTGTGCAACAAATGTAAAAGAATAAATGACCATTTTAGAAAGAAAAGGATAACATGAGTATTTCCAGTAATTGACCCAACTAATAAAATAAAAAGAGTTACATAAGATCAATGATGGGGATCATGACCCCCTTCATAAAAGGTCACACCCTCCATGTCTTCTCTGACTAAATTAAGGTCATCACAAACGTCACTTAAGATATCCTCCAAATCACTTGGAGATTTATCTTCTGATAAGCAGGTTCCATCAATGAAAGTATCTTGAAGATTCTCCTCCATGTCATAAGTATCATGAGGTGTAGTGTGCACAACAAAACTCCATTTTTTTTTACTTAAGTCTTTCACATAAAACACTTGTTGTGCTTGGGAGGCCAATGCAAATGGATGATCAGTTACATCAATACGTTTTAAATTGACCATTGTGAAGTCATTTTCAGATTTTTTGATGCCTCTGTTTGCATTGACCCAGTCACATTTGAACAATATAACTTTAAGTTGCTCGTAATAACTGATCTCGAAAACGTCCCTTAACACCCCGTAGTACGTAACCTGACCCGTTACAGGATTTTTGTCCTTGGAGCTGGAAAAACTTTTGGTCTGAGCGTTCACCATAATTCCACTATTTTGTTTTTTTTCTGCCGCAATCTCGATCCTTGGTATGAAATCTATAACCATTTGTTACATATCCCGCATATTGCATTGTCATTTGTTGCGGTCCTCGAGCCAATACTAAAAGGTTTGGTGACACCGTTGTCGACTTTGCCTTCTCCATAATCTAAAAATATTATGAATTTTATTATTTATATATATTTTTTATTATGCTAATGGAAATAACTTATTTAAACTTACATGTTTCTTAAACCATTCATTGAAACCGTTCATATGAAGATTACTGATTTCCCATTGTCGTGCATGTGGATTGATTTTCTTCAAGTATCGGATGCGCTCCCTGTCAACAAACACATGTGACACACCTAGACATAAATATGAAATTACATAGTGAAAAGTAAGCAAAGATCTTACTTCACGTAT
Organism: Alisma plantago-aquatica; assembly: GCA_963693085.1. Classification (NCBI taxonomy): domain Eukaryota; kingdom Viridiplantae; phylum Streptophyta; class Magnoliopsida; order Alismatales; family Alismataceae; genus Alisma; species Alisma plantago-aquatica. Next base: position 977,213,058 of record OY856410.1, on the reverse strand, counting down.
GGATCAACTGCATCACAATTGGCTAAAATATATTGATGTGCAGCTTTGAGCATTATGCTATCAAGCATAATAGGAGTCTTCTTTCCTATACAACACCCTTTATGAAATAATATAGACTACTCTTCATCATTATCCATATCTTCATCTTCCACATCATTTCTAGACAATCTAGTGAACCTTGTCTCAACTCCTGAGAGATATCTCGAACAGAATGTTAAGCATTCGTTTGCCAAGTAACCTTCTGCTATACAAGCTTCTGGAGCAGCTTTATTTTGCACATATCTTTTTAAAGTTTGTAAGTGTCTACATTAATAAGAAGAAAAGACTTTGTGAGAACATGACATATGATCAGATGCAAAGTCTGAACAAATTTAATTGTTAGAAAGATTACCTCTCCACGGGGTACATCCAACGATAGAATATCGGTCCGGCTATCTTCGCTTCTCGTGGAAGATGAATGACCACATGCTCCATCACATCAAAGAATGATGGTGGGAGAATCTTCTCTAGATTACAAAGAGTAACTGCTATTCTGGATTCCAACTTCTCAAAAGTATTTGGATTTATGACTTTAGAGCATAAGTCTTTAAAAAACTTGGACAACTCAATTACAACAGATCTAACATTTTTGTTGGGCAAAGCTACTTGTAAAGTTAATGGGAGAAATTGTTGCATCAATACGTGATAATCATGACTCTTCAATGCCATCAGCTTTCTTTCTTTTACGCGTGCATTTCTAGCTATATTAGAAGAATACCCATCAGGAACTCGAGTAGACTTTAACAGCTTACAGAATAATTATTTTTCCTCCTTCTTCAAAGTAAAACATGAAGGCGGGATGATTTTTTTATTTCCATCCTTGATAATGTGAAGTTTATTCCTTATGCCCATCTCTTTGAGGTCATATCAAGAATTTTCAGTGTCCTTTGACTTCTCCATTCCTAGCAGTGTGTGAATCAAACTCTCACATACATTCTTTTCTATGTGCATCACGTCACGATTATGACATATAAGGTTATGCTTCCAGTATGGCAGCTCAAAAAATATACTTTGCTTTCTCCAGTTGTACGGTAGATTATCTACATCTCTAGTTTGATCTAGAACTTGACTTCCAGACAACATCTTAGGAGCACTTCTAAATTCTTCTTTTCCATCAAATGATGAAGCATCTTTACGAAATTTATGATCCATTGGGAGGAACCTCCTGTGACCCATGAAACATGCTTTCTTACTATATGGTAGTCTCCATGAGCACGCGTCTTTGTTGCAGAAAGGACATGCAAGATACCCACTAGTTTGCCAACCATATAGATAACCATATGCAGGAAAGTCGCTTATCGTCCATAGTAAGGTAGCATGCAACTTGAAAACCTCTTTACAATCAGCATCATAAGTATCAGCACCAGCTTCCCACAGTTCTTTTAATTCCTCAATCAACGGTTGCAGGTAGACATCTATGTCCATTCCGGGTTGCGTTGGATCAGGAATAATCATCGGCAGGATAAAATTGGGAGACTTCATGCACAACCATGGTGGCAAGTTGTATGGAATCAATACGATGGGCCAAATGCTATATGATAGACTCATGAGGCCAAAGGGATTAAATCCATCAGAAATTAATCCAAGGCGAACATTGCGAGAATCAGAAGCAAACTCAGCATGCATATTATCAAATGTCTTCCATGCTGGAGAATCTGCTGGATGTCGTAGAATCCCATCCTTGGTACGACTTTCATCATGCGACCGCATTAGGGGTGACAGTTTCAAACACATGAACAATGTCTTCAACTTAGGAGTCAAGGGAAAGTAGCTTAGGACTTTACAAGGAACTCCTTTCTTGTTCGTACGAATGTTTTTTACACCGGATTTGTCAATTTTGATTTCTTTATATATAGAAGCACCACATTTCGGACATGAAGTCTTATCTGCAAAATCCTTTCGATACAAAATGCAGTTATTTTTGCAAGCATCAATTTTATCATAGTCAAGTCCAAGGTCCCTAATTATTTTCCTGAATTCATAATAAGAGTCGGGCAACGTATCACCCTCTGGAAGCAGTTCCTTCAAAAGCTCAAGCAGCTCAGAAAATGACTTATTACTCCAATTATTGACACATTTTATGTGAAACAACCTCACAAAAGTGTACAATTTAGAGTACTTCTTACTTCCAGGGTACAATTCATGTGCAGCAATCTCTAACAGTTTGTAAAATTTCTCAGCTTCCGCATCATCAACAAATACAAATCTATGGTCGTCGTCTTCCATATTCTCTCCATCCTATGATACACCATACGCATCACGCAACATGTCTCTCATGTCATCTTTGGACGTGTCATTTTGTATTTGTGAATCCTCACAGCTATCAGATGAACCCTCACCGTGAAAAATCCAATTTGAGTAATTGGTCAAGAATCCATTCCATAACAAGTGTTTAGTTGCGACTTTTCGATTCTGCCTATGCACATTTAAGCACTGCTTACAAGGACATAAGATAGTCTCATCCCTGCTAGATTTTGAAAATGCATGCTCTATAAATTTAACCACCCCAAGTAAATATGTCGTGCTTGTTCTGTGTTCCTCATGGATCCAACTTTTATCTATCATGACTACCTATAACAATTAAGAAAAAAAGGATAAGAATACAAAGTATTAAAAATCATTACATAACTTAGTTTCAATAAGGTTTAAGAGCTCTTTCTCAGATCTTGGGCAGAGTTTGCCCAGACCAATAAGAAATTGGATTTTCGAATTTTGAGGACAGACAGTGTCATGTAGGCCAGTCCAGCCTATACCAATGAAGAAAGCATTAGCTACTCATTTTCCAAAGCTATCACACTTGTTTAACATTGTAGGAAGATCTTATATACCTATTGATACCATTACATGGCTTGCTTTTCCACTTTTTTAAAAGAATATGTTGTAAATTCTATCAAAATATAATACTTGGAATTTACTAGGAATTTAAATAACCATCCTTTTGTTTAGAAACAATACAACACATAAATAGAATCATCAGAATATAGTAAATACCAAATAAGCTCTACATAACATACATAACTTTAATGCTCTATAATCTAGTCCTCATACGGAATTATGTGAAGTACATGTATCTTGGTCCTAACTATTTTTCCATTCAGGCGGCCGCTGGGGGAAGGGGGTGTCTCCTCAGAGCCTTCCTCCCCATGGCCCCAACCTCGATTTGCTAGGTTCTGAAGTTGGCAGTGGTTTTCTTGGGAGGTAGATGGAGTCGGCTTTCCAGTTCGATTCGTAGGGGATCTCCTCGACTGTCCTGGGTGAGGAGGATGTGATGCGCCGTAAGGGTTAAGACCTGGAATGGTGGATCGGTGTTTCGACCATGTAGAATCCATTCTGTCCATGTGTGATGGATGGATAGAACTGCCCCAATACGGATCTTGGCTCTTGTGATGCCGCTCCGTCATCGCTAGTGAAGCTTGGAGGTCTCTTCGCCTTCCTCTTCACCTACACCTGGCTCCTGGTTCTAGGGTGATGAAGCCCCTCAGACTCGACTGGCCTCGATATGGCTTCCTTGGCGGAGGGAGGATTCACTCGCCAGGCGGGTGGTTTCTGATTTGCTTCATCGGTGCCCCCACCTCTGATCCTCAATGACGCCCCCACCTCTGATTCGCTTCCTTGGCATTCGACGACTAGGCTGTGCGCCGGTGGTGGTTCGGACGGTGCTCTCTTAGGTGCCTCCGTGCAAATAGGGGCATCGGGGCTGCCTCTCAGGCGGCTGGTCTGTTGGCTCTCTCGCGTGGCTCCTCTGCAACTGCATGGTGGTACACCCTCAAGGTGCTTGGTGTTTGAATCCGGCATTTGGGATCCCCTCCATAGGGTCCCTGTCCCCTTCATACAACAGGTGGTTCCTTCCCATCTGCCATCATCAAGCTTGCTTCAAGCGTGTTTGATTGGTGACCAAGGCGGTGGTGAGTCTCTCGTTGGTTGGCCTGGGTTCCCTTCCTGTCTGCCGACGATGCTCCCACGCTAGTCAGCGGTCTTCTTCAATGAGTGGCCTTTGACCACTAGGTGTTGTGCATGACAAAGGGGGGCATTTCTTTTTCTCCTCCCGGCGTTCCTATCTCAGCATAAGGTACACCCTCGAGGTGTTTGTTGATTAGCTGCTGGCAATAGTAGCGTGAGGCTTCAAGCTTGCCTCGTTTGCTGGTTGCTTGTACACCTGTAAGGTACTCAACCAATTGATCCTGTGCATACAGTAATAGTGGTGTTTCCTCATTTATAAGCCTGTGTTTTGGGATCAAAGAGGAGTAGATTGATCTTCTTCTCTTTCTCAAGTCTTTCCTATTGTTGCATCAAGTTGAGCACTCAGGGTCCCAGATGAGATGATTGTCGTTTGATGAAGAGGGGTTGGATACCCACCTGGATCCCACACTTTTAGGGAATGATGCAAATGCTAGTGGTGGAAAGGTTGGTGTCTCGATCAACGACATCATGTGATGGTCAGCTAACAGAAGGGCCCTGCACTGCAAATAGATTTCTCTACTTCAACCTGGTTTGGAACACCTTCAAGGTGTTTGATGGATTGCTTTTCTGCTGTCAGGTGCATCATGCGGCTGATGATGGTTCCCTTCATCAGTGGTTCTTAGTCCGATCTCAGGTTGATCTCACCATAGGAGCACAAGTATTAATTTTAGTTGGTAGTCATCTGTCTTTCAGTAGAGTCTGTACTTTTTGTGGGTGTGCATATTGACAGTGGAGATCCTCTATTGTATAGGGTGATGTTCCTACCAGCTTTTGTCTATATGAATGTGCTTGTGTTGTCTTCTGTATCTGGGTCTTCTGGATTTATTTCGGTCTTCTGCGTAAGACTTTCGTTTCTTCCTTTTGTTTTGTCTTGGTAATCCTCTTCAGAGGGTTAAGGGGTGCGCATATTATGTACCTAAAGTTTTGGAATCACAATAGCAACAGAGTTTTTTGCCGCCCAAAAAAAACTATTTTTCCATTCCTAGTAGTTTTGCCACAAATCTCCCTGGTTCATGGGCCCTCTGAACTATCAAAATGTTGATTGTCATATTCAGTTTTTTGTTCCAGTTTTGACATCATCATAACTCATCAATATAATCTAGGTGTTTACGGCATTGCTTGAAAATTGCTTCCCTCTTCTCCTCTCGAATACCAACCCATCTCCCTTATTCTAGCTTCGGACTTCATGGACTACCAACACCTGACTTCATAGACTGCCAAAGAAGGGGCAATGTAAGGATTAACCAAAGAAAAATCAAACACAGAGAGGAGAAAGACGTGGTGGACGCAACTAGATCATGCACACCCCCTCCCCAAATTCCTATTTTTATGATTTCTCATACCCGCCAAATCACATAAAAATACAAACATAGGACTCGCTCCCCATTCTGGAACCCCCATGCCCTATTGCTGATAATGTGAGGATTACAAGAAGCACTCGCTACATATAAATTAATTGTAACTGAAGCAATCGTAAAATAAATGACAAAAATAAAATATGGCTCAAAAGTCCATCTTCCTATGTTAGCAAATATAACAGCCTATTTCCAGTAGCTCTCAACAAAACAATTAATTAAGTCATTGCTGCAAATATAACAGCTCCAACACCAAGATGGTCGTATATATAGCAGCTTAAATACCAATAAATGACAAAATTATGTTTTGAGATGCTAAATCATATTTCGTTTCCCTTTAAATTCAGATTAGAGAAGCTTTTATGTCAAAAGTGTGTGAAGATGCTAAATTGTGCACTGTAGTAATATACAAAGGGTGAATTACCATCTCGTCTTTAAAGGGAAAAAATTATCCCAAGCAATTATCAGTCTATGAGTTCCCATGTTCTACATAGAAACTTGTTTTACATAGGACCACTATGTCACTAACTTCCTGCCATCGAAGGGATCTAATACCTAAGCCCAATAACAAATATTGGAGATAATATCCACAAGTGCACACCTACTGGAATAGGATCTCTGGATCCATTCATGATTCTTCACATACCACACTCAACAAAGCAATCTAGAGCATAATATTTCGATTATCAATTGTGTCCTAAACAGTGGATTTACCTCAGACTGCAGAGGAAGAAGCGGGCGCCGATGGAGGAAGAAGCGGGCGCTGATGGAGGAAGCAACTACGAGTGCTCCGACAGAGATAGCAACTGTGGAGGGCACCGGAGGAGGAAGCCACTGCATAGGGCATCGGCGGAGGAACCAATTGCAGAGGACGATGACGGAGGAAGCACCTACGGAGGGCGCCGGGGGAGGAAGACTTGCGGAGGTCGTCCGCGGAGGAAGCTATTGTGGAGGGCGTCGACGGAAGAACCCACTTTAGAGGCACCGAAGGAGGAATCATCAACGGAGGGCGTCGGGATAGGAAGCACCTTCATAGGGTGTGGCCGGTGGAAGCAGTTGTGGAGGTCTGGCGGAGGCAGCTACGGAGGAACCACCTTCGAACGACTGGAAGAAGGGAGGACGACAGACGAACAACCTTCGAACGGCCGAAGGGAGGGCAGACGGCTATGAACCACCTTTGCACAGCCGAAGGAAGGGCAGACGGCTGAGTAACACCTTTGAACGGAGTCGGTAGATGACTATCGTTGCGTCGTGCAGGATCCCTGCGTCGTGTGGGAGATCGGGGTCGGGAGGGGGAACCAGGGAAATAGTGAGCGTGGAGGGAGGGAAATTCTAGGGTTTTTTGTTTTTGTTTTTAATTAAGCCAACTAACTACACTGTGGATGCAATCAAAAGGAGACAAAATTGTAGCTATATCTTATTTATAGAGCTAGCTACAATTATTTTGATTACACAAATATACTTTATAAGTAAAAATAGTTCTCACTACATGTAAATTAACTGTAACCCAAACAATTGTAGTTAAATCATCTTTTTTCTGTAGTCAAAGCACTAACTACTAACTCCAAGGACCTCAAAGTATAAAGACGACACATAGGACTCATAACTACAAGACTTGACAGTCAGTATCTCCACTTGAGATATCACTATTGTCCCTGATGATGTTGTTCTTCCCCTTGTGTATGGTTCCTATCTCCTCGTCCGCATCCACCTAAAAATGTTGGTGATCAATGGAGTGAGACCCATATCCCAGTCAGAGATATAACTCTCCACCATAAATATTATTATTGCAGATAAATAGTAATAAACTTAGTAGAGGAATCTCTATTGAAAAGTAGGATTGAATCATTATTAAGCAGGATAGAGCAATATCATCTTTTAAAGCTATACAGCTATATATGATAAAGTAGTAAATCATCTATTCATTTTAATAAGAAATATGAAGAACATGTATAATATTTATCCATTTAGGATACAATAAACAATGTAACATCAACCAATGATTTCCGTAATTTTTCCATAAGCAAATATGCTACACTGTTGATTACATTTTACAATCATTCTTATACCCTGAGGAAGTGAGTCGTACCACTCAAATCCAACATTCGATTGCAAAACCCAAAGTCGGTGCCATACAAGATCAAAGGAAGAGTTGGACTCCTTGATCTCATCCGTCTCGGTTAGTGCGAGACCACAAGCAGGACCGTAGTCTCTTTCTTAAGTGACCTCAGTCACTGTGTTAGCTCCCACAGGCTACCCTTTCTCTAGCTCACCTTGGTACAGGTCTCGGCACTAGTAAATCTAAGCCACGGGCTAGCTCACCATGCTCTCTGAGTCATGAATGCATTCATGCTCCATCGCACTGAGCCATGGGCCTGTTCACCATGCTCTTAAACATATCTTGAGTCTACAACTGAAGTTGCACTCTAATCCTCCTATTTTCAGCTAGGAGAAACCCTGCATATTCAACAATATACACTCTGCATTAACCCGTAGGAGAATCAGGTTCACCATCACCAGCTACTTATGATGATGGATCTATGGCCAGGGTTCTACATGATAATATTCCACTAGATTATTTAAGTACATTACCATATTATTTTAGCATCAGTCAAGTTTTCAAACAAGAATTATTATGACAAATGCTATAAAGAAATATGTAATACTTCTATCAAGTACTTTTCAAAACTTTATAAAATATTGGGATCTCAATTCCTTATCTCATTACTGGGAATTCACATCCCTCAACAATTTTGGATGAATGGACATCTATAAATCCCTTTGTTTTGATTATGACAAACATTTCATTCTCATTGATCTAACGAGCTACTTGAGTGTGCAGGAACACGGTGGATGACAAAGTACTAGGGAAATCCATATGCTTACATATTTATATTTTCATGAAATGTAATCGCTTTGTAAAAACTTGTACAAATATATAATGTACAAGTACTTAGATTTCATGTAAATCAAGCGTTAGATCTTCCCTAGCTAAACACCACATTTAGATATGTCATCCCCTTCAAATAGGATCACATATGCACACTCATACATATAATTAGTGCCTAAATTGAAACATTGAAACAGGATCAATCTCGGTCGACCAACTCCTCGACCGAGACACTCTCGGTCGACAATCTTCTCGACCGAGAAAGATCCAAAGTAGCCGTTAGACACAACTGACAAGGTAGTTAGCAGTTAGAGATAAACGTTGCAAAACACTTGATTCAGAGAGCCTGTCAGTCGACAAGAGTTCGACCGAGTAGGTGTCTCGGTCGACCATTCCTCGACTGAGATAAACTCTGACAGCTACTGCAGAGTAAATTAATTAGCCGTTGCTAAAGCAACAAACTTGTACCTAACGGCTAGTTAAGCACTTAGAAACCCCTAGAAGTTGTCTAGAACGTCCTTAAGCATCCTTAGGCCATTCCTATAAATAGGACAAGCCATAGGACACTCAAACTCACTTGTTACACTTGAGAAATCCTTGAGCATACTTTGAGCAATCTGTTTGTGAGCAAATTGAGCATTGTGATAATTGGCTACTTCCTTCCTTAGCTCATAATTCGTGTCCTATAGGCTAGCATCTCCTATCCACTGCAATTACAGTTCCATACACTTTGGTTAGGAGATCTATACGCTTGATCTAGGCAAATCAAGACTTATGCTACAAAAGGATAAGTTGTAATTTCCTTTTCCTTTCTTGTTCTCTATTATTGTTTGTACTCTCCTTGCTACTCCTAGGTTTGAGGCTGCGGATTGGAGAGGGTGGAGATCTTCTTGGTGAAGAAGGAGACCTTGAGCTACTTCAAGAAGGCTAGTGCAACGGGAGGTTACTTCTAGAGAGGAAGGCTACTTCAAGGGGGAGCTTGGAGTTACTTCAAGAAGGCTACCTCAAGTTGGTGCATCTACTTCGAGTGAAGGCTGTTCAAGGGGTGTAAATGAAAGTATTGTATTTTGTATAAATCCTTGTGAAGGTAATAAAATATATACTTTCAAAATCCTGGTTGGGTAAGCAACCGGGTAGTGGACTGACAACTTTAGTATTTGCTAAAGTTGGAACCACTCTAAACACATGTCTCCTTCTTCCAATTTCAATTGTGGTTGTTTGAGTTCAATAATTGTTAAAATTGTTTTAAAACTCTATTCACCCCTCCTCTAGTGTTTTTCAATTGGTATCAGAGCAGGCTTCAAGGAATTCTAACAAGGTCTTGAAGAATGGGTGACGGAGTGCTCAACAACCTTAACCTTGAAGGGACACTTGTTGCTAGACCTCCAGTGTTCGATGGAACAAACTACCAATATTGGAAGAGAAGAATGCAGTTCTACTTCCAAGGCATCAATTGGGACCTATGGAGGATGGTGTCAACTCCATATGAGCTTCCTCAAACTCAATTTGTGGAATGGGATGCAAATACGGTAAAGATGGCTCAAATGAATGCTAAAGATGTAAGCATTTTATATTGTTCAATTTCAGTAGGAGAATTTAATAGGATATCTAACTGTGACACAACCTATGATATTTGGCATAGACTGTCCATAACTTATGAAGGTATAGTCCAAGTCAAAAATTCCAAAATTAGCAAGCTTAAACAAAAGTTTGAACACTTTCGTATGGATCCTAATGAATCTATTAGTGAAATGTTTGCAAAATTCTCTTCTATTGTTAATGGTTTAAATGCCCTAGGAAAACCTGTCCTTGGAGAAGATCAGGTTCAAAAATCCTTCGATCACTTCCTCCTAAATATAAGCCAAAGGTGACAGCCATTGAAGAAGCTAATGACCTCACTCGACTGAAAATGGAGCAACTTATTGGCAACCTAGAAGCTCATGAAGCAACCCTAGAAGAGGAAGAAAGAATAGCACGTGAACATCAGCAAGGAAAGAAGAAGGATGTGGCTCTAAAAGCTTCAAAGATCGTCACACCAGAAAGTGAGGAGTCAAGTGAAGAAGAAGGAGAAGAAGCCTTGATAGTCAACGGTAAGAAATACAAAAGGTTTAAATCTAACAAAATTTCTAGCTCTTCTTCTTCTCCTCCTAGGTGCTTTGAATGTGGGAAGAAAGGACACCTCAAAACTGAATGTCCTAAAGCAAAGAAAGGAAAGAAAATCTCACACAAGAAGAAGGGAGAAAAAGCCTATAAAGCTGCATGGGACGAGTCAAGTGACAGTGAAAGCGGAGAAGAAAAGGTGGAATGTCTAATGGCAAGGGAAGATGATGAAGACTCTCAAGAGGTAAGCCTACTTGATCTTCCTAAAGAAGAGTTAATTACTAGTTTACAAGAAACTCATAATAAGTGTGTTGATGTCAAAAAGAAACTAAAGAAGGTTATCAAATCAAACGATGAGCTATGTTCTAAATTAGATAATCTTTCTTCTGAAAAGAACAACATTAATCTTGAGAATTTGTCTTTAAAAACATCTTTAGATGATTGCACTAGAAAGCTACTCACTTTAGAAACAAATGTTGATCTTATTTCTAAAGAAAAAACTGAATTGTTAGTAAAATTAAAAGATTTTCAGACTCAACCTATTCTGTGTAACCATCTAGACTATGACAATGTTGCAAAAGAAAGAGATTCATTATTATCTGATTTAGATCAAGCAAGAAAAGATTTACACAAGAAGATGAATGATATTGCTAAGATACAAAGAGAACTTTATGAGTTAAGAAGAAAAGATATTCTTGATAACATTCTAAGCGTTGGTACTGTTTTCAATGGAAGAAAAGGTTTGGGATATGCTCCAAAGAAAAATCAACCCAGAAGAACTCAGACTATGTTTGTACCTAAGAACACAATGGCTAGAAAGAGAAATGAAGTTGATTCTATTACTTGTCATTTTTGTCTACGTCTTGGACACTATTCATTTTCATGCCCTTATAAGACTAAGGATTCCGACTTAGTTTGGGTCCCAAAACCCCAAACTTAGTAGAGTCAAATGCAATTTAGTTGAGATATGATTAAATGCTCCATTTTTCAATTTATATTGTCTTATCTCAACTTAACAAAAGGTTTTATGCATATTGTGAATTTTCTGAACTGTAGTACTGAAACAGACACTTAGTCGGTCGAAGTATTGTCGACCGAACAATACATCGGTCGAACTTTTGTCGACCGACTGGATGTCTATAACGAATCAAAATCTACAGCAACTAAAACAGCAACTATTTCGGTCGAAAATTGGTCAACCGAGCTGAATTTCTGTGTTTCTTTGTTTGTAATACAGTAACCTTCTCGATCGACAATTTGTCGACCGAGAAAGATGTCGGTCGAACAATTGTCGACCGACTGGACTTCTGAAACATAATATTTATACAATCTATACTTAAATGGTTCTAACCATATCGGACCATCACATGGGTACCAAAATCTACATTTTCATGCAGGAATGGGTGGTTGACAGTGGATGTTCCAAACATATGACCGGGAACAAGGATGCATTTCAAACCTTTGAAGAAAAGAAAAGTGGCACAGTCACTTTTGGAGACAATGGTAAAGGCAAAATCGTTGGAATAGGTAATGTTGGTACAAACCTCGAAATAAAGAATGTTCTACTTGTAGATGGTTTGCACCATAATTTGATAAGTGTTAGTCAATTATGTGATAGTGGTTATGATGTTTTATTTAACAAAACATGTTGCAAGTTATTAATATAAAACACTACAAATGTTGTTTATGAAGGAAATAGAGTTGGAAATCTTTATATTCTTAAACCTAACTCTATGAAATCTGTAGTGGGAAAATGCTTGCTTGTAAATGAAAATACCTTACAACTATGGCATAAAAAGCTAGGACATGCTAGTTCACATGTTATTAAAAAGTTAGTGAAATATGATCTTGTTCGTGGATTGCCTGCTTTATCTTTTGATCAAGTTGAAAATTGTGAACCATGTACAATGGGAAAGCAAACAAAAACCTCTTTTAAACCTAAACATGTACTTAGCACAAGTAGATCTTTAGAATTAATTCATATGGATCTATTCGGACCCATGAGGACACAATCTATTGGTGGCAAAAGATATTGTTTTGTTATCGTTGATGATTATAGTAGATATACATGGGTACATTTTATTGCAACCAAAGATGATACTATTCATGTTTTATACAATTTTGTTCCAAGATTGAAAATCTATTACAAAGCAAAATATGTACCATTAGAAGCGATCATGGTGGAGAATTTGAAAATCATATATTTGAGGAATTCTATACATCTCAAGGGTACACTCACAATTTTTCTGCTCCACGCACTCCACAACAAAATGGTATAGTTGAAAGGAAAAATTGATCACTACAAGAAATGGCTAGAACTATGATGCTCGAACACAACACACCCAAAACCTTTTGGGCTGAAGCTGTAAACACTGCATGCTATGTATTAAATAGAGTAATTGTTCACTCTCATTTGAAGAAAACTCCATATGAAATAATACATTCTAAGAAACCTAGAGTTGACTATTTTTATACCTTTGGTTCCACATGCTATATCTTAAATACCAAAGATGATAGAGATAAGTTTGACTCTAAATCACACAAAGCATTCTTTTTGGGATATTCCACTTCTAGAAAAGCATTTAGAGTATATAACACTATCTCTAGAAAAGTTGAGGAATCTATTCATGTTTCTTTTCATGAAGAGCCAAAATCTGAAAATCTAGAAATCATAGATCTCACTAATCAATTCGAAAATTTAAACATACCAAATGATAGTGAGAAAGTTACTACAACCAATCACCAAGCTGAACCACAACCTACACCTAGGCTTATTAAGGATCATCCTCAAGAACTAATTATTGGAAATCCTAATGATAAAGTCAAAACTCGGTCTTCCTTCAAAGATGTTGCAAACATGGCCTTTGTTTCTATCATTGAACCTAAGAAGATATCTGAAGCTCTTAAAGATGATTATTGGATAATAGCCATGCAATAAGAGTTGAATCAATTCACTAAAAATGATGTATGGGATTTAGTTCCTAAACCACAAGATAAAACCGTCATTGGAACTAAATGGGTTTTTAGGAATAAGTTAAATGAGGCAGGAGAAGTAATAAGGAATAAAGCTCGGTTAGTAGCACAAGGATATAATCAACAAGAAGGAATAGATTTTGATGAAACGTATGTACCAGTAGCTAGACTTGAAGCTATTAGAATGTTACTAGCTATTGCTGCACATAAAAACATCAAACTCTACCAAATGGATGTAAAAAGTGCATTTCTAAATGGCATCATTCAAGAAGAAGTATATGTTGCCCAACCACCCGGATTTGAAATACCGGAAAAAGGTGACTATGTTTATAAACTTAAGAAAGCACTTTATGGTTTAAAACAAGCACCTAGGAATTGGTATGAAAGGCTCAAGACATATCTTTTTGATAATGGTTTTTCTATTGGAAGTTCAGATTCTACTTTATTTTTCAAAACATATACATCTGATTTCCTAGTTGTGCAAATATATGTTGATGACATTATTTTTGGAGCCTCTAATGATTCATTGTGCACACAATTCAGTGACATTATGCAAAAAGAATTTGAAATGAGCCTCATGGGTGAACTAACTTTCTTTCTTGGTTTACAAATTAAACAAACACCTGCCGGAATCTTTATAAGCCAAGAAAAGTATACTAAATAACTTTTAAAACGTTTTGGGATGGATCAGTGCAAACATGCTACTACTCCTATGGCTACTTCTATTAAAATTGATAAGGATGAAAATGGGGAACCTATTGATGATTCCTTATATAGAGCCATGATTGGTAGTTTGCTTTACTTAACTGCCTCTAGACCAGACATTATGTTTTCCGTTGGTCTTTGTGCTCGATTTCAATCACAACCTATGCACTCTCATTTTCTAGCAGTTAAACGAATTCTTCGTTACTTAGCCGGCACTACCTGTTTTGGTTTATGGTATCCAAAAGGACAATCCTTGGATTTTAAAGCTTATACTGATGCGGATTATGCTGGTTGTCGACTTGATCGCCAGAGTACTAGTGGTGGTTGTTTCTTGTTAGGAAGAGCTTTAGTATCTTGGTTTAGCAAGAAACAAAATATGGTTGCCCTATCTACAACTGAAGTTGAATATATGGCAGCCGGATCTTGTTGTGCTCAAGTGCTTTATATGCAACAAGTGTTAAAAGATTATGGTTTTACTCTTTCATCTACGCCTATTTTTTGTGACAACACGAGCGCTATAAACTTAGCACACAATCCTATTTTACACAGCCGAGCTAAACATATTGAAATTCTTCATCACTTTTTGAGGGATCATATCTCCAAGAATCATGTTTCCCTTCATCATGTTGATACGGAAGATCAATTGGCTGATATTTTTACAAAACCGCTTCCACTAGACCAATTTAACAAAATTAGGAAGCAATTGCTTATCACTCCTTTGGAAGATGTTTTCTTTGATATTTGTGCTTCTTAAACAAAAACTTTTACTTGCATCATTCTGGCTTTTAATGGACATTTGTTTTCATTGGATTTGATGGGACATCTAATTAAGGGGGAGTTTTTCTTAAACGGATATTTTTTTGAAATGACAAAGGGGGAGAAATAAATATAAAACTTAGTATTTATGCAAAACTCAATCAATGAGTTTCATAAACAAACTCTTGGCTTTACATTGAAAGTTGTTATATTCCCTAAAGAATTGGATTTCATGTTCCATAATTCATAAGGAATAATAAGCACACATTTTATAAGCAAGAGAAAAAGCTACAAAAGGTAATCTTAAGGTATGAAACTCATATGTTTTATATTTCCTTCATTTATATTTTGGAAATGTTTGTCATCTTCAAAAAGGGGGAGATTGTTGGCTAAATGGACATCTATAAATCCCTTTGTTTTGATTATGACAAACATTTCATTCTTATTGATCTAACGAGCTACTTGAGTGTGCAGGAACACGGTGGATGACACAGTACTAGGGAAATCCATATGCTTACATATTTATATTTTCATGAAATGTAATCGCTTTGTAAAAACTTGTACAAATATATAATGTACAAGTACTTAGATTTCATGTAAATCAAGCGTTAGATCTTCCCTAGCTAAACACCACATTTAGATATGTCATCCCCTTCAAATAGGATCACATATGCACACTCATACATATAATTAGTGCCTAAATTGAAACATTGAAACAGGATCAATCTCGGTTGACCAACTCCTCAACCGAGACACTCTCGGTCGACAATCGTCTCGACCGAGAAAGATCCAAAGTAGTCGTTAGACACAACTGACAAGGTAGTTGGCAGTTAGAGATAAACGTTGCAAAACACTTGATTCAGAGAGCCTGTCGGTCGATAAGAGTTCGACCGAGTAGGTGTATCGGTCGACCATTCCTCGACCGAGATAAACTTTGACAGCAACTGCAGAGTAAATTAATTAGCCGTTGCTAAAGCAACAAACTTGTACCTAACGGCTAGTTAAGCACTTAGAAACCCCTAGAAGTTGTCTAGAACGTCCTTAAGCATCCTTAGGCCATTTCTATAAATAGGACAAGCCATAGGACACTCAAACTCACTTGTTACACTTGAGAAATCCTTGAGCATACTTTGAGCAATCTGTTTGTGAGCAAATTGAGCATTGTGACAATTGGCTACTTCCTTCCTTAGCTCATAATTCGTGTCCTATAGGCTAGCATCTCCTATCCACTGCAATTACAGTTCCATACACTTTGGTTAGGAGATCTATATGCTTGATCTAGGCAAATCAAGCCTTATGCTACAAAAGGATAAGTTGTAATTTCCTTTTCCTTTCTTGTTCTCTATTATTGTTTGTACTCTCCTTGCTACTCCTAGGTTGGAGGCTGCGGATTGGAGAGGGTGGAGATCTTCTTCGTGAAGAAGGAGACCTTGAGCTACTTCAAGAAGGCTGGTGCAACGGGAGGTTACTTCTAGAGAGGAAGGCTACTTCAAGGGGGAGCTTGGAGTTACTTCAAGAAGGCTACCTCAAGTTGGTGCATCTACTTCGAGTGAAGGCTGTTCAAGGGGTGTAAAGGAAAGTACAACTTATACTTTTGTAGCATAAGGCTTGATTTGCCTAGATCAAGCGTATAGATCTCCTAACCAAAGTGTATGGAATTGTAATTGCAGTGGATAGGAGATGCTAGCCTATAGGACACGAATTATGAGCTAAGGAAGGAAGTAGCCAATTGTCACAATGCTCAATTTGCTCACAAACAGATTGCTCAAAGTATGCTCAAGGATTTCTCAAGTGTAACAAGTGAGTTTGAGTGTCCTATGGCTTGTCCTATTTATAGGAATGGCCTAAGGATGCTTAAGGACGTTCTAGACAACTTCTAGGGGTTTCTAAGTGCTTAACTAGCCGTTAGGTACAAGTTTGTTGCTTTAGCAACGGCTAATTAATTTACTCTGTAGTTGTTGTCAGAGTTTATCTCAGTCGAGGAATGGTCGACCGAGACACCTACTCAGTCGAACTCTTATCGACCGACAGGCTCTCTGAATCAAGTGTTTTGCAACGTTTATCTCTAACTGCCAACTACCTTGTCAGTTGTGTCTAACGGCTACTTTGGATCTTTCTCGGTCGAGAAGATTGTCGACCGAGAGTGTCTCGGTTGAGGAGTTGGTCGACCGAGATTGATCATGTTTCAATGTTTCAATTTAGGCACTAATTATATGTATGAGTGTGCATATGTGATCCTATTTGAAGGGGATGACATATCTAAATGTGGTGTTTAGATAGGGAAGATCTAACGCTTGATTTACATGAAATCTAAGTACTTGTACATTATATATTTGTACAAGTTTTTACAAAGCGATTACATTTCATGAAAATATAAATATGTAAGCATATGTATTTCCCTAGTACTTTGTCATCCACCGTGTTCCTGCACACTCAAGTAGCTCGTTAGATCAATAAGAATGAAATGTTTGTCATAATCAAAACAAAGGGATTTATAGATGTCCATTTAGCCAACAATCTCCTCCTTTTTGAAGATGACAAACATTTCCAAAATATAAATGAAGGAAATATAAAACATATGAGTTTCATACCTTAAGATTACCTTTTGTAGCTTTTTCTCTTGCTTATAAAATGTGTGCTTATTATTCCCCATGAATTATGGAACATGAAATCCAATTCTTTAGGGAATATAGCAACTTTCAATGTAAAGCCAAGAGTTTGTTTATGAAACTCATTGATTGAGTTTTGCATAAATACTAAGTTTTATATTTATGCTACAAAAGGATAAGTTGTAATTTCCTTTTCCTTTCTTGTTCTCTATTATTGTTTGTACTCTCCTTGCTACTCCTAGGTTGGAGGTTGCGGATTGGAGAGGGTGGAGATCTTCTTGGTGAAGAAGGAGACCTTGACCTACTTCAAGAAGGCTGGTGCAACGGGAGGTTACTTCTAGAGAGGAAGGCTACTTCAAGGGGGAGCTTGGAGTTACTTCAAGAAGGCTACCTCAAGTTGGTGCATCTACTTCGAGTGAAGGCTGTTCAAGGGGTGTAAAGGAAAGTATTGTATTTTGTATAAATCCTTGTGAAGGTAATAAAATATATACTTTCAAAATCCCAGTTGGGTAAGCAACCGGGTAGTGGACTGACAACTTTAGTATTTGCTAAAGTTGGAACCACTCTAAACACCTGTCTCCTTCTTCCAATTTCAATTGTGGTTGTTTGAGTTCACTAATTGTTAAAATTGTTTTAAAACTCTATTCACCCCCCTCTAGTGTTTTTCAAACAATATCATCATAATGTTTACTGGATATGTTTATTCAAACCCTTAATTCATCATTGAACATGGTTACCACTATCAGGTACCTATTGCCTCCAGGTCATCTGACCAAGGTATTACCGATACTTGTTACACAAGCATCTCACATAGTTCACCAGGCATATTCAACTTCTTATCACCTCTCACTAGGCAACAAATAAAATAATGGATCGCAAGGCCCATTAACATCATAGCTCATACATGGTTATGCTCATCATGTAATGATACCAGCATGGTTAGTATACTTGATAACAACCATATCAATTACATATCAACATTATGCAATACAAAGATAGCATCACTATTCCCTCATTAGGGTTAGGGTTTTCCATCTTTATCAATTAGGGTTTCACATAACATCACCCTATATTAGGGTTAGGGTTTCTCATCTTTATCAATTAAGGTTTCACATAACATCACCCTATATTAGGGTTTCACATAACATCACCCTATATTAGGGTTTCACATAACATAGCCCTATATTAGGGTTAGGGTTTCTCATCTTTATCAATTAGGGTTTCACATAACATCACCCTATATTAGGGTTAGGGTTTCCCATTTCATTTCAATTAGGGTTTCTCAACCCATTACCCAAATTTAGGGTTTCATGATCACATTATCAAAGATCAAACCTTAATTCAAAACTCCATGCATCTTAGAGAATGCATTGATATTACAATTAATATCCAAAACCTAACTCATTGCTCCACATGTCTAGAATTACATAAAAGCTTCATAAGTATTCAATTAAACTTATGTATTGTAATTTTCCTTATTGATTAGGGTTTCCATTATCCATTGCTTAGGGTTTTATGATTACCTCATTAATCCAAACCCTAAGTCAGTGCTTCCACATATCTTGGAGCACATAGAATTATTTAAGTATTAAATCATACTTATCATTGTTCCATGTACTTAGGAACACACATCATCATCTTCATACCTTATTAGGTTGACTTAACCTCTTACTAAAGTACATACAACTATGTTTATCATAGTGTATTGAAATTATTACTTTCATAGGCGTTGAGTGATAAATACTCTAATTATACTAATCACCTATGTACTTTAGAGGTACTTCCATTGAAATCAACTTTGAGATACTCTTCAACCACTTATGGGGTTATTAGTACTTACATGGTTTGAATCAATTAGACCTTCAAACAGTTTGGACCAATTGAACCTTCAAACGGTTTGGCCCTAAACCTTCAAATGGTTTGAGACTGTTTAGATCTTCAATCGGTCTGGTCCTAAACCTTCAAATAGTTTGAGACCGTTTAGACCTTCAAACGGTCTGGTCCTAAACCTTCAAATAGTTTGAGATCGTTTAGACCTTCAAACGGTCTGGTCCTAAACCTTCAAATGGTTTGAGACTGATTAGACCTTCAAATAGTCTTGGTCTTTAACCTTCAAATGGTTTGAGACTGTTTAGACCTTCAAACAATCTTGGTCTTTATATCCTTAAACGGTCTTGAACCTTTTTTCTCATCAAACGGTTTTGAAACTGTTTCAACCCAAGACCCTCAAATGGTTTGAAGATCGATTAACCTCAAATGGTTTGAGACTGTTTGATCCTCAAACAGTTTGAGACCGTTTGATCAATTCATAGTTGAAAACCGTTTGAACCTAATTTTAGATTTTTGACATCAATTGATCTAGGGTTTTGAAACCAATTGAGTTTTAAACGTTTCGAAGTCGTTTGACCATACAAGGTTGAGACCATGTGGACTAGATTAGGATGAAACCATTAGACCTTTACACATTCTTGAAATCATTTAGCCTCTAATAGTTTGAAACCATTTGACCTCTAACAGTTTTGAAACTGTTTGGTCACCAAACGGTTTGAAACCGTTTGGTCTCTAATGGTTTGAAAAACTGTTTGACCAAAAAAAATTGAAATCGTTTGTTTTTAATATTTTTCAGGCGTGTGCTAAGATGATGCCATCATCATCAAGCTTCAGACCTCTGAATTCTACTATCATATATATGATGAATTCATCAATTATTCAAGGAAGAAAATAAAAGATCAACATATGATGAGAAATTGAAATCAATAATAACATTGATGGGTTCAAGTTATATAACCCGCCTTCAAAGTAGCTTCAAAGATTCAAGCTTCTCATATCTAATGGTGAAAGAAGCTCCTTCAACTATCCAAGGTTCGTTTCCAACTCTTTGAATGCAAAAGATAGACAATGTTGAGTATTGGATGGAAGAGAGAAGAAAATGAATGTGGAAATCTGATTTCAACCATCAATCAAAGGTAGAAGATGAACATGGAGTTTACCTTCAGCTTTGGGAATGTTTTCCTCCATCTCCTAAGCTCCTTGGTCATCGGCCAAAGCAAGGAAAGAAAGTGGTTTGCAAAAATAGTCTTTCAAGTAAGGAGAAAATTGAGTACATATAATTGATTTTCTAGGAGAGAGAAAGTAGAAGAAAATTCATCCACTTTCTTGCTACATGCCCCCTCCCTTCCTTAAATTAGAAGCCATATTCCTTGCCCTCAATATCCTCTCAATTATCCTTGAATTAAAAGCAACCACTTAAGCACCTTAATCATTATAATACTATTATCCATTTTAGTGGACATTACTTTTTAATTAACAAATGTGAGTGGATTTCTTCACCTACTTAGGATATTTCGGTGCCACTCAAGGCATTTGGACGTCCTCCCACTATAGGATTTCGATCATATCCTTTTTAGTTGATGGGTACTTCAATTAATATATTTATTTTTGCTACAAAATAAATTAGGGTTTCATTTATGCTTAAATCTTGATTATTTTATTATCAAGATTATCTCTCCTCAAAAGTGGTTCAAAAAAGATGCCCCATTCTTTTTATTTTCTCTAAATGTTACCAAGAAACAATATTGACACTCTTGAAATGGCATTTTACATATTCAACCCTAGATTTTGGGTAATTTGCAAATTACACCAAAACTAGCATTCAATACACAAGCATTATTCAAACAAGCTCTTTCTTAGAACTTAGGTTTCCACAAGCCATACCTCAGCATCATTCTCATTCTTATGATGCTATAAAACTTAAGGAACATTTATCTTTTAACATTTGCAAGGTGACCCCTTAAATTGGGTAAATTGCACTTTAGTCCAAAACATGTAAAATATTGTTTCAACATTATTCAAATAGGACCAAAATTGAAACACAAACTCTCCTTTAGTATTAATTACTTTTCAAAAGATAAAGACAAGAATATAAATGACTTACTTAAGCAAAACTACTAGGGTTAAGGCATAACCCAGGTCAGCGATGTTACAATTATCCACCCCTAATAGGGATTTCGTCCCCGAAATCATCAAGAGAAAAGAGAAGGGTACTTCCTCCTCATCTCTTCCTCCAGCTCCCACGTAGCTTCTTCAATGCCACGATGATGCCAAAGAACTTTAACAAGAACTATGTCTTTCTTTTTCAACCTTTTAATTCTCCTATCAAGAATCATCATTGGTCCTTCTACATAGGATATATCTTCGTTTAATTCTACCTCCACAGGTTGTAAAACTAACTTCGTGTCAGGGTGACACTTTCTTAGCATGGATATATGGAATACTGGATACAATCTATGTAGTTCAGGTGGCAACTCCAACTTATAGGCTACCTTTCCAATCTGTTCAGTGATTGGATAAGGCCCCATAAATCTAGGAGCTAACTTACCCCTCTTCCCAAATCTAAGAACACCTTTCCAAGGTGAGACTTTGATATATACTCTGTCTCGAACTTGGAATTCTAAAGGTCCACCGTTTATCAGCGTATGATTTCTATCTATCATGTGCAGCCTTTAATTGTTGTTGTATTACTTTAATCTTCTCAGTTGTCTGTTGCACTAAATCAGGACCCAAAAGTTGGTATTCTCCTATTTCATACCTGCACAATGGAGATCTACAACGTCTACCATATAATGCTTCATATGGTGCCATATCAATATTGTGCTGATAACTATTGTTGTAAGAAAATTCTATTAAGCTCAAGTGTATATCCCAACTTCCTACAAACTAAAGGACACATGCCCTAAGCAAATCCTCCAAAGTTTGTATAGTCCTCTCAGATTGTCCATCTGCCTGGGGGTGAAAGGCGGTACTAAACCTTAACTGCGTACCCAAAGCTTTATGTATTTGTTCCTAAAAATAACTCGTGAACTGGGGACCTCTATCAGAAACAACTGTAACTGGAACCCCATGTAAGCACACTATCTCATCTATATAGATTTGTGCAAGTTTCTCAACAGTATAGTTTGTTTTAACGGGAAGAAAATGTGTTGACTTAGTCAACCTATCAACTATCACCCAAATGGAATCATGACTTTTGGTTGTTCTTGGCAAACCAACCACAAAGTCCATGGTCATGTGATCCCATTTCCACTGTGGTATAGGTAAAGGTTTCATTGTTCCTGTGGGCTTTTGATGTTCAGCTTTAACCTGCTGACACATTGGACACCGCATAACAAACTCAGCTACATCTTTCTTCAATTTGGGCCACCAATACATATCTTCCATGTTATGATACATTTTGGTGCTCCCTGGATGCATTGCATACATAGATGAATGAGCTTCCTCCATGACTAACTTACTTAATTCATTGGCATCAGGTACTACCATCCTACCATGGTAACAGACTACCTCATCATCTGACTCATGAAAACCATCCCATTTCTCACTACCATACTCTGATCTAATTTGCTGAATCATAGCATCAGCTTGTTGTGCCTCTTTGATCTGATGTTTCAGAGTAGGTTTTATGTGCATCTCAGCTAACAATCCAGCTAATAAGGATACTTTAAGTTGTACATTGTTTTGCCTCACAGAGACAAGCATGTCTCGTTTAAAGCACACTAAAGAGTTCAAATGTGCTTTATCCATGTTTGGTGATGATGATTTTCAACTTAGTGCATCAGCCACTACATTAGCCTTTCCCAGATGGTAATCAATTGTACAATCGCAG
Source organism: Alisma plantago-aquatica (assembly GCA_963693085.1). Lineage (NCBI taxonomy): Eukaryota > Viridiplantae > Streptophyta > Magnoliopsida > Alismatales > Alismataceae > Alisma > Alisma plantago-aquatica. Next base: position 977,190,009 of record OY856410.1, on the reverse strand, counting down.
TCCTTGATTAACTCCATCTAGTGGCATTGTCTCATGTTCAACTCATGTTGTGAAAAGATGTATTTTCAATTCTTATGGTCTGTGAAAATCTAGAATGTCTCTCCATAGAGATAATATCTCCAGATCTTCAACGCATCAACCACAGTAGCTAATTCTAGATCATGTATCAGATAATTTTCCTCGTGTTTCTTAAGCTATTGAGAGGCAAAAGAAATCACTTGATTATCTTGCATCAACACACATTGTAGACCATTCTTAGAAGCATCACAGAATACTATATACCCCTTTCCCTGCTCAGGTAACACTAACACAGGTGCACTGGTCTACCTTTCTTTCAACGACTGGAAAAAATGTTGACACTTGTCATTCCAGACAAAAGGAACCTCCTTCCTGGTCAACCTGGTTAGGGGTAATGCTATAGAACTGAAGTTCTTAATGAACCTCCTATAGTATCCTGCCAATCCTAGAAAACTGTGTATATCCGTTGGTGTCTTTGGTTGTTCCCACTCCAAGACAGATTCAACCTTTTTAGGATCAATACAGATACCTGAGGCCCATATTACGTGTCCTAGGAAAGACACTTCTGATAACCAGAATTCACATTTGCTAAACTTGGCATATAGGTTGTGCTCTCTCAGTAAAGTCAGGGCCTGACGAAGGTGTTGCTCATGTTGTTGAGCATCTTTACTATAAATCAGGATGTCATCTATAAAGACTACTATGAATTGATCAAGGAATGGCTGGAAGATTCTGTTCATGAGTTCCATGAATGCAGTTGATGCATTAGTTAGTCCAAATGACATAACTATGAACTCATAGTGACAATACCTTGTTTTGAAGGCTGATTTAGGTATGTCACTCTCCTTGATGCGTAATTGATGGTATCCTGACCTCAGATCTATTTTAGAGAATATAGTTGCACCACGCAACTAGTCAAACAAGTCATCTATCCTTGGCATATGATATTTGTTCTTTATGGTTACTTTGTTTAGATGTCCATAGTCAATGCATAATCACATAGACCCGTATTTCTTTTTAACAAAATGAACCGGAGCACCCCATGGTGAAGTACTTGGTCGAATAAAACCCTTTTCAAGCAACTCATGTAACTATTTCTTGAGTTCTGCCATCTCAGCAGGTGCCATTCTATAAGGTGTTTGAGCTATTAGTTGTGTAACTGGGATTAGATTAATCTAAAAATCAATCTCTCGGGGTGGAGGAACACCTGGAAGTTCCTCAGGAAACACATCCCCAAACTCCCTAACAATCAGAACTTCAAAAAGACTAGGACTCTCTACTCTAGTATCTACCACATGTGCCAAGAATGTGAAGCATCCTTGTCTCATCAACTTCTCATCTACCATAGCCGACACTAGATAGGTTGGAAGAATCTTTCTGTCCCCCTAAAAAATCCATGTAACACCATTTTCTGTGAACATAGCTTGCTTGGAAACACAATCAAAGACAACCTTATACATTTCTAGGGTGTCCATCCCAAGAATTATGTCGAACCCATGCATCTCAAGTGGTATAAGATCCACCTGAATGCTATGTTCTGAAAAAGAAAGAACACAGGGAGACCATACCTCCGGCAACACTACAGATCCAACTAATGGAGTTTCTAATAACAAGTTATCTGATCTATGACTGATAGTCATATTACAGTCATGAATCACTTCTCGAGTGATAAAGAAATGTGTAGCACCCGGATGAATCAAAATAGATACAAAGCAGGATGAAGACGTATCAAAATGAAATAATTCCATATGACATGTCTCGACTCGTGGGTTGACCGCTGCTTTCGATTGATTCATAGCATAGAATCTTGCCGTTGCTGGTTGTCGACCACTCGCCCTGTTGTTGGATGTAGATGAGCCAACTCAGGATGTCTGTCCATGTCCTCGTGTGCCACTGCTAAACTGTCACTTCTGAGAGCCTTGTTGACTCTGCCTCAGTGGTTGGGTTACACTCACGTCTCTAGTTAAACAATCTTTCATCAGATGTCCCATATTTCCACATTTATAACATACTATGTTTTCCCACTGTGGTCTAGATGGTCCTGTTATTGACATTGATGTTGAGATGTGGCCTCCCTTTGGTGGTAAACTATGACCTCTACCCTTACTGGATGTCCACTGTGTCTGAGTATTAAACCTTGGTGGTGTTGTTAGTGCAGAAAACCTTGGTTTCTTAAAAATTTCAGACCTCTATCCCTGGAACTGGGTATATACTTTCTTACTGTTGGCCTGACACTTCTCAGTCACGGACCTTTATATCCACCTAAAGGACTCCACAAAGGTGGCAAACCTCTCTCTATTCTCTAGAGCAGATACTGGTGTGGTTAAATCAGCGTTCAAACCCTTCTCAAAATGTCGAATCCTCTCCTCATCTGTAGCAGCCATGTGCAGACATAACCGTAGAAGATCCATAAACTTAGCTTCATACTCACTAATGTTCATTGGTCCTTGCCTTATCCGCTCAAACTGAGAGATTTTCTCATCCATGTAAGTCTTGGGAAAATATCTACTAACGTATTCATGTCAGAATCCTTCCCATCTGACTTCAACACCTGGCCTTTTGCCTTCTTCTATGGCCCACCAATGGCCAACACTCCCCTTCAACAAGTACACCGCATGTCTATCCTTCACAGCTTCTGGGATATTAAGAATTCTGAAGGCCTTTTCCAACTCAGCCAGCCACAAGTCTGCTTCTGCTGGGTCAGCTGTACCAGCATAATCAGTGGTTCCTACCTGTCAAAGTCATTCAAAAATCTTTCCAGCTCCATGTCCCTCATTGTGAGCTGGTGCCCTAGGTGTAGGTAGTGGCATCCTATCTGCCATATGTGTCATAGTCGCCATGAACTGCCCAAACAAAGTATGGAAAGCTGGGTTTTCTAGTGTAGCTTGGTGAAGCTGGGGATTTTCAGGTACTAGTTCTTCTCTATCCTGATCCCTTGCACCTCCTCCTGGTGCAACGACACTACTTTTAGTAGCATGTACTTCGTGTGATCCAGCAATCTTCAAGCTTTACTTCTTCTCCTGATAGTAGAGGTCACTATCAGATAAACTGAAAGACACTAGAACAGACTCAAAAACTTTAATCCTATGTCTCTGTAGACTCAGCGAACCTTAAGCTCTGATACCAAAACTTGACACGACAGTCGAAAAAACCATTACTGATTCAGCGGAATTAAAGATAAACAGCGGATTACTGAAAATCACTAAAAATTAAAACCTTTTGCAAAGATATCCATTTCCAAGAAACTCTTATAATAAGAACCAAAATATTATATATATATTCTGGTCCACAAAGTACATACCATGTACCTTCTCTTCTTGAGGATTACATACAATAGTTGCTCTGTTAAATCTACATATAAGCAGCACAAAACCTCGAGGCATTCAATGCCAAAATCTCATATTAATCATAAAAGCACTAACTACTGACTCCAAGGACCTGGGAGTACAGAGACGACACATAAGACTCATAACTACAAGACTCGATAGTCAGTATATCCACTTGAGATATCACTGTTGTCACTGATGTTGTTGTTGTTCCCCTTGTGTAATGTTCCTTCCTCCTCGTCCGCGTCCACCTAAAAATGTTGGTGATCAACGAAGTGAGATCCATGTCCCAGCGAGAGATATAACTCTCTGCCATAAATATTATTATTGCAGATAAACGGTAATAAACAGAGTAGAGGAATCTCTATTGAAAAGCAATATTTAATCATTATTAAGCAGGATAGAGCAATATCATCTTTTAAAGTATTACAGCTATAAATGATAAAGTAGTAAATCATCTATTCATTTTAATAAGGAATATGAAGAACATGTATAATATTAATCCATTTAAGATACAATAAACAATGTAACATCAACCAATATTTTTTGTAATTGGTCCTTAAGCAAATATGCTACACGGCTGATAACATTTTACAATCATTCTTATGCCCTGAGGAAGTGAGTTGTACCGCTCAAATCCAACCTTCGGTTGTGAAACCCAAAGCCAATTTCATACAAGATCAAAGGAAGAGTCGAACTCCTTGATCTCATCTGTCTCGGTCAGTGCAAGACCACAAGCAAGACCACAGTCTCTTGCTTAAGTGACCTCAGTCACAGGGTTAGCTCCCATAGGCTACCCTTTCTCTAGTCCGCCTTGGTACAGGTCCCGGTGCTAGTAAATCTGAACCATGGGCCAGTTCACCATTCTCTCTGAGCCATGAACGCATTCATGCTCCATCACACTGAGTCATGGGCCTATTCACCATGCTCTTAAACATATCTTGAGTCTAAAATCGAAGTTGCACTCTAATCCTCCTATTTTTCGGCTAGGAGAAACCCCGCATATTCAATAATATACGCTCCGGATTAACCCGTAGGAGAATCTGTTTCACCATCACCAGCTACTGACGATGATAGATCTATGTCTAGGGCTCTACATGATAATATTCCACTTGATTATTTAAGTACATTACCATATTATTTTAGCATCAGTCAAGTTTTCAAACAAGAATTATTATGACAAATGATACAAAGAAATATGTAATACTTCTATCAAGTACTTTTTAAAACTTTATAAAACATTGGGATCTCAATCCCTTATCTCATTACTGGGAATTCACATCCCTCAACAATACCATCATCATGTTTACTGGATCTGGTTATTCAAACCCTTAATTCATCACTGAACATGGTTACCACTATTAGGTAACTATTTCCTCCAGGTCATCTGACCAAGGTATTCCTAATACTTGTTACACAAGCATCTCACATAGTTCACCAGACATATTCAACTTCTTGTCACCTCTCACTAGGAAACAAATAAAATAATGACTCACAAGGTCCATTAACATCATAGCTCATACCTAGTTATGTTCATCATCTCATGATACATGCATGGTTAGTATACTTGATAACAACCATATCAATTACATATCAACATTATGCAATACAAAGATAACATCATTATTCCCTCATTAGGGTTAGGGTTTTCCATCTTTATCAATTAGGGTTTCACATAACATCACCCTATATTAGGGTTAGGGTTTCTCATCTTTATCAATTAGGGTTTCACATAACATCACCCTATATTAGGGTTTCACATACCATCACCCTATATTAGGGTTTCACATAACATCACCCTATATTAGGGTTTCACATAACATAACCCTATATTAGGGTTAGGGTTTCTCATCTTTATCAATTAGGGTTTCACATAACATCACCCTATATTAGGGTTAGGGTTTCCCATTTCATTTCAATTAGGGTTTCTCAACCCATTACCCAAATTTAGGGTTCCATGATCACATTATCAAAGATCAAACCTTAATTCAAAACTCCATGCATCTTAGAGAATGCATTGATATTACAATTAATATCCAAAACCTAATTCATTGCTCCACATGTCTAGAATTACATAATACCTTCATAAGTATTCAATTAAACTTATGTATTGTAATTTTCCTTATTGATTAGGGTTTCCATTATCCATTGATTAGGGTTTTATGATTACCTCATTCATCCAAACCCTAAGTCAGTGCTTCCACATATCTTGGAGCACATAGCATTATTTAAGTATTAAATCATACTTATCATTGTTCCATGTACTTAGGAACACACATCATCATCTTCATACCTTATTAGGTTGACTTAACCTCTTACTAAAGTACATACAACTATGCTTATCATAGTTTATTGAATTTATTCTTAGGCATCAAGTGATAATCACTCTAATTATACTAATCACCTAAGTACTTTAGAGGTACTTCCATTAAAATCAACTTTGAGATACTCTTCAACCACTTATGGGGTTATTAGTACTTACATGGTTTGAATCAATTGGGCCTTCAAACGGTTTGGACCAATTGAACCTTCAAACGGTTTGGCCCTAAACCTTCAAACGGTTTGAGACCGTTTAGACCTTCAAACGGTATGGTCCTAAACCTTCAAATGGTTTGAGACTGTTTAGACCTTCAAACGGTCTGGTCCTAAACCTTCAAACGGTTTGAGACCATTTAGACCTTCAAAGGGTCTTGTCCTAAACCTTCAAATGGTTTGATACCAATTAGACCTTCAAACGGTATTGGTCGTTAACCTTCAAATGGTTTGAGACCGTTTAGACCTTCAAACGGTCTTGGTCTTTATATCCTTAAACGGACTTGAACCTTTTTCTCATCAAACGGTTTTGAAACTGTTTCAACCCAAGTCCCTAAAATGGTTTGAAGATCGATTAACCCTAAACAGTTTGAGACCATTTGATCCTCAAATGGTTTGAGACCGTTTGGTCCTCAAACAGTTTGAGACTGTTTGATCAATTCATAGTTGAAAATCGTTTGAACCTAATTTTAGAGTTTTGACATCAATTGATCAAGGGTTTTGAAACCAATTGAGTTCTAAACATTTTGAAATTGTTTGACCATCCAAGGTTGAGACCATGTGGACTAGATTAGGTTGAAACCATTAGACCTTTACACATTCTTAAAATTGTTTAGCCTCTAATAGTTTGAAACTGTTTGACCTCTAACGATTTTGAAACCGTTTCGTCTCTAACAGTTTGAAAAACTATTTGACCAACAAAAATTGAAACCGTTTGTTTTTTATATTTTTGAGGTGTGTGCTAAGATGATGTCATCATCATCAAGATTCAGACCTCCAAATTCTACTGTCATATATATGATGAATTCATCAATTATTCAAGGAAGAAAATAAAAGATCAACATATGATGAGAAATTGAAATCAAATATAATATTGATGGGTTCAAGTTATATAACCCGCCTTAAAAGTAGCTTCAAAGCTTCAAGATTCTTGTCTCTAATGATGAAAGAAGCTCCTTCAACTATCTAAGGTTCGTTTCCAACTCTTTGAATGCAAAAGATAGCCAAGGTTGAGTATTGGATGGAAGAGAGAAGAAAATGAATGTGGAAATCCGATTTCAACCATCAATCCAAGGTTGAAGGTGATCATGGAGCTTACCTTCAACTTGGGGAACGTTTTCCTCCTGCTCCTAAGATCCTTGGTCATCGGCCAAAGCAAGGGAAGAAAATAGTTTGCAAAAATAGTCTTTCAAGTAAGGAGAAAATTGAGTACATATAATTGATTTTCTAGGAGAGAGAAAGTAGAAGAAAATTCATCCACTTTCTTATCACATGCCCCCTCCCTTCCTCGCCTTCGAATCCATCTTCCTTTCCCTCAATATCCTTGAATTAAAAGCAACCACTTAAGCACCTTAATCATTATAATACTATTATCCATTTTTAGTGGACATTAATTTTTAATTAACAAATGTGAGTGGATTTATTCACCTACTTAGGATATTTCGGTGCCACTCAACGCATTTGGACGTCCTCCCACTATAGGATTTCGACCATAGCCTTTTTAGTTGATGGGCACTTCAATTAATATATTTATTTTTTCTACAAAATAAATTAGGGTTTCATTTATGCTTAAATCTTAATTATTTTATTATCAAGATTATCTCTCCTCAAAAGTTGTTCAAACAAGACGCACCATTCTTTTTATTTTATCTAAATGTTACCAAGAAACAATAGGGACACTCTTGAAGTGGAATTTTACATATTCAACCCTAGATTTTGGGTAGTTTGCAAATTACATCAAAACTAGCATGCAATACACAAGCATTACTCAAACAAGCTCCTTCTTGGAACTTAGGCTTCCACAAGCCATAACTTAGCATCATTCTCATTCTTATGATTCTATAAAACTTAAGGAACATTTATCATGTAACATTTGCAAGGTGACCCCTTAAATTGGGTAAATTGTACTTTAGTCCAAAATAGGTAAAATATTGTTTCAACATTATTCAAATACGACCGAAATTGAAACATAAACTCTCCTTTAGTCTTAATTACTTTTCAAAAGATAAAGACAAGAATCTAAATGACTTACTTAAGCAAAACTACTAGGGTTAAGGCATAACCCAGGTCAAGGATGTTACAGATACATGATATCTATATGCTTTTACTGTTGCTAGTCCTAATGTCTCTACTAATATTGGTTCAGAATTTTGATATATAATGAACTCATAAGATTTATGTTGAAATTAAATTTAATATGCACTCCTTACATTGAGAAACCCTAATAAGGGTAAATGTTGCATAATGAGATTATGTCTAGGGTTGAAAGCCCACTGATGATGATAAAATCTTGATGGGGTAAATGATGGACAATAAGATTATATCTCAGGATGAAGGCCCACTGTTGATGATTGCTATGAGATGAAGTATAAGATAGAAATAATCATATGCGTTGCAATATATAGATTTATTGTTCTTCTTGCTTTTATCATTGTCCTTATTGATATAATTGATATGTTTCATGTTTTTTCTAGTTACGTGAGAATACACAGATATGATATATAATGTTTTGAATTCTCTTAAGATGAGTAGAAGAGATTAATAATAAGTTAAATGATGGAACATCTAGTTAGGTGCCCTAAACACCGTGAGTTCCCCCGATGACCACACTGGGGAAACAAAACAGATCTCCTTGTAGTAATTGATGAATTATGAGAAGGATTTTCAGAGTGTGGATCAAGATCATAAAGGTTAGACCACTAGGATTTAGGAGTGAGTCATCTGGAGCGACTCTGGCCCTAAATCCTTGTTGTGAAAGTCTATTTACAGATGGAATAGACTCTGATGAAATGAAATATGTGAAATGTGAAATAAAAAATATGTGAAATATTGTGATATGTGATATACTGTTTTTGTTGGTTCCTATCTCGTGTACCCGAGATGAGGGTGTGAGCCTCTTTAGGCAACCTTGAGGTGGCCAAGGTATGTTGTTGATATCTTAGGGTGGCTGGATAAACCCTAAGATAGTGACATTGAGTCATTAACATGAGAATCAGGCGTGGTGACTTCTACTTGGTGAGATACAAGCCAAGTAGTTTCAGGGCAAATGAATAAAAGATGATAAGTCGTGTAGAACATGATTTGAATGATTATTACATTCCTTGTACTTCTAGTTGATGATTTGTCATTGTTGATCAAGCTTCATGTTGTGGAAATTAATCATGTTGCTATGGACATTTTCTATTTCATATTATGATCTGTCATGCTAACAAGTTATAAATGTTGGGATTTATATCCATTCTGAATATGAGTTGGATTGCTTGCTATTTGATAGTATTTTTTGTTAGATACTTATTATGTGTAATTCAACTTTAGGACTATAGGATGTGTTCCTGGTCTGACTGGTGGAGTGTCACAAAGTTAATGTTATTATCATGTATTTATTCAAAATACTTAGGACTTGACTTATTTCTCATACATTAGTGTTCTTAATTTGAACTAAGAAGTATTTGTTGATTTTTTCATAGACATGCTCTAAATAGTTATTTAAAAGTTAAAATTAGTTTAAGTGATTATAGTATCTGTTGGTTTAGATTACCATTGTAAGATAGATTTTACTCATGATAGAACTATCTACTAGACTTTTCAATATTTGCATGTTTGTGTTAAGTTTATTATACTTAATCTGATGCTGATGCATGTACCTAGCTTGAGTGGGAGGCATCCAGTCACTGGGGCTCTATATGAGTCTCATGAGGTTGTTTCAAATGTTTTTTTAGGTATAATGCTATCCAGCAGAGAGGTCGTGACAAATAAGATATAAATAGCATAATCTAGATATATTAGAATGTCCTTGTACTCTCTCTTTCTTGGGATAGGTTGTAGATTAAGTTTGTTCATCAATGTACATGTATATGATGTAAACTAAACAGCATATGAGAACAAGGTTGATTCTGGTTTTATTGGAGTTGAATAAGATTTGTGATATCTAAATGTGATGTCCTTGATGTGACATTGATTTATGATTTTGTGAAGAAAGGAAAAGGAAAAATTTATCTATGTTTTTCATATATTGTTTAATCGACTGTGTCGAGAATTCATTATTTCATTCCATAATTTGGGTTTAGATTTTGGGATTATCTCTAATGATTGATATTTATGTTGATCAAAAGAGTGGGTCTCGACAATGTGGTATCAGAGCCTAGGTTAGATGAGTCTACAGGACAATAGGATCTAGGAATAAATGATAATATAGATGTTGAATATAACCTGAATGATGTGCATACTGACTGAACTCAGTATCTAGATACTTTGGTCAAGTATTTGCGTACTAAAGTAAGATAGTATGGAACTACCAACTATACTTCTTTTGGATGCCCTGACCAAGTATCTAGATGAACATAGTTTGGTAGTATAATAAGATGCATGATGAAAAAGAGAAGAACGGTGATAAAATTGTGGAAAAGAAAAGGATTTTATAATTCAATATGGAACCTATGGAAAACATGAAATTTCATATAACAAAGATGAATGCTTAATGGATTATGAAGACAATCTCTAATGAGTTTGAATTTGAGTATGAAATATGAAATTGTGATAAAAACCTATGAACTAAGATGCACACTAGATGATTTTCTTCATAAAGGAAAATGATAAATGCGGATGATAATATGTGAATGATTCATAATCTTATCCATGAGATACACAATCAAAATTTTAAAAGGATGAGAAAGATGATGTGAATCATATCTTGATAAATGAAGTATTACTAATATCTTTGAAGTAAGTGTTCATAATACTCAAGGAGAGATATGATGATGACAAGGGATGAAATATCCATTAAACGCAAAAAAATGTCATATGAAAGAAAGATAAAATGAAAGTCTCTATAATTTGATGTCTAGAGAGGTGAATGGTTAGATCATATGATATTCTTCTATATATTTTCTTAAATTTTGGGATGAAATCGTAAAAGGAGGGGAGAATTTGTAATGACCCATTTTTAAATTAGTCATCTAATTAGGGTTTACTTGGATGATTGTATGCTTAACTAAGTTGATCATTATTTACGGCTTGATTAGTGATGGTAGTTAAGTTTTGATGTTTTAAATAAAATGAGAAGGTTTAATCATACTTTGATTTACATAATTAGGGTTCAGATTTGGAAACCCTAATCGGCCCAAATTAGGGTTTTGATGACATATGAATACAGAATTTGATAAGTATAGTGTCTTACTAAATTATTTTTAGTATTTTATGTGTAACTCTGATTTGACTCAAATTTAGATATGATTTGTATATATAAAATGTTAACACTGTTGAAAAATATCAGAATTTTTTGAAGAATGTTCTGACCTGTTTGTCAATCGAGTTTCAAACTTGACCGACCATATTTTCATATTGATATAGTAGTGTGGTAATTAAATTTTATCTTTTTATTGGTATATCTAATTGATATCAAATTTTAACTGTATTTGATAATGTCCATTATAGATATACTATTAAATTATAATAATTTTTGGATGATTTTTGATCTCTACAGAGAGGGGTGTCGGTCGAGTTCTGTGAAGGACAAACTCGACCGACCATGCTATAGACTACAATATAGCAGTGTAGTATCTGATTTTTAATTATTTATTGATAACTCAAAATAATCTAAAAATTTTACTAGTTCTTATAAACTCAATTTTAGATATTTTTTTAAAGTTTCATAATTTTTGTAAGATTTTTGTATTCTAAAAAGTGTGGTGTCGGTCAAGTTTGTAACTAAGCCGACCAACTAGTCTAAGAAAAATAAAAATATAATGAAGGGCTTATTTGCAATTGTTCTAAGCACCTCAATTCATCTATATGACTAATCTAACACACAAGGAGATCTCATGACTTGTCATTCCTATCAAAGAAATGAAATTCTTGAGAGAGAGGAGAGTTAGGGTTTTGAGAAGAGGAAGTGGTAGAGATGTTGACCTAGGGTTTCTCTATCCAAGATATAATGAAATCAAGTAAGTTTAGCTTCTTTGCATAGAATTCCATGGTGAATCTTCTCTCACATGTCAAGATTCCATCCCTTCTCTGATTCGATTCAAAATCACATCAAATCTCCCCCTTTTCTCACTCTTTATCTTCTAATCCCCATTTCTAGGGTTTCTGAGTTGAGAGGAGAAAGAATTGGATTCATTTGGTAGAGTTTGATTCAGTTTCCAAAACTTCAAAGGTTGAACTACGTTTTTAAGGTGCTTGACACCTGAGGTGAGTGTTTTTATCCTTCCTAAGCTTTGTATTCATGTTGAAAGCCTAATTCTATCAGGCTAAAACAATCACAAACCTTGTTTTTACATGTATGTGATTGGCTTTGATTTGGGAAAGAAATTGAGGGATCCAATTCTACTATTTTTTTATTATTTCCCATTGATTTGAACTTGATTAGTTCCTGATATATTAATTGAGAATCCACATGTTTTCTTATGGGTAGATGACTATGCTATTTCATGTGAATTTTTCCTAAAAATCAGCACAATGGCCGATATGATTGGAATTGAATTGACATGTATAAAATCATATTTGGATTGTACTAGATTGTATTATACAAGTGTATTGTTGAATGTTAATGGAATTGAATGACCACATATCCTGATTAGGATTTGTGTTGAGAAATTGAATCAAATGAGTCAATTAATCAATGTATACTTGTGATTGATGAATGAAATGTGTGAAAATGGAAACTAGGATTTCCATGTTTATGAATAACCCTAATGAACCCTTGAGTCATTATTGGATTACTGAATGATATGATTCTTATGATATGTTGAACTAAGGAATGAATTCTTGAAAACCCTAAAATTTTATTATTAAGATGATTATGAGTCATAAAGCAAGAACTTGTATATGATGTTGTAAATGTAATCAAATGCTAAAGTTGAAAGTATTAATACATCAATTGAATATGATGAGTCTCACTAATATCATATAAGTCTAATGCATTTGTTTTAGTATAATAAAGAATGATCATTGTTGATTATGGGAATGACATTAGAAGTCAATGACATGCTACACTTATCTAAATATAAGAAATGAAATGAAGAAAAAATGTATTGATGATGATGGCAAGTTAAAGATGAAACTAATGAAGTTATTATGATGAAGACTTTAATCCTTTGTTTTAATTACATGTGACTTAAGCCAAATTGAATGAAACGTACTAAAACTAGACTTTGATGGATATCAATGAAAAGAGAAGTATTGTATATCAAGTGAGTAAAAAATGATTGTTTCTAGTAATTTAATGAACATGACATGAGAGAAGTTGAGATTAATGAATATGATTTGAAGGAAAAAGATGAGAATTAGTAGATGAATTTAAGAAACAAACTCTAACCCTAAAATGTTGAGCTAGATGGTGCTAATGAATGACAATCTCAAATGAGGGATTAAGTAATGTACATAATTGTAGTTTAATTCAATTAAAGGATGAGGTTCAAGCATTTGAAATTATTTACAAGAATGTGTTCTTGTATTGTGATTGTTTGATAGAATACTTGTACAATGACAATGAACTGTTTTGATGGAATTCAAATGATAATCAACATGTGTTGATGAATAACCCCATATGAAGAATATGAAATAAAAGAAGAGAACTAAGTCTGTTATGCATGTATATGCATGAAATTTATTGGCATCTATTCAGATTGGATGGAACAAGCATATGTTGTATGATAAGTCTACTCTGAGTATGAGGAATGATACATGATATCTATATGCTTTTACTGTTGCTAGTTCTAATGCCTCTACTAATACTTGTTCAAAATTATGATATACAATGAACTAATAAGATTTATGTTGAAGTTAAATTTAATATGCACTCCTTACATTGAGAAACCCTGATAAGGGTAAATGTTGCATAATGAGATTATGTCTAGGGTTGAAAGCTTAGTGATGATGATAAAACCCTGATGGGGTAAATGATGGACAATAAGATTATGTCTCAGGTTGAAGGTCCACTGTTGAATATTGCTATGAGATGAAGTATAAGATTGAAATAATCATATGTGTTGCAATATATAGATTAATTTTGCTTCTTGCTTGGATCATTATCCTTATTGACATACTTGATCTATTTCATGTTTTTTCTAATTATGTGAGAATACACAGATATGATATATGATGTTTTGAATTCTTTTAAGATGAGTAAAAGTGATGAATAATAACTGAAATGATGGAACATCTAGTTAGGTTCCCTGAACACCATGAGTTTCCCCCGAGGACCACACTGGGGAAACAAAACGGATCTCCTTGTAGTAATTAATGAATTTTGAGAAGGATTTCTGGAGTGTGGATCGACACCATAAAGGTTAGACCATCGAGATTTAGGAGTGAGTCATCTGGAGTGACACTGACCCTAAATCCTTGTTGTGAAAGTCTATGTCCAGATGGAATAGACTATGATGAAATGAAATATGTGAAATGTGAAATGAAAAATATGTGAAATATAGTGATATGTGATATACTATTTTTGTTGATTCCTATCTCGTGTACCTGAGATGAGGATGTGAGCCTCTTTAGGCAACCCTGAGGTGGCCAGGGTTTATTGTTGATATCTTAGGGTGGCCGGCTAAACCCTAAGATAATGACGGTGTGTCGTTGACACGAGAATCGGGTGTGGCGACTTCTACTTGGTAAGGTACAAGTCAAGTAGTTTCAGGGCAAATAAATAAAAGATGATAAGCCGTGTAGAACATAATTTGAATGATTATTACATTCCTTGTACTGCTAGTTGATGATTTGCCATTGTTGATTAAGCTTCATGTTGTGGAAAGTAATCATGTTGCTATGGACATTTTCTATTTCATATTATGATTTGTCATGCTGACAAGTTATAAATGTTGGGATTTATACCCATTCTGAATATGAGTTGGATTGCTTGCTATTTGATAGTATTGTTTGTTAGATATGTATTGTGTGTACTTCAACTTTAGGACTACAGGATGTGTTCCTGGTCTGACTGGTGGAGTATCACAAAGTTAATGTTATTGTTATGTATTGATTCAAAATGATTAGAACTTGACTTATTTCTCATACAACAGGGTTCTTAATTTGAACTAAGAAGTATTTGTTGATTTGTTCATAGACATGCTCTAAAAAGTTATTTCAAAGTTAAAATTGGTTTAGGTAATTATCGTATCTGTTGGATTAGATTACCATTGTAAGCTAGATTTTACTCTTGATAGAACTATCTGCTAGAGTTTTCAATATTTGCATGTTTATGTTAAGTTTATTATACTTAATCTAATGTTGATGCATGTACCTAGCTTGAGTGGGAGGCATCCAATCACCGGGGCACTATATGAGTCTCATGAGGTTGTTTCAAATATTTTTTTAGGTATAATTATATCCAGTAGAGAGGTTGTGACTAAGAAGATATAAATAGCATAATCTAGATAGATTAGAATGTCCATGTACTCTCTCTTTCCTGGGATAGGTTTTAGATTAAGTGTGTTCATCAATGTACATGTATCTGATTTAAACTGAACAGCATATGAGAACAAGGTTGATTCTGGTTTTAATGGAGTTGAATAAGATTTGTGATTTCTAAATGTGATGTCCTTGATGTGACATTGATTTATGATTTTATGAAGAAAGGAAAAGGAAAAGGAAAAATTTATCTGTGTTTTTTGTATATTGTTTAATCGCCTATGTCGAGAATTCATTATTTCATTCCATAATTTGGGTTTAGATTTTGGGATTATCTCTAATGATTGGTATTTATGCTGATCAAAAGAGTGGGTCCCGACAGCTGGGTAGCATGGCCATGTTGGAGGAAGGTGTTGAACCTTATGCTCATCTTGTCTAAAGCTTGCCACAGTCGTGGAGGGCACCAGGAAGGTGTTGAACCTTATTCTCATCTTATCTAAAGCTTGCCACAGTCATGGAGGACACCACGGGCAAGGTGGCCTTCATGGGCCATGATCATGCTGATGGCCACGACCGTGGCCATTCACGTGTATTTTGTGCTTGATCTCTGTTGGTTTTTGGATTGTTTCACCACGATCGTGTCGTGGTGCCACAGGGGTGATGAAGAGCTTTGGTTGTCCTGCTATCCACGGCTGTGGTGTCTTTAGTTGCCACGACCATTTTTTTGTTCCACAGTCGTGGGCATTCATGTACAAAACTTGTAACTTCAGTGTGACTTTTTGGGCCATTTCACCACGATCGTGGTGATGTAGCACGGCCAAGGTAGGGGCTCAAACTATTACCTTGGCTCCAAACTTCTTCAAATGACTTCTTTTTGCTCTGGATTAGTTCTTGTACATCAAAGGCATGCTTGCAGAAATTGGACCCACCTCTCTCCTTTGCATCCAATCACTAGTACAGGAATGGTCTGTAGCGTCAGTTTTTTAAAGCCTACAGCGTCACTTTTTAACCGGCGCCTAAGTGGTCGTCGCTATAGAATTTGCTCTATAGCGTCGGTTTATTTAACCAAATAAAACCGACCTTACATAGTAAACACCGACACAACAGGTTGTAAAAATTCTGACCTAGGTGAGAAAAAAGGAGCATGTAAGATCGGTTATTCGAAAACAAATCGACCCTGTAAATGGTCTCAGTCGAGAAAATTGTCGACAGAAAGTTTTTTGATCAAAAATTTTCTCGAACGAGAGAGTTTACAAGGTCAGTTTTTTTGAAATAACTGACCCTAAACATTAAATAAACATTTCAGTGTAACACTCGGTCGAGAAAATTGTCAACCGAAAATAATTCGGTCGACAAGTTTGTCGACCGAAAGGTACACTGAAAATGTTTATTCAATCTTTAAGGTCAGTTTTTGTAAATAACTGACCTTATAGAGGACATTTAGAGTCGGTTTTGTACAAAAACCGACGCTAAATATTGAATAAACATTTCAATGTAACACTCGGTCGAGAAAATTGTCGACTGAAAATATTTCGGTCAACAAACTTGTCGACTGAGGGGTACACTGAAAATGTTTATTCAATCTTTATGGTCAATTTTTGTAAATAACTGACCTTATAGAGGACATTTAGAGTCCGTTTTGTACAAAAACCGACGCTAGAAGTTATATTTCGGTCGAAAATTTGCTCGACCGAAGATGGTACACTGAATTCAATCTTTAGGGTCAGTTATTTAAAAAACCGATGCTAGAAGTTACGATTTTTTTTAAAAATTTCTGCAGAAATTGAAATAGAACAGAAGAACAAGAAGATTCATATATTATGGGAGAGGGGAGCATTGATGCTCAACCGTCACCATTCAAAACCACACATTCATAACAAAAATGATTCATAATTACATCATAATTTACAAAATGATTGAGTGCAAGTCTGAGATGATAGATACAAAAGTAAATATGAAAGAGTACTCAAACCACATACATAAATGGAGCCGAAATATTTAATCCAATGCTATATCAACTTCATTTATAAAAGACTTTGACCACTCTTCTCAGAATTCATCCAAGTCCACGTGTGTAAGGCTGGGTTGTAAAAATCTATAACAGAAAATGCACATGCTAATATTTTATAAAATGACTATAATCACTTGTAAATTTATGATGTTATTCTCTATTACCTAACTTATAGTCTGAATGTCATGTGATGCGTGTTTGACAATAGCTTGCATATATTTCATTACATAGTAGCCACAAGCCCAGTCATTATTTTGCATAGGACACTACAAATAACAAATTATACTTAATGTTAGTAAACTACTATAAACATCAATTGAGATAAGAGTATAAGAGTTGACATATTACAGTTGAAAATTAATACATATAAGAGTAAGCGGTTGTCAAAGTAGCTACCTTGACATTTTTCAAAGTAAATGTCTTTAATTTTGTGGGTATTTGTCCTCCACCTTCACGAAAAGCCTTTATACCCCTATCAAATTAAACGATAGTTGGTAAAATAGAAATTCTAAATAGAAATATCATGTTGAAGCATTGATTAAATTTATGCTTACTCCATTGCTGGCAATTTCAGTTTGTGACTCCTTGTTGTTTTACCCATTCGGTCAAGATAATAAAGAGTCATCAATTTTGGGGCAATCACCACTAATTCCCAATGTCTAGCTCTGAGTAAGAATAAAACAAACATTAAAATAAATAATTTTATTCATTATTAAAATTATATTGAATAATAATACTTACTGGACGTTAAAAGGAATTAGGATAATTTCCTTCCCCTCACTAGCAAAATATTTGAATGCATCAGAGAAGTACTCATTCACATCCTCAATATGTGTCTCCACCTGACTACTGACTGAAGGAACTAAGAATCCAACATTCTTTATATCAAAGTCTGTGGCCTCGGTATATAAATGGCTGTTAAACATTTGTAATTATTTTCATATGTAGAAATAAGATAAAAATTTGTATTGGAATTTTTTATATATATTGATAGATCCTTACCTTATCCATACTTCTATTATCGAAGTGTTTAGCCAATCATAGCGGAACAACTCTATAAAATCATCAAGAAAAATAAATAACTGAAAGTCCCTCCCAGCTGCATCTTGTGTTAAATTGACCAACATATGTGATCTCGATCTTTGGTTGGCTAAGTATCGACACAAACATTTAGATTTGCTTCCCAATTCATCGAATGTAGTTTCAGGAATGAAAGATGGCTTGGGCATAGGAGGATGACTAGTAGAAGTTTTACTTTTTGGTTTACAAACATGTTAAATAAATTACATACTTATATTACATGAGTTCATATATGCAGTCAAATATGAAAAATGGTAGAAATAAGGTATACCTTGTCATTGATAACCAAGTATCTAGGCCAACCCACCATAGCACCCTCAGCTTCTTCAATTGTACTATATTCAGGATTAGGTATGGGTAGTAGTGTGTCCCCCATTTCTTCATACACAAGATGGATGGACACACGGCAAATGTCATCAGTAGTTTATTGGCAATGCAATGTACCACCAAGGTTGTACACCTTGCCCGCTGCCACAATATTATATTCTGGAACCTCCACTACAAGTTTACAATTCATACCAACCTAGATTGAAATAATATAAGTTATATAAGAAACAATAGAACAGATACATGTTACAACTATATATATTATCATATATTTATCATACTAATAACACAACATATAGAACAAAAACTTACTGTAGATTGTTGTGGTGGGTCATCGGGAGTGCTCCCATGACCTTCTACAACTGGAGAATGGGCTTGTACCTCATCACTTGAGAGACGTGCAGTATGAATAGGTTGAGAAGGTTGAGTAGGCTGAAATGAAGACATTATTTCTTTTACTTTCTGCGCTACTAATGCTTCAACATCCTCTTGTGTAAGACCTCCTACACGACCTCTTTTAGATTGTGAAGGGCCAAAATAAGACTTGAATCCTATGCCAGCTCCTAATCCCCTAACACGGCCAGGATGCTCCTTCGTACCAAGAGCAACTGCTAGTTCATCCATGTAGCCAGTTGGGATGAACTTTCCTTCCTTCCTTTGTAGGGTTGACAATTTCATCGGCTCGATTATTTCTAACATCAATCCATGTCAAGTGTCAGGGTGGTCGCTCAACTTGAGTTGTACTAGATTCTTCTCCAAAAGATGATTGCTTCTCTTGTAGTTGGCGGCGGAAGGCATAACAATCGGGCCCCAAGCGATGGTCATGCACATTTTTAGTCCATCTTTCCTTTTGATCCTGGTGAATAGCCTGATCATTTAAAACGAGGTATTGCAATTTAGATTTGGCAAACATGTATAAAAAGATTCACCTCCTTAATTGTATAAAATTAAATATTCATACAATACATCACAATCTTTATTACCTCAAACTCTTCTGATCTCCTAGCTGCAACAAATTTTTCCCACACCTCAGGATCTATAAAAATATATACATCTATAGCTTTCTTATTTTGTTTAGGATTATTTATAAATTCCCTTACAAGATATGTCTTAAAACTCCTCCATCGTACACCACAACGTTGTAGCACTCTTTTCTTGTGATCTTTTTCATTTAGATGAAAAACACCTTATACATACAAAAGAAGCAATTAATAATGTTGTTTTGAAAAGGAATTAATTCCGAGCAAACTAAATTAGAATCAATAGATAAAAAACATATTAAAATAATATCACTTCCACTCACAGATATATCTTTCCATATGAGGTCCTTTTTGGCATTAGGAACATCATGCCAATTTTCTATATCTATTGGCACCTTACTACGCGCGGTCGCCCCTACGTAATGCTTGAAAGCACTAGCATGTTCCCCAATAGGTGCTCCTGTCATATCAAACTGGACTGGAAATTTATCCCCTTTAGCCCTGAGCTCCTGCAGCCTACGCATCAATGTAGGACCTCTAAGTTTCTTAGCATCACCACTACCATCCTCATGGTGCTCATGCTCAGAATGTTCATCTTCACTCGCCATTTTAGAACCTGCAGGTATACATGATAAAAAAAATAAGTGATAATAAAAGCACAAGTGATAAGGTATACAAGATAATAAAATAAATAATTCAAAGAATACATGCCTTTAGTATTGGTTGAGTTGTTAGTCAAGGAAAATTCCTTCAGCATGGTCTTGACATTTATAATATTCATCGGTGTTATCTTCAACATTTACACTTGGCAAACCAACTGAGAATGGACTGGAATCATCATACTTTTTGTAGTATTCTTCTTCATTTATAGGATCTACAGTAAACTGTCTTTTTCCATTAAGAACGACAGACCAATTTTTATTTTCCAGGTCATCAATATAGAATACTTGTTTTGCTTGGTTTGCCATGATGAATGGCTCATCTTTGAAACCAATCTTTTCAAAATTCACCAATTTGAAACCCAACTCATCCACTAAAACTCCTTTGTTGTTGTCAACCTAATTATACCTAAATATAGGAACTCGAAAATTTGTATAGTCCATTTCCCATATGTCCTCAATGATGTCATAATATGACATCTTAGCTTCGCGTGGTCTTTTATCTTTGGCACTAGCAAAATACAATGAACAAGCTTTAACAGTAACCCCACTATTTTGAACTACACTACTTTCATCTTGACGCTTTGTGTAGTATGAAAATCCATTAATGTCATAACCTTCATATGACATGACATCTATTTTTGGCTTAAAGGCGAGCCATTTTATGTTCTCAGCAACATTATTTGGTGATTCAGATAGTTGATTAAATACTTTCTCTTCAAACCACCTAATAAATGTTCGATTATGCTCTCTTGCAAGCCACATTGAACTGGATCGCGGATGGTTTCTCTTGATAAGATCATTGTGTTCTGTGATGTAGCTACTAACCTCATCGATGTTGTGTAAAATATACAAATGCGCTTCTTTGACAAAGTGTAACAAGACAGTGGCAAATATGTGCGGTGACCCTTGATCTCCACTGATAATTCTTTTCTAATACCCATTAATTCTAAATCTTTTCTAGATTTGATGCCATCTTTAGTCTTTCCTGGTATGTTCAATAGTGTACCGATGATGCTATCACAAATATTTTTTTCAACATGCATGACGTCAATGCAGTGTCTAATTGCCAAAGATCTCCAATAAGGAAGATCCCAAAATATTGACCTCTTCTTGTATAGAGATTTGTCACATGCGAGTGTATGACTACTTGAACTCTTTCCAAATTCATTAACAATATGTTTCACCCTATCATATACAAAATTTCCTGGTATAGGTTTAGGAGAACTTCGTTCCTCAGTTGACCCATTAAAGGTTTTGCGTTGCCTTCGATAAGGATTCACTAGTGGGAGAAATCTCTGATGACCAAGATATACAATTTTACCACCATGTTTCAGTCTGATTGAATCAGTATTTTCCTCACAAATAGGACATGCTTTGTATCCTTTTATGCTATATCCAGACAAATTTCCATAAGTTGGAAAGTCATTAATCGTGCAAAATAACATAGCACGCAAACTGAAGATCTCTTTACGTGAAGCATCATATGTCATAATACCTTCTTCCCATAGTTTCATTAGGTCATCAATTAGAGGTTGAAGGTAAACACCTATATCATTTCCAGGTTTCTTGGACCCTGATATCAATATTGACAACATCACATACTTATTTTTCATACACAACCAAGGAGGAAGATTGTATATAACAATCATAATAGGCCACGTGCTATGTTGGCTGCTTAATGTACCATAGGGATTCATTCCATCTGTACAGAGTCTAAGTCTTAGGTTTCTTGGTTCTTTACCAAATTGAGGGTATAATAAATCAATTTTCTTCCATTGTGGTGAATCAGATGCATGTCGTAGGACGCCATCATCATTGACCTTTAACTCCCCATTCCAAGACAAATTTTGTGCATCTTCTGTATTAGCAAATAAGCGTTGAAATCATGGTATTATTGGTAGATACCACATCACCTTGGTAGGAGAGCCATTTTTAGACTTAGCTGAATTTATAGTCTTATACCTTGACGCACCACATTTTGGACAATTTATCAAATTACATAGTCCTTATGAAATAACACACAATCATTCAGACATGCATGAATCTTCTTAGCCTCCATTCCCATTGGGCACATTATTTTCTTTGCTTGATATGTTGAAATTGGAAGCTCGTTGCCTTCAGGAAGAATTTCCTTTAATAAATACAACAGTGAAGTGAAACTCTTATCGCTCCACCGGTTTTGAGCTTTAAGAGTATATAATCGCATCACAGCACTCAACCTTGTGAACTTAGTACAACCCTTATATAATGGTTTTTCAGCATCATCGACAATGTTTGCAAATAAAGAAGGTGGATCAATGACATTGTCCCGAAAACTACGTAGCATCTCATCAACCATATCATCCTGAATCTGGTCATCTTGAATCGGTTCATCATTAACATTATCATCATTATCTATATCTTCTATGCCAAAACTATTAGTATCGACATTTTCTGATCCATAATTCAATTTCTCTCCATGCCAATACCATTCATTATAACCTTGTATGATCCCATTGCATATGACATGATTCTTAATTTCCTCACCAGTATCAACTTTCAAATTGTTACAACAATTTCTACATGGACAATATAGCCTATCTGTAGGTAGTTTCCTATGTTCCTCAGCAAATCTGATAAATTCATCAAGACCTTTGGCAAACTCTGGACTGCAATGGTTCTTGATAGACATCCAACTTCGATCCATTTTCTATATCACATTAAAATTAATTATAAAACTAACAGTTTAATATTGATACTATAATAATATGTAAGTTTTTATTGATAGGAAGTTAATTACTTATATACTAAAGTGTACCACCTATCCCATTTTTGAATATTTAATCTCACTAGTAACTATATAATGTATGTTTAGTTTTGAAGAAAATTTCAACAGCATTTCCCCTAAGTTCTCCAAGTACACCGATGTAAATGGCAAATAACCACTCACATATGTACCCAGAGAACAAATGAAGAAATCCCACTGAAATAATCTACAAAACTAAACATACATTATACAGGTACATCCTAAGTGAGATTAAAATATCCAAAAATAGTCCCAAACCGGGGACTATCCAAAGTTTACTCCTAATGAGTAAATTTTGAACGGGTTTCTAATTTAATATATAAATGCATTATTTTCATATTTATATATTAAGTTAAACATCATGCATCAACCCTAAAGTGTCAATCTAGGAGTACACATGTCTAATCTAGTATTAATTTCTAAAATTTATATAATGAATTAATACATATGAAAAAAGACATGTTTTATTATTGGGTTATCAAATCATATAAAATGGAAAATACTTGTACAAATTAGCAAAGTAAGGCCGTTTCCAACAGTCCAAAGATTGAAATCATTATAATATTCAGAACTATTTGTGAACATTACAGCAAATATGATTAAAACATTTATAGCTCCCACATAAATAAGGAGCAGGTCCACTCTCGGTCGACAATTAGTCGACCGAGAGCCCACCTGCGCGCAGCGTCCAGGTCCACTCTCGGTCGACGAATTCGTCGACTGAGAGTGGACCTGGACGCTGCGCACAGGTGGGCTCTCAGTCGACTAATTGTCGACCGAGATGGACCTGGACGCAGCAATGGCGGTGGGCAAGAATGAAGGAAGGCGGGAACGAAGGAAGCGGCGAACTTAATTGGAAATGGCAGCGACCTTCGTGGAGGATGAGACGACCTTCACGGAGAGGCGGCGACGATGAGCTCTTTTCGTTAAGAGGAGGCAAAACTTTGGCGGCACGGAGAGGTGGTAACGTCTTCACGTACGGACACCACAATCCTCTTGGCGGCGCGGAGAGGTGGCACGGACTTCACGACAACGGCTTCACATAGAGAAGGCAAGGCATTCACAGCGGAATGACAAAGGAAAAAAAAGGGTTCGCGGCGCCGCGGGAGAGAGAATAGAATAGAGAAAAGGGTTTCGCGGGAGGAAGAAAGACTAAAGTTTCGGCTTTTTCATGGAGAGAAAGACATGTAGCGTCGGTTAACAACACAAAACCGACGCTAAAGATAAACGATGCCCGTGTCGGGTTGTTTAAAAACACTCAAACGCATTTTCGGTCGACGAATTTGTCGACCGAAAAGACCTCTAGGGTCGGTTATAAGGAAAAAACCGACGCTACAAGTGCTTATACGAAGGAAATATGGCCCCTTTCGGTCGACAAATTCGTCGACCGAGAAGGAGCAAGATTTCATTTTTATAAGCACATCTAGGGTCGGTTTTTTCCTTATAACCGACCCTAAGTTTATCTCGGTCGACAATATTTTTGACCGAAGAGGACTTTAGGGTCGGTTATAAAGAAAAAACCGACCCTAGAGGTGCTTCTAAGAAGGAAATTTGACTCCTTTCGGTCGAAGAATTTGTCGACCGATATCTATCGGTCGAGAAATTCGTCGACCGAAAGAGGCCATATTTCCTTCGTATAAGCACTTGTAGCGTCAGTTTTTTTCCTTTTAACCGACCCTAGAGGTCTTTTTGGTCAAAAAATTCATCGACCGAGAATGTGTGAACTAAACTGGATCGAAAATTCATGTCGATCGACAATAATTGTCGACCGAGGAGCGTTTTAGGGTCGGTTATAAAGAAAAAACCGACCCTAGAGGTGCTTATACACATGAAATCTGACTGTTTTTCGGTCGACAAATTCATCGACCGAGGGAGCTCTAAGGTGCTTACACAACCCTAATAATGATGTTATGTGAAACCCTAATATATGGTGATGTCGTATGAAACCCTAATATGGGATAATGTTATGTGAAACCCTAATATGGGATAATGTTATGTGAAACCCTAATATGGGAATGTTATGTGAAACCCTAATATAGGGTGATGTTGTGTAAAAACCCTAATATGGGATAATGTTATGTGAAATTTCAATATGGGATGATGATGTGAAACCCTAATTGATAAAGATGGGAAACTCTAACCCTAATGAGGGAATAGTGATGTTATTTTTGTATTGCATGATGTTGATATGAAATTGATATGGTTGATATGAAATTGAGATGCTTGTGTAACAAATATCCTGAATACCTTGGTCAGATGACCTGAAGGTAATAGTTACCTGATAACTGATAACCATGTTTAGTGATGAACTAAGGGTTTGAATACCCAGATCCAGCAAATGTGATGATGGTGGTATTGAGGGATGTGAATTCCCAACAATGAGACAAAAGATTGAGATCCCAATGCTTTATAACGTTTTGAAAAGTACTAAACTCGATCCAAAATTTCTATCGATTGATAATATTGTCGACCGAGGAGCCCTTTAGGGTCGGTTATAAGGAAAAAACCGACCCTAGAGGTGCTTATACACGTGAAATATGGCTCTTATTCAGTCGACAAATTTGTCGACCGAGGAGCCCTTAAGGGTCGGTTATAAGTGAAAAACCGACCCTAGAGGTGCTTATACACGTTAAATTTGGCTCTTATTCGGTCGACGAATTTGTCGACTGAGGTGCCTTAGAGGTGCTTATAACCGACCCTATAGGTGATCCTAAGTCCTCCTCGGTCGACAATATTGTCGACCGAGAGTGTCTCGGTTGACAATATTTTCGACCGAGATTAACCTTGTTTCAATGTTTTAAATTAAGTACCAAGTGTGTGTATGAGTGTGCGATTGTGACACTATTGTAGGGGATGACCTATCTAAGTTTGTAAATGTCTAGGTAAGATCTAACGCTTGATTTACATGATATCTAAGTACTTGAACAAGATTTTACATGATATCCAATATAATCATTTTGTATGACTCTTTAGTTCTCCCCTTAATTTTATGCTATGCTCCCCCTTAAAGAGATATTTAATTTTAAAACCAAGTGATTCTTTGTCAAATTTAGCCATAATTTATTTTTCAATCATTTGAAATAACAAATTTCTTATATAACATGTATATGTCCAAATGAAGCCATGGAAAACACTTTTATTCATAACAATTTAATGCCCATACACTTTATAAGATGAAGCATGACATACTTTCTTTATAAAAATATATCCATTACAATCATTACAAAGATATCTCATAATCTCACTGAAAAGACCGAAGGATTACATCAATGTATGGGTCTTTTCCAAGAAAGGGCTCAGCTCCATAATATTTGACCAGTGTCTACCACTCCAAGGAACCTATCTTGGTTAAGGCATAAGTCTCCAAGAAGGTGGGAACACGATCAAAGCGAAAGTTGGCAGCAATGTCTTGAAGTTGAATTGGGGAAAACTGAGTATGTGTGAGATCAGGAGATGGTGGAGGTGGAATTTGATAGTAGTTGTAGGAAGGATTGTATGGATTTATCATGCCAGGATTAAGGGAATAGGGATATTCATCAGGTTGGTTAGGAGAAAGAGTTTGCATCCTTTGGTTTAAATAAGTCATGGCATGGTGATTATAATCCAATTGCCTACTTAAGTGATATTGGGATCCAGCAATGTATGTCAAGGTGTTTGTATTAGGATCATGCGGTAGGTTGGTAGGAGGAGGTGGTGGAGGTATGTCTTGGGTGGATGTCTCTCCTTCAGTCCTAGCCCTTTTGTGGCCAAAGTCGATTCCCATCTTTTTCACCATATTTTTACTTATCTTTTGGGGTTTTCTATCCCATGTGTAACCTAAGTCGTCCTCAATATTCTTCTTAAGAATATGTTGAGTGATTTGGCATACAAAGTCAGCATAAGGTGGATTGCTAGAAAACTCAAGCATATTCTTAAGGATGATATGAATAAAGTTTATGGGAATACCTTTGAGAATGGCATAGATAAGGTACATACGAAAGGTGGGTACTTCAGATTTGTTTGATCTAGGATGGATATTGGTGGCAACAATGAGATTTATGATCCTAGCTTCAGGTTTTAAATTTATGGCATAATAGGTACCCCTATCTTCATGATAAGTCATATTTGATTGAAAGATGGCTCTTTTGACATCACTAAGGCTAGTTGTAGTGTCATCTTGGGAGAGTTTGTTGAGTGGATTTCCTGTTGTGAGATCAAGAAAATCTTTATATTCTTCTATGTCTATGTCAAGCATATCAAGAATACCCTCCTCAGTAAAATGGAATCCATACCCACCAACCATAGAGGAGAAGGAATCATGGTCAGGATGTGGGGTTAAATTGGCATAGAATTCATTAACTACTTTGGAGGAGTAGGAATGGAAGGAGGGATTTAGAAAATCAGTCAAATGTTGCACCTTAAAGAGTTCCTCCAAATCGACAATGTTGTGGAAGTCCATGACGTCGACTGGCCGTCGTGGAAGAGGAGTTCTTGAGGAGAGCTTGAGGTAGCGGTCGCCTGCAGCTGCTTCGTTGAATGGGACGTCGTTGATGAACGGCAGCGTTGGAGAGACCGTCCTTCCTTTCCTACCTGTAACTTTCTTCTTTCCACGCGTAGATGATGAAGCCATTTCGTTGCTTTGAAGTGGAGAAGTAGCAAGCAAGACTTGGATGTAGAGAAGCTAAAGATTTTTACAAGAATACACTAGAGAGGAGCTAGAGAAGTGAGAATGTGAAGGTGTGAAGAAATGGATCGTTTTGGGTGCTATTTATAGCAAAACAGAGCCCATTTCGGTCAACTATTTGTCGACCGACGCCCACAACGGTCGTCTCCCGATCGGCCAACGGTCGATCGAACTAGCCGTTACGACGGTCGATTTTCTAGCCGTTACGACGGTCGATTTTCTAACCGTTACGATTTTTTTTAATTTATATTTTAATCAGAATATTGCCTTTTTAATTCAAGCAAATGGAGGTTCACATGGTTGGCCTCGATCGAATAATTCGTTGACCAATGTTGCCTCGGTCGAACAATTCATTGACCGAAAAAGAGCCAGATTTCCTTCGTATAAGTACATCTAGGGTCGCTTTTTTCCTTAAAACCGACCCTAGAGGTACTTATTCATGTGTGAAATA
Source organism: Alisma plantago-aquatica (assembly GCA_963693085.1). Lineage (NCBI taxonomy): Eukaryota > Viridiplantae > Streptophyta > Magnoliopsida > Alismatales > Alismataceae > Alisma > Alisma plantago-aquatica. The sequence continues at coordinate 977,161,826 of OY856410.1, read as the reverse complement.
CTAAACTGGATCCTAAGTTTATCTCGGTCGACAATATTGTCGACCGAAAACCCCTCTAGGGTCGGTTATAAAGAAAAACTGACGCTATAGGAGCTTATACGAACGAATCTATCTCTATCTCGGTCGACAAATTCGTCGACCGAGAAACAACCAGATTTCCTTCGTATAAGTACCTTTAGGGTCAGTTTTTTGCTTATAACCGACCCTAAAGTCCAATTCGGTCAACAATATTGTCGACCGAGATAAACTTAGGATCTAGTTTAGTTTTTCACAAGTGTGAACTAAATTGGAACCAAAATTCATCTCGATCGACAATATTGTCGACCGAATAGACTTCTAAGGTCGGTTATAGGCAAAAAAAACCGACCCTAAAAGTTGCTTATACACTTGAAATCTGACTCCTTATCGGTCATCGAATTTGTCGACCGAGATTATCGGTCGAAGTATTCGTTGACCGAGGAAAGCTCTAAGGTCGGTTATAAGTACAAATCCGACACTAGAGGTGCTTATACATGCGTAAACTAAACTGGATCCAAAATTGATATCGGTCGACAAATTTGTCGAGAGAGGAGCCTTTAGGGTCGGTTTTAAAGGAAAAACCGACCTTAGAGGTGCTGAACCAAAGAGGACTTTAGGGTCGGTTATAAGGAAAAAACCGACCCTAAAGGTGCTCGTATACGTGAAATCTAGTTCTTATTCGGTAGACGAATTTATCGACCGAGGAGCCCTTTAGGGTCGGTTATAAGGAAAAATCAACCCTATAGATCGAGGCGTGAAGCCAAAATCAAGCAAATTTTTGTCACGGGAAACTTGTAATTGACTTTCTAAACCAATTGTCTATAAGGTCGCTTATTTTATAAAAACCGACCCTATAGAGATGCACTACAAGGTCGGTTATTTTAAGAAAAGCGACCCAAGAGGTCTTAAGTGGTGCCCGCATTTTTATAGACATATAAGGTCGGTTATTTGGAAAACCGACCCTATAGAGTTACACTACAAGGTCGGTTTTTTTAAGAAAACTGATCCAAGAGGTCTTAAGTGGTGCCCGCATTTTTTTAGACATATAAGGTCGGTTATTTGGAAAAACCGACCCTACATGTAGGGACGTTATAACCCATTTCTATACTAGTGAATGCATGCACAAGTGCCCTGAAAAATATGCAAAAAGTAGCTATAAGTGCATTTGATAAACTAGTTCATATTGGGGGGGAAGTGACTTTGTTTGCATATGATTATAATGCAAAAAGACATAAGATGAAGCTTTGAAATTGGGTTGCATCAGAAGGATTTTGTCCCTATCATATAAGGACGTGATATTATAGGACTTTGGACAAGTAATACTAGAGAAACACATGGTCGTTCTCATGTGATTCAGTGTGTCATATTAAGCTCATATATATCTTGCTAACCTACTTGGAAATCAAGGAAGTTGGATTGAAAATGATTGAGATGATATTTCCATGCCTCTATATTAATCATGATGTTGGTGGCTAAAGGATTATACAACATACTTATATTGGTTGTTTATGATTTAGCCTGACTAATCCTACTACTTGGGTAGCAATGATGTATTTTATACACCTCTCATTACTTATGAATTGTAATATTAATTATTGAATCCACCACCAACATGGTATGGTTCCTACATGGTCACACTCATAGACATGTCTTAAAGAAAAGCCGAATTGGACCTTGTTATTACAATAATCATGGGGACTTAAGATTAAGTTTAGAGTTCTTGATTTAAATACAAATCCAAATTTAAGAAACTAGTTTCCATAAGTCTAGGAGACATTCCTCGTAGAAGAGGGAAATCCATACTACACTAGGCCTAGCAAAACATTACAGTCCTTGGGACCCAATCAGACCCAATGCACTAATAGGATATTTAGAGTCCTTAGAAATACTTCCACAATAAGTACAAACTTGTAACCATATTCCGATATTTGTGCATTAGATGGGTCTTGTTTGTAGGATTTTGGAATTTTTTCATTTCGGTGGATTTGAGAACCCAACAAATACGTCTAATATTCCATCCAAAGGCGGAGACGAGAATTGTAAAATTATAATGTATCCGGCTCTATTCACTATTGGATTTGGATGCGACATGCGATAAGCTATATCGAAATAGGATGTTGTGCTTGTACCTAACAATATAGTGCTAATTGGTTATCGCAACATTTTGTGCAATACTAAATTCGTGTCATTTAGTATCGAAGAAATGTTAATCAAGGTAGCTAGTGTGTATCAAAATTACGGTAAAACAACCAACCTTAATGGTAAAGTTGAAATTTTCAGTCCTCAATCTAGATCTTCTAATTGATATATAGTTAGTTCAAATGCAAAGAAGTACACCTTATTGGTTTTATTTAGGTTTATATGACGATAGTTATATATCCTATTTTCATGGAATGTTCACACGCATTTACTTTTAGTGGTTTGAAATATACCTTTCAAAACATGTTTTTTTCCTAGGAATTTGTGTCCACGGCACATGATAATATGTTAAGGTTTAGCTGAAAGAGGGCGTGAAAGTAGAGAGAAATGTTTGTTAGGGGGTACGGGATGCTGGTCCCTTCCTGAAGCTAGCCGTAATTATTTCTCACTACTGCCAGCTCAAATGTTGCTTGTATGGCAACTTAGCAATGGATTATCGTCGACAGCTGCAAGATTAAGTATTGGTAATGTCGATAATGTATCCGACAACAGTGACGGTATCAGTCTGCGTTAACCGACATCAAGATTAATGAATTAAGATTTGGGCACGCTTACGCGCAGCTTCACGTGCATCCAAACCAGTCTCAAACTAACCTCCAAACCGCCACCACGTGGAGATGCTGATTGGTGTGTTTTTTTAAATTATGCAATAGGCAAATAAATTTATTTCGCTTATAAATTTTGAACCGTAATGAATTTTTTAATAAAACAAAAATCATTAGTTTTGTTACGAAAAATACAATCTAACAAGTCTAATATTGACATATTTTTGCAAAAAAAATATATAAAAATAATATATATAGGTTAATTGACAACTAACTATGGTGCACATAAATGGTTATCGACACCCAAAAATAGTTAGTTGACGCCCAAAAATGGTTCGTTGACACCCAGAAGTATAAAGATGACGTCTAAATAAGGTAATTGATATCCAAAATGGTTCACTGACACCCAGAAGTTTAAAATGACACTCAAATAAGGTAATTGACGCCTAAAATGGTTCATTGACATCCAGAAGTTTAAAATGGCGTCCAAATAAGGCATTTTGGATACTATGACGTCTATAAATAGTTATTGATACCCAAAAATAGTTAATTGACACCCAAAAGTATAAAGATTGCGCCCAAAGAAGGTAATTGACGCCCAAAATGATTCATTGACACCCAGAAGTTTAAAATGACGCCTAAATAAGGCATTTTGGATGATATGGTGCCCATAAATAGTTATTTACACCCAAAAAAGTTAATGACGTCCAAAATAGTTTACTGACACCCAAAAGTTTAAAATGACGCTCAAATAAGGCATTTTGGGTTCTATGGCGCCTATAAATAGTTATTTACATCCAAAAATAGTTAATTGACGCCCAAAATAGTTAATTGACACTCAAAAGTATAAAGATGACGTCAAAATAAGGTAATTGACGTCCAAAATTGTTTATTGGCACCTATAAGTTTAAAATGATGCCCAAATAAGATATCGACAACGAAAACAACATAACGACACTCAAATAACTTATTGACTCATAAATGGCTAATGACACCCAAAGATAGTTAATTGACGTTCAAAATTATTCATTGACATCCAGAATAACTTATTCATATCATTTTTATATTTTTTTATTAAAAATATATCAATATTAGTCTTGTTGGATTGCATTTTTCATAACGAATCTAATGATTTTTATTTCGTTAAAAAAATTATAATGATTCAAAAGTTATATCCAAAATAAATTTATTTATCAATTACATAACCTCTACCTACCCAACCAATTAAACTCGGCCATGTCATCCCCTGCCCACCTATCAAAATCACCTTAAAAAAGACGACCAAATCGTTTTCGAATATTAATTAGGTATGGACCGTGGGTATTTGGTAGGATGACTGAGATGTCCGTAGGTAAACATCAGAGTCTTATGGATTCCAGGAACTTTGTCGCCAAGAGCATGTACGAGGTGACGACGACTCATGACAGCGTTACTGCTCATCTGGAAACCCTGATCACTGTTTCTCGCCAGGTGATCCGGCGATGCAGGTAAACACTGAGATCATTGTGCCTTATCCATGGTACGACAAATCTTAAATTAGTACACCAATTAGATAGCTAGCAAGCATATTGCACTTGTTATATAACGGTGATGTTCGATCATGTCGCCAGGGAGTCGTTAAATATGGGTAAATTTACCATATTTCTTATAAATATAAGCAGAGGAAAAAAGGAAAAGCATTACGTTTGCCTTATATCATCAACCACGGAATAAATCCAGGGCGTTTTGTTTAAGGCAACAGCATACCAAGACTGCACAGTTTAAAACTACACGTAGCTGCTGTAATCAACGTTTGCATGCCTCTTTTTGACTTCCAGAACCGACCACTTAGACTTGCTTCGATTCAACCAAGAGAAGAGTTGTAGAGCGGTGACAGGCTCGTGATGATGGATCAGTTGACGATGATGTTATTTAGCTCTACAATCGACGCATGTACCCTTATTAGGGAATTGCAGTTTGTAAGAGAAACTAGTCAAGAAACGACAAGCCACAATGCAAAGATTGTTGACAAGACTTCGTTCCTAAGGTTGAGAAGTATCCGTAGGAATTTCCTATTCTACAGAAACTAATAGGATGCAGAGAAGAACGATACCCGGAGGAAACGTAGACAGGATCGAAATTGGACTAGTCGGAATTCTCACTTGTCATTTTGCACCACTTGTAGGCGACGTGTGACTAAATCAGGACAGCCAAATTCCTATTTAATTCTATGTTGTTTGGTAAAAATGAGATTCATAGGATCCGATCTCCTAATCCAGACCAATTCAACCCTGCTTTTTTTTAGGATTACAAATTTCATTCCGAATTAGCTGTCTTGTATGCTATTTTATTTGATATGCAACATTGAAAATGAAACCAACCTAACTAAGTCGTCAATCAGGTTATCAACATGAGGCTAAAATTAGACTACACCCTAATCTTAGTCTAACATAATCTGAAACAGCTTCTAATCTGGATTAAATCCCCATCATGTTCAAACAAGGGCATAAAGTTCGATGAACAGTATTAGTGTATATCCGAATAAATATTGGTTGTGCAACGACAAAAAGGAACAAGAATTACTTATAAACAATAATTAATTACAAAAATCTTTTTGGTTCCCTGGTAAATTGATTTTCGGTTCTGTAATTCCTATTAGACAATCATTAGTGTTTACTCGGCATGCATGCATACATAGACTTTGCTCACCTAATGATCTCAGATATACTTGGATGGAAATTTTGGCATCCGGACTCGGTTTCGTGTACGAATGATGGCTACATCTAATAATTACATCTAGTTCGGAGACAGACACATGCTACTGAAACCACTTCACAACATCTTTGCTTAAGCAACTAGCAAACCCAAGTCTATCAAGATGATTAGCACACCGGGATTCCGTTCTCCGCCAATCACCTGTAACAATCTCTATTTAGTATTTGCCGCTTTTTGACTTCCAGACCGACCGGTTTGACTTCCACAAGGGAAGGAAAAAAAACCGCTGACGGTGGATCCGTTAAGCTGATCTATCCCTCGAGATTTTCACACTTGCCGTTGCAAAAGCAGACGTGTCTGGTTTAACCACGGAATCGCTTTTGGTATTGGTAGTCCGATATCTTACCTAGGCTGCAAGTATTACGAGTCTCGCCGGCAAGTTAGGTGCTAACCGGAGAAGTGACGCTCCTGTTAATTACCGGCAACTGTTGCTGAGTGCTGACCATCCCTTTGCTAATAGCAGCCACATTGGTGTGGAAAGTGGAGACATCTATCACGGTCACGCCATGTTTTGTCCACATCCAAGCTGACTTTGGTGTGACTTTTTAAGACATAGCACTTGCCCACGTCAACCAAATCCACGCGTACGCTGGTGTTTATCTGCATGCCACTGATACTGTGTAAGAATATATAAAAGCGTTTCGTATAGAGAGAGACAAAGAGAGAAAACAAACATACATTAATATTAAAGTTTAACATCACACCCATTCCATACCACTACTAGCTATAAACTCATGCGTTGCACATATCATCAAATTAGATATCATACGAGTTTGAGAATATTATATTATCTCAAAGACCATAAATGTGACTTGTATCGTTTTGTCAATTCATTGAGGTTCCTCTCTTAGATAATCAGCCCAACCTTATCTTGCTGGTCGCCGGTATCGCGGGTGATGAAAAGATTGAAGAATTTCAAACAAGACACGGTACATAGAAAGATGAAGAAGATGTTCAGTAACAGGAGAAGAAATGGGTATAAAGATAACTAACCTTTCTCCCACATGCCTAAGAGAACAATTGAAGCTGGAATCGGTGATGTTATTATATGAATTTTTCCAATGTGAATCAGAGCAAGTGAGCAACTACTTCCTCCTCCTTCGAACATAGTTCCCCACATTATCAACTCTAGCAGCCGCTAAAAAATAATATGAAGCCGTGTCGGCTTTTGTAGGAGTTGGTTCGTGGTTTTATAAGATTGCTTAATGAATTATTGTATTTTGAAAGGATAATAAACAAAATACGCCCAACTCCACCCACATAATTGAACCTAAGCGATAAACGGTTGTCTTACTAGACAATGATGACTATATCATAATTCAAAAAAAAATTATACAACTTCATCTAACTCCTCCCGTGACCTTTTACATTTAGCTACTTATAAAAATATGCATTGCACGAATGACTTACTAAAATACAAAGACTAATCTGGAATTCAAAATATAAAATAAAAATGTTAGGCACAATTCTTCCACGCCCTTCTTATATATTGTAGATATGGCTCAATTGTGTTATCCTTACAAGCACTTACCAATGTATGTCATAGATGTTCAATAATGTTACCCATACATAGGTTGTGATTTAAGTTTAAACGTCATACTTTTATATCCACGGTGACCCTCTTCAGTCTTTTTGTAAGTCTATGTTAGAAATATCATTTTGATTTATGTGAGGACTTAGAATTTCTTCCCTTTTTTAGAAGTTGTAATTGAAAATTGTTATTAAATATAGTCTTTTAAAAAATAAAGTTGGTTACATCTTTACTATTAAGTCATCTACGACAATAAACCAAGAAGTTCGTGGTACAATAGTATGGATGCCATTCAATTTCAAACCAAAGATTCCTGGAGTTAAATATTGCTTAATAACATATCAAATAGCCTAGTTATTGCCTTATAATTCTACATGAAATTTTGAATGAATTTGAAACTTGTTTGACGAGTAAATATCCCTTTTTATATACTTATTCTAAATATAATTTGAGGAGCGAGTTATGGGCATGATAATTGCCTAATTAAATGTCATATTTTTAACAGCAAGAGATATGTATTAGGAAGATTATTTTAAAACTTGAAGCCAATCGGATCATCCTTTTGGTCTAAAGAATTTGTTGAAGTTCTTGACTTTTATTCAATTGGAGGAATTAACTTTAGCAAGTCCTATTGTATCAATCACTGCTTGATTAATCATTTATTGGGGATGGGAACTATAGTCTTCCCCTTGATCATGTAACGTGGCTACGAGCTACACAATTCAGGACCAATAGCCCCTAGATCGTGTGGTCAGCTCTCAAAGAGGAGGTTACGTCGAGCAGGGTGTGATCATCAAATTAGTTGACCTTAAATTGGCATTCAAACTCTCCCTTTTTTCTCCTCTAGCCTTCTTGACCCTCCCTCTTTGATTTGAACACAAATCAATATTTTGAAATATGTTATACAATATGTGTTATGCCAGGGTGTCGCATAGAGTATATGTGGAATGTAGGTAAATATGTGGGTAAATATGCATTTTAGATATATTTTTTTAATATACATTTAACATTTTAAACGTGATAACATAATAAAACCCTACATTTATCCAATGTACTAGATCTAATATAGTAGAATAACGATAGTCATGTGATTCTGGTAAACCTGGACCAAAAAGATTGAGCAAGCTGGCTAGAAAAGAGTAGATGTGTAGTATTCTCCTCCATCGGTTCCAAACAGCAGTTACAGCAAGATGCTATCTGAATTCTGCATCTTCGGATGTTCTCATCAGTGGGCAAAGCCTTATGAACATCCTTCCAAATCAAAGCATTGCTAAAACCCTAGTCTTGATAAGATAATGAGATCAATGTGCCTATGTACTTTGGATATAATAATAAAATCCAGTATAAGTCTATTTAGGACTAATCATGTTAATACATTGTATTATCCCTAATAATTATATAGCTTTTCTTTAGTATGAGAACTGAAAGTACAAATAAAGAGATTTAAGGTTCTAAAGATCATTTAGGATAAACAAATTCTAAACTAAGGATACATGGAACTAAAATTTAGTTGACAACCCAAACTGTATACGAAACCTCAAACCCTTATAGCAAGGACTTATGAGAGGTTGTAACACATGCATGTTGAATAGTCATTTATAGGTCAAGTCATGGTGGACATACTACTTGAGTTAATTTTGACATGTCTTTTCCCTAAATCATGTACATAGGTGAATTATGAGTAATATCTCTTAACAATGCTTTGTTTCTAAATACTTATATAGTTTATTCAAAAAAATACTCCTGGGGAAAAATTGACTTGGTTGATGCATTACTTGCAATTCATAAAGATATATGTGTATTTTTTTAGATAAGTCGGGAGGCGTTCTTATTTATCCTGCCCTCCCCCTAGCAAGCTAAGTCAAAATTCAACTTACTTTCACTAATTAAGACATAAAATGAAAATATGGTAGTACTACTATAATTAGAAAAGTCTTTAAAAAGTAATTCTCAAATCTCAGGTGGAGGGAGACCATATGCGGTGAAACTCCCAGGGTTTTTAAGTAGTGTTTAGATAAACTTTCAGCAACCCCATTGGTGTCTCTACTGGAATGTACCACTTGCCACAGCAGTCTTTTGGTTCCTTGAATCTTCTTAATCATCTTTGCATTTCTAGGATTACTATCTATGGGCTCGTATATCATCCTCATTGCAACTAGGGAATCCGATTCAATCATGATTGTCTCCAAATTATTGTGGTTGGCTACCTCCATGGCAAGCATTATACTTGTTTGCTCAGCTTCTATGACATTATCCATTCACAAACTCATAGCCGCACCTCCTAACCAGCGGCCATGCGAGTCTCGCAAAAAACACTAGCACACAACTCATGATAGACCACAGTTGTACTATTGTTCCACGGTTATTTTAACCCAAATGTCAACTGCTATTGAAGTTGCGGCTTACAATGCATTTCGTCCATGGGATATTCCAAATTAATGTCAATTAGTAACCCGCCAATTTCAAAATATTGACCCGCCAAATGAAAACTTTGGCAGGTTGTTTCCCTCTGATAACATAAAACTAAATTTTATTTCTCACTTTCAATCCCTAGTCGTCCATAAAAACATAGACCTCCGCAGAGGCGGCAGGCGGTGCTATTTCATGGAAGCATTCCCCTCATGCCGACAGTCCACGGGTGCCGGATCAGAAGCTGGCTTTTACGCAGAGTTGCTCTCGCCAGGATGAAAGCGGGTGTGGTAGCTACCGTAGCGTCCACTGTGGCCACGGTAAGTAAATGATCAGAGCAGTTTTCTGATTTAGTACATGTGAGGTTAGTTGAACACGAACACCCACAGAGACCTAAACTCTGATGATCATACTATTTTGTTTTATTAGTTGGCTAGCGTGAGGATGTTTCCATGGGTGAAGGCCAACCTCCACCCCACTGTCCAAGCTCTGTTCGTCTCTAATGGTATATATCAGACAATAAATAAACTTGTTTTCTCCGCCAATGTTATTGTTACTTTCTCTCTAATTAGTCTCTCGTTCATCATCTTCGTCTGACTTCTTTTCCAACAACCAGCATGATGGCTGTCTGCCCCACACTCCTACTATTAGTAACTTGGAGCCCTGTTCAGTGGGACAAAGATGTAAGTACAACATTGGGCAGTGTTTAGACATGGTGCCTTTAGAAGCCTGCACTGGTTTTCCTGATTCATAGTTTAATAAAATACGAACATGCTACCAGTTGTAGTAAGTTGTCTTCGACCAATTCATTCAAAGACTAATTTTTATGTATTAACTATTTGGCAGATTTGTATTTTTCTCTTCTTTCCGCTCACATAAGAAACCTAGTCTAGTCCTTTCTTGATTTCTCCAGATTACAAGAGGATCTCTGCCTCACTGAAAAATGTTTGTTCATCCTTTCGGCATCGACAACAAGAAAGACAAGAACAAACCATAGCTTGCCTTGGAGGAACTGAACAATTGTTTCTTCTTCCAGTGAGTGAATAAATATTTCACCCCTAAATATGTTATAGATATTTAGTGGTAAAAACTTTAATTTCAATCATCGATAGTAAAATTTTATTTTCAGTTTATCCTCTATTACAATATGATTTCTAAGACTATTTAGACATGTACATATTGATTTAGTTTGCCATTTTCTTGTCATCAAATGACGATTGGATACTAACACATTTTCCAGAGTAAATAATAACATATCAATTTTATCATAACAATGAACACTGCTCATTGCATCCCGCAATGCCCCTACTTGTAGATGTTGTTGGTCATGACTTTTTATATGAATTGTGTAGGCCCATCAAATCGTTAACGACATTATTCAAGGCAGCAACTAAGAGCACCAAATCAAATCGGAAAACCGAGCCAAAGAGTTGTGCTTGCCTTATGTTTGATAAGATTTATGTTTTCTTTTAGCATAATAAGTAATATTTTTGTCTAGTTAATGTGTTACTAGTGTATTTTTCCTTGTCTTATTGTTAGATATTAAATGAAATGTCAAACTTTATATGTCATTCAATGAATATAGATAAATATATCTTTAAATTTATTTTACATGATACAACTGTGAGGTAATCTATTACTTTGTTATAAAGAAATAACATGCATACAAACTATGACATGTTTTTACACTTATAAAATTATCATGAAGTTATCTATATAAATGAATGTTAAAAAATGTATTTTGTTTTCATGTATATTTGACTTGAATATTTTGTTTTATATAGGAATATGACTCTCATGCCACATATTTGGGAAGGAAGTGATCACTTTGGGAGACAAGATCTGCAAGAGACCAAAATATCTTACAACATTGTTGAAGTTACTACTGTTATGATACCATGTTGTCAGATTCTTAAAACACAACATGTTGTAATGTTTAAGTTCAGAATTTGTATGGAAATACTATGATATTTTTAGCATTTTTAGAGATGTGGCCGAGACAGCTTCAGCTATTATATTTTTATTTGTTTCAAACATATGAATATTGTTTATGGAATAAGTTCATTACTGAGATCATTAAAATAATGATTCTCAGGAATTTGAACAGATGTGAATGAAGTATTGTGTCTTTTGAGTTGTGTCAAATTGTGGTGATTGTCTTGCGAAAACATGATTAACTAATGTGGAAGCAAATTATTTGCCGTGGATTACTAAAAATCACTGAAAATTTAAAACTTTTTCAAGAGATCCATTCATAGGAAAACTCTTTAACCAAAAACTAAAGTATTTCAAATTCATCCTGGTTCACAAGTATACAACCTGTACCATTTCTTCTCAAAGATTACAACATCAACTATCTTATAAACATTATATACATACATTATACGAATCTCGAGGCATCAAGCCAAAACCTCAGATTGATTCATAAGACACTGACTAAAAACTCTAAGGACCTGAGAGTACAGAGATGACACATAGGACTACTATCTATATGACTAGATATGCAATATCTCCACCTGAGATCTTATTGTTGTCCTTGTTGTTGCTATTGTTGTTGCTCTTTCCTTGTTCTAGGATTTCTGCTTTGCCTCCCATGCATACCTAAAAATGTTTCCCACGGGGGTGAGACAATTGAAAATTGCCCCAGCGAGAGATATAACTCTCCGCCAAAAACATTGTTATTGCAGTTTATTAAATTAAAATTGAGCATGGGTTATTTTTATATTATTAGGCAGAGTTATTCATCATAGAACAGAATAAGATAATCTCCATTCTCAAGGAGGTCATTGCATCTACCCATGGTAGATAAGTAATTCATATGTCTACCTTGCACAGAATATAAAGAAACATAATTAACATTTAACTACTAAGGAATGCACAAAGAAATGCAACATCAGCCAATGAATCTCCGTATTCAATCCTTAAGCAAACATGCTATATGGCTGATTACATTTTACAATCACACTTATGCTCTGAGGAGATGAGATATACCGCTCATACTCCAACCGACCATTACGAAATCGCCTCGGTACCATACATAGGTCATCAAAAGAGTCGGATTCTTATGACCTCATCTGTCTCGATCAGTACGAGACCATATACAGGATATCTCATGTCTCAGCTAACTAGCTAGCCAGGGTATTTTGGCACCTTCTCTACAGAGTTACAGTGTCAACTGCACTCTCATCGCCAATCGAGAGATTTCTTGTTTATCTCCTCGATCCGACATTAAGTATCATTGGGAGATTCGTGATACATCCATCCCGACATATTCATGAAGGATTGAGAGGTTTCTTGTTTACCTTCCAACAATCTCTTCAAGAGGACGTAAGGATATTTTCGCCCATTTACCCCCACATATTCAAAATATGTTCTCCGAGTTTTGCCACGGGCACCCGTTTCACCATCACCTATTCCTGACGATGATGGATCTATATTCAGATCACTACATGAATAGATTTCACTTGATTTATTAAGTACATTCTCATATTCTTTTAGCATCATCCAAGTTCTCAAACATAACTTATTACAACAATGCTATAAAGAGACATGTACTACTTTTATCAGATATTTATCAGTCTTTCAAAGACCCTAGGAACTCAGTCCCTCATTTCAATACTGGGAATTCTCATCCCTTCACATTCTCATCACCATAATCATATGGTTCTAGGTATTCAAACCCTTAACTCATCATTGAGCATTATTATACCTTTTTCAGGTAACTATCGCCTTCAGGTCATCTGACCAAGGCATTCATGATACTTGTTACACAAGCATCACACCTGGCTCACAAGGCCATGAAATATCTTGTCACCTCTCAATAGGTAACAACTTACTCATGTGACTCATAAAAGTCCATGCATATTGCTTCTTTTACTAAGCAACAACAACATTAAGGCACATAATGCCAATCAACATTTATTATATAAATGTCACAGCTCAAATTAGCTACATACATCACCTCATAATATCTGTATGGTTATTAGGCATGATAACAGTCATACAAGATATTCATCACATCATGTGATGCAATAGTAACACCATTATTCCTCTACCAGGAATTAGGGTTTACTATCAAATAGGGCTTTTCATTCCCTTTACACAAATTAGGGTTAGGGTTCCCCATTTCTCATTAATAAAGATTTCATGATCTCATTATCTGTCCCACCCTTAATACATTATTCCATACCTCTGGGGCATTCAAGGATATCATATTTGATTATTCTAGAACATTACTTTCATCATATAGCATTAATGATCATCAATTCAAGGTATGAGTTCATTTCTCATCCTCATCATGGTATGATTATATCATACACATCATTTGGGCTTAACTCCATTCTCAAGGTACATTAATTAACACTCATCAAGGTGTAACAACTCATTACATTTCATTGTAATAGTTTCATAACACACTTCATATGTTTCTTACCCAATTATATTGGATTTGAAGTACATCAAGGCATATAAACCCTGAAGTGTTGAATGTGATAACTATCATATTTTGATGTATCACTTTCTCATCACTTCAGACTGTCCTGAATTAGCCATCTTATCTTGTATTAAGGTATTTACCTTCTTAATACATTCCATCACTAATCACTTACCTATAGCATATAATGCATAGGCCACACATTAGAATTGTCCAACTATCTTTAATGATATGGACTTGTCTAATGGTAAAGACATTGCTTACAATTAGGTTGCATATATTCAACCACATGAAATGATTCACCTTTATAAGGCCATTACTTCTATCTCATCATTAGGGTTTCTTTATACCCTTACTAAAGATTAGAATTATGATTCATTATCATAATCCAAGATTAGGGCTTTATGTATTATGACTCCTCATTAGAGTCTCACATGCCTTCATCCTTCTTAGGGCCTCTTATCACAACATAACATTAGTACGCCATGTGGTGTTAATATTTAGTTACGGTTTCTCATGGAATCACCCTCAACTAGGGTTTCTCATGGAATCACCCTCAACTAGGGTTTCTCATGGAATCACCCTCAACTAGGGTTTCCACCATTATTTCCCACAATTTGGGTCTACTATTCATCTCTATTAGGATTTCATTCAATTATCCGTAATTGGAGATTCACTATTCATCCCAATTAGGGATTTACATCTCTTTTCCCTAAATTAGAGTTTCACTTATGATTACCCTAGATTAGGGCTACATCCTTACCTTGGATTATGGTTTCATTTAGAATTGCCCTCAATTAGGGTTAGAATTCAATAACCCTATCAATTAGGGTTTATATTCATGATTAGGGTTTCATGATCTCTTTACTTAAGGATCATACCCTTAATCTCCACATGAATCATATTCATGTTATGAATTCATGCTAACATCATCTCAACTTGAGAAGGTCATATCATCCCTTCAATCAAGTACATACAACTATGAATGACATAGTGTACCAAGTCATTGATCCTATAAGTAATTAGGGTTCATCCCTTAATTAGCACTAATCACTTAGGTACTAATAAGGTTTCAATCTTTGTACCTTCATTAATTTATCATTACTATTCATCATTGGATCAATGAGTCATTCATCATCTCTATTCTCGAGAGATTCAATCACCTTGGACCTCCATTACATAAGGTATCCAATTGAATTGATCAATTGAATCTACAATTGCGATAGGTACTCAATTAGGTTAATCAATTGGACCTTCAGTTGCATAAGGTTCTCCATTGGACTAACCAATTTAACCTTCTATTGCATAACATAACTTGACCTTGAAACCACCTAGGTCTCCAAACGGTTTAAGACTGTTTGCCCAAGTAGGTGAAGACCGTTTGGCCAAGTAGGTGAAGACCGTTTGGCCAAGTAGGTGAAGACCGTTTGGCCAAGCAGGTGAAGACCGTTTGGCCAAGAAGGTGAAGACCGTTTGGACAAGTAGGTGAAGACTCTTTTCCCATCCAACCCTTGGATTCTAGTGAAATTTCATCAAGGTTTGGTCTATTGAGTTGATCAACACATCAGCACTTGGTTGTAATATGATTTGGTACCTTTGGACCTTCAATTGGTCAACTATACTTAACCCCAGACATACAAACGGTCTTGGGTGATCCCCAAACGGTTTTGAGACCTTTGGGTGATCCCCAAACGGTTTTGAAACCGTTTGGGCTATCCAACCCAAAATCTTAAATCAACTCATTAAAAATTCAGCACTGATTTCAATTAGGGTTTGCCCAATTGATTAGCCTTCAACTCATGATTCCTTGGGAATTAATCCATAAAATTTGGTGAGTTAATAATAAACATCATTAGGAACAGTAATATCAAACGGTAAACTTTTGGTGAACCATCTCAAACGGTTTTGAAACCGTTTGCCCAAAAAGGCAAATTAATCAAGTTGAAAATCAGCACTTAATCCAATTAGGATTTGCCTAATGGATTAGCCTTCAACTCATGATTCCCTTGGAATTAATCCATAAAATTTGGTGAGTTATTAACCAACATTATTAGGAACAGTAATATCAAACGGTAAATGCTTGGTCAACCATCTCAAATGGTTTTGAAACTGTTTGCCCAAAAATTCCAATTAATCAGGTTGAAGATCAGCACTTAATCCAATTAGGGGTTACCTAATTGACTAGCCTTCAAATCACGATTCCTTTGGAATTAACCCCTCACATTTATTGAGTCATTAACCAACATAAATAGGAACAGTAATATAAAACTGTCAACCCTTGGTCAACTCACTCAAACGGTTTTGAAACCGTTTTCCCAAAAAGTCAAGTTAAATCAGATTGAAATTCAGCACTTAATTCAATTAGGTTACCTAATTGATTTGCCTTCAACTCACGATTCATTTGGATTTAATCCCTAAAATTTGGAGGGTTAACAACCAACATAATTATAAACAGTAATATCAAATGGTTAACCCTTGGTCAACCATCTCAAATGGTTTTGAAACCGTTTGCTCCCACACGGTTTGCAAACTGTTTGATCACCAAACGGTTTGGTGAAACTGTTTGGTCCCAACTTCCAAACCGTTTGCCCAAGATATTTGGGGAGGTGTGTGCTTATGATGATGTCATAATCATCAATCTTCGTCCCTGAAGTTCTAACAACTTCTGATTTCATGAATTAATCAATTTCAACCAGCAATTAATCAAGATAATGAAGGAATCATTGAAATTACAAGATTATTGGTTGAATAACAATGTAAAAGGGTTCAAGTTATAAAACCCGCCTCAAATCTGATCTCCAAGCTCCAAGATACACGTATCTAATGGTGGATGAAGCTTCTCCAACTATTACAAGGCTCAACTTCAAGATTTGGGGTGAAATGATGGGCTAGAATTGAAGATTGAGTGAAGAAATGAAGGAATTACACATTGTTTTATGATTTTCACCATGAAATCATGAAGAATGAAGATCAAAGGCTTACCAACAGGTTGGGGACGTGCTCCCTGCTGTCCTTAGCCTTCTTGGTCGGTTTTTCAAGCAAGGAGAATAAGTGGGGTCGTAAAAGCCTTTCATTTAGCTTGGAAACGGTACTTTTATAAGAAAATTGAGGAGAGAGAATATACTTTATAAAAGTCTTTTAATTCCAAAATTGTTGCCACCACTTCCCCCTTAGTTTCTTGCATGCAAGGGAATCTCTATCCCCACCGAAATCCCTTCCATTATCCATGAATTAAGGGAAAAGAAATTAAGCACCTTAACCCTTATAATAAGAATATCCTTATTTGAGTGGAAATTCTTTTTCTTATAATAATGGTGAGTGGAATTTCACCTCCTTAGGATATGCTCGTGCCTTTGCAAGGCTTTAGTCTTATCCACACACATATGAATCCAACCATTTTAATTTTGGTTGAAGGCCCTTTAATTAATACATTCATTTTTGCCCTAAATTGGATTAGGGTTTCACTTAGGATTAAATCTTGATTATTTTAATATCAATATTCTCTCTCCTCCATCTTAATTCAAATGAGAAGTCCCTCTCATTTTCTTTGCTCTACATCATGCCAAGAAACATTAGGGACTTTATTGAAGTGGTAAATTGCATATTGAACCCTTGGTTTTGGGTAAATTGCACATTACTCCAAAACTAGGTTTTTATGCACAAACATTGCTTTATCAGCTCTTTCTTGGTGTTCAGGCTTCCATAAGCCATACCTCAGCATCATTTTCACTCTCATGATGCTTCAACACATGAGGAACATATTATCATGCACAATTGCACTTAAACCCCTCAACTTGGGTAATTTGCACTTTAGTCCAATACAAACAAAACATTGATTTCCACAATGTTCAAAAAGGACTAGAATTGCAACATAAGTTCCTCTTGAGGCCTAATTACTTTTCATAAGATGAGATTAAGCATTTAATCACATTTCTTAATCAAAACACCTAGGGTTAAAGTATAACCCAGGTCAGGGTTGTTACAAATTATAAACCCTAACAAGGATTTCATCCTCAAAATCTAGATAAAGGAAGACAGATGTATTTTTTTCTTGATACTATCTAGTCTTCACATAACATCTCCTTATTATGGAGACACCATAAAACGTTTATTAGCACAAAGTGTTTCCATACAAGATTCTCATAGAATCAACACACAAGGCACATGCTCCATTGTTCCTCATCATTGACTATAAAGTCAACTTTGTGTCAAATAACACTTTTCTTGTTCAGAGAAACATCATGCATTCTTTATTAATATCATGTTTATGCATAGCATAAACCCCTAACATATGATGTTCATATTGTTTTATACATCTAGACTAATTTCACAGTTGACCACCCCAGGTAGCCAACCTAACCCATATGATAACTCTCAAAAACCAGAATCTTTCACCTTGGTATCCATCACATGTGTTGGAAACACATCATATATATCTCTTCCTTTCATCTTGGAACATTAATTATTTCATATGTCCTCATCTTGGGACTAAAGTCCAAGATAACTAATACTTTTCTAAGTATCCAATACATGAACTCCTTTATCTTATGCACATCAAGTGTCCTAAGACCCACTTGATTTCCATGTCCCTGAAAGGAAAGAAAACAAGGATTCATATTCCTCTTATTAATTCATGTATTTTCAACTATTATTGAACCATTTACTCTTTATCTCATCCTAGGCTCCTTGCCTTTAGTATTGGAATTTGTAAGGATGATTGCATGTCATTATCCCTTTCTTTATTGTTACCTAGCATGTTTATGATCATCTCATGATCTCATCACACCTCCCATTTCCTCATTATGGGAAAGATCTGTATTATGTGGGTAGCATTATTGAACATGGTTCATCTCCCTTATTCTTATTCTTATCTTATGAGGAGTACATTTTTAGTTCCTCATACAACATGCTCATCTAGGATTATCTCAGACTTATCTTTCTCATGCATGGGATATGACACATTTATTCATTCTAGATTTCTGATTTCATGATACTCATTAGATTGTCTCAGAATGACTACTTGATCAGAGCAATCAAAAAGACAACAATCTAAGAGTTTCCATACCCACTTTATCATCAATAGTTGTATACATGGCCAGGGTATATAAATACTGAGATCAAGTGGTATGCACTTTGTATGCTATCATATTCCTTCTTTTCATATTATCATAAGAATAAGGCTTAACATCTATGGATTTTATCCAGGCATCCCTTCTATACCTCATCTTTTCTCAAGGAGGTAAAAACAACATAAAACATTTGTAATGTTTTATTATGCTAAACATAAGTCCTCCTAGGACTAATCAAGGAAAGTTCAATCATTTCCTTTTGCTTCAACCTACTGATGCTAATTACAAATCCTATTGATATCTATAACATCATCATTGGAACTGGTAATCTAGGTTACATTGCCAAAACTTGATCCACTATATACATTACCGTTGTCCTAAGTTCCCCAACAGTAATACTTAAAGAAGGATTTTCTTATTATAGTTGGATCAGCTTGGGGATTCTCAGGCAATTGTCTCTCTCTTTCATGTTCCCATGCACCTCTTCTTGGTGCAACATTGCTGCTCTCAACAGCAATCTCCTCATGTGACCCAGTCATCTTTAAGTTCTTCTTCTCTTATACGAGCAGAAGACACTATCAGATACACCGGATGACACCAGAACAGACTCTACTACCTTAGTCCTATGTCTCTGTAGACTCAACGAACCTAGAGCTCTGATACCACTAATTGTGGCGACCGTCTTGCGAAAACATGATTAACTAATGTGGAAGCAAATTATTTGCAGTGGATTACTGAAAATCACTGAAAATTTAAAACTTTTTCAAGAGATCCATTCATAGGAAAACTCTTTAACCAAAAACCAAAGTATTTCAAATTCATCCTGGTTCACAAGTATACAACATGTACCATTTCTTCTCAAAGATTACAACATCAACTATCTTATAAACATTATATACAGACATTATACGAATCTCGAGGCATCAAGCCAAAACCTCAGATTGATAAATAAGACACTGACTAAAAACTCTGCGGACCTGAGAGTACAGAGACGACACATAGGACTACTATCTGTATGACTAGACATGAAATATCTCCACCTGAGATCTTATTGTTGTCCCTATTGTTGCTATTGTTGTTTCTCTTTCCTTGTTCTAGGATTTCTGCTTTGCCTCCCATGCATACCTAAAAATGTTTCCCACGGGGGTGACACAATTGAAAATTTCCCCAGCAAGAGATATAACTCTCCGTCAAAAACATTGTTATTGCAGTTTATTAAATTAAAACTTAGCAGGGGTTATTTTTACATTATCAGGAAGAGTTATTCATCATAGAACAGAATAAGATAATCTCCATTCTCGAGGAGGTCATTGCATCTACCCATGGTAGAGAAGTAATTCATCTGTCTACCTTGCAGAGAATATAAAGAAACATAATTAACATTTAACTACTAAGGAATGCACAAAGAAATGCAACATTAGCCAATGAATCTCCGTTTTCAATCCTTAAGCAAACATGCTATACTGCTGATTACATTTTACAATCACACTTATGCTCTGAGGAGATGAGATATACCGCTCATACTCCAACCGACCATTACGAAATCGCCTCGGTACCATACATATGTCATCAAAAGAGTTGGATTCTTATGACGTCATCTGTCTCGGTCAGTACGAGACCATATGCAGGACATCTCATGTCTATGCTAACTAGCTAGCCAGGGTATTCTGGCACCTTTGCTACAGAGTTACAGCATCAACTGCACTCTCATCGCCAATCGAGAGATTCTTGTTTATCTCCTTGATCTGACATTAAGTATCATTGGGAGATTCGTGATACATCCATCCCGACATATTCATGAAGGATTGAGAGGTTTCTTGTTTACCTTCCAACAATCTCTTTAAGAGGACGTAAGGATATTTTCGCCCATTTACCCCCACATATTCAAAATATGTGCTCTGGGTTTTGCCGCGGGCACCTGTTTCACCATCACCTATTCCTAACGATGATGGATCTATGGTCAGAGCACTACATGAATAGATTTCACTTGATTTATTAAGTACATTTTCATATTCTTTTAGCATCATCCAAGTTCTCAAACATAACTTATTACAACAATGCTATAAAGAGACATGTACTACTTTTATCAGATATTTATCAGTCTTTCAAAGACCCTGGGAACTCAGTCTCTCATTTCAATACTGGGAATTCTCATCCCTTCACATTCTCATCACCATAATCATATGGTTCTAGGTATTCAAACCCTTAACTCATCATTGAGCATTATTATACCTTTTTCAGGTAACTATCGCCTTCAGGTCATCTGACCAAGGCATTCATGATACTTGTTACACAAGCATCACACCTGGCTCACAAGGCCATGAAATATCTTGTCACCTCTCACTAGGTAACAACTTACTCATGTGACTCATAAAAGTCCATGCATATTGCTTATTTTACTAAGCAACAACAACATTAAGGCACATAATGCCAATCAACATTTATTATATAAATGTCACAGCTCAAACTAGCTATATACATCACCTCATAATATCTGTATGGTTATTAGGCATGATAACAGTCATACAAGATATTCATCACATCATGTGATGCAATAGTAACACCATTATTCCTCTACCAGGAATTAGGGTTTACTATCAAATAGGGCTTTTCATTCCCTTTACCCAAATTAGGGTTAGGGTTCCCCATTTCTCATTAATAAAGATTTCATGATCTCATTATTTGTCCCACCCTTAATACATTATTCCATACCTCTGGGGCATTCAAGGATATCATATTTGATTATTCTAGAACATTACTTTCATCATATAGCATTAATGATCATCAATTCAAGGTATGAGTTCATTTCTCATCCTCATCATGGTATGATTATATCATACACATCATTTGGGCTTAACTCCATTCTCAAGGTACATTAATTAACACTCATCAAGGTGTAACAACTCATTACATTTCATTGTAATAGTTGCATAACACACTTCATATGTTTCTTACCCAATTATATTGGATTTGAAGTACATCAAGGCATATAAACCCTGAAGTGTTGAATGTGATAACTATCATATTTTGATGTATCACTTTCTCATCACTTCATACTCTCCTGAATTAGCCATCTTATCTTGTATTAAGGTATTTCCCTTCTTAATACATTCCATCACTAATCACTTACCTATAGCATATAATGCATAGGCCACACATTAGAGTTGTCCAACTATCTTTAATGATATGGACTTGTCTAATGGTAAAGACATTTCTTACAATTAGGTTGCATATATTCAACCACATGAAATGTTTCACCTTTATAAGGTCATTACTTCTATCTCATCATTAGGGTTTCTTTATACCCTTACTTAAGATTAGAATTATGATTCATTGTCATATTATCCAAGATTAGGGCTTTATGAATTATGACTCCTCATTAGAGTCTCACATGCCTTCATCCTTCTTAGGGCCTCTTATCACAACATAACATTAGTACGTCATGTGGTGTTAATATTTAGTTAAGGTTTCTCATGGAATCACCCTTAACTAGGGTTTCTCATGGAATCACCTTCAACTAGGGTTTCTCATGGAATCACCCTCAACTAGGGTTTCCATCATTGTTTCCCACAATTTGGGTCTACTATTCATCTCTATTAGGATTTCATTCAATTATCCATAATTGGAGATTCACTATTCATCCCAATTAGGGATTTACATCTCTTTTCCCTAAATTAGAGTTTCACTTATGATTACCCTAGATTAGGGCTACATCCTTACCCTGGATTATGGTTTCATTTAGAATTTCCCTCAATTAGGGTTAGAATTCAATAACCCTATCAATTAGGGTTTATATTCATGATTAGGGTTTCATGATCTCTTTACTTAAGGATCATACCCTTAATCTCCACATGAATCATATTCATGTTATGAATTCATGCTAGCATCATCTCAACTTGATAAGGTCATATCATCCCTTCAATCAAGTACATACAACTATGAATGACATAGTGTACCAAGTCATTGATCCTATAAGCAATTAGGGTTCATCCCTTAATTGGCACTAATCACTTAGGTACTAATAAGGTTTCAATCTTTGTACCTTCATTGATTATCATTACTAATCATCATTGGATCAATGAGTCATTCATCATCTCTATTGTCGAGAGATTCAATCACCTTGGACCTCCATTACATAAGGTATCCAATTGAATTGATCAATTGAATCTACAATTGCAATAGGTACTCAATTAGGTTAATCAATTGGACCTTCAGTTGCATTAGGTTCTCCATTGGACTAACCAATTGAACCTTCTATTGCATAACATAACTTGACCTTGAAACCACCTAGGTCTCCAAACGGTTTGAGACCGTTTGCCCAAGTAGGTGAAGACCGTTTGGCCAAGTAGGTGAAGACCGTTTGTCCAAGAAGGTGAAGACCGTTTGGCCAAGTAGGTGAATACCGTTTTCCCATCCAACCCTTGGATTCTAGTGAAATTTCATCAAGGTTTGGTCTATTGAGTTCATCAACACATCAGCACTTGGTTGTAATATGATTTGGTACCTTTGGACCTTCAATTGGTCAACTATACTTAACCCCAGACCTCCAAACGGTCTTGATCCCCAAACGGTTTTGAGACCGTTTGGGTGATCCCCAAATGATTTTGAAACCGTTTGGGCTATCCAACCCAAAATCTTAAATCAACTCATTGGAAATTCAGCACTGATTGCAATTAGGGTTTGCCCAATTGATTAGCCTTCAACTCATGATTCCTTGGGAATTAATCCATCAAATTTTCTGAGTTAATAATAAACATCATTAGGAACATTAATATCAAATGGTCCACGCTTGGTCAACCATCTCAAATGGTTTTGAAACCGTTTTCCCCAAAAGGAAAATTAATCAAGTTGAAAATCAGCACTTAATCCAATTAGGATTTGCCTAATGGATTAGCCTTCAACTCATGATTCCCTAGGATTTAATCCATCAAATTTTGTGAGTTATTAACCAACATTATTAGGAACAGTAATCGAAAATGGTCAACCATCTCAAACGGTTTTGAAACAGTTTGCCCAAAAATTCCAATTAATCAGGTTGAAGATCAGCACTTAATCCAATTAGGGGTTACCTAATTGATTAGCCTTCAAATCACGATTCCTTTGGCATTAACCCCTCAAATTTGGTGATTCATTAACCAACATAATTAGGAACAGTAATATCAAACGATCAACCCTTGGTCAACTCACTCAAACGGTTTTGAAACCGTTTGCCCAAAAAGTCAAGTTAAATCAGATTGAAATTCAGCACTTAATTCAATTAGGTTACCTAATTGATTTGCCTTCAACTCAAGATTCCTTTGGAGTTAATCCCTCAAATTTGGAGGGTTAACAACCAAAATAATTATGAACAGGAATATCAAACGGTCAACCCTTGTTCAACCATCTCAAATGGTTTTGAAACCGTTTTCTCCCAAACGGTTTGCATACCGTTTGATCACCAAACGGTTTGGTGAAACCGTTTGGTCCCAACTTCCAAACCGTTTGCCCAAGATATTTGGGGAGTTGTGTGCTTATGATGATGTCAAAATCATCAAGCTTCGTCCCTGAAGTTCTAAAAACTTCTGATTTCATGAATTAATCAATTTCAACCAGCAATTAATCAAGATAATGAAGGAATCATTGAAATTACAAGATTATTGGTTGAATAACAATGCAAAAGGGTTCAAGTTATAAAACCCACCTCAAATCTGATCTCCAAGCTCCAAGCTACACGGATCTAATGGTGTATGAAGCTTCTCCAACTATTCCAAGGCTCAACTTCAAGATTTGGAGTGAAATGATCGGCTAGAATTGAAGATTGAGTGAAGAAATGAAGGAATTACACATTGTTTTATGATTTTCACCATGAAATCATGAAGAATGAAGATCAAAGGCTTACCAACAGGTTGGGGAAGTGTTCCCTGCTGTCCTTAGCCTTCTTGGTCGGTTTTGCAAGCAAGGAGAAGAAGTGGGGTCGTAAAAGCCTTTCATTTGGCTTGGAAACGGTACTTTTATAAGAAAATTGAGGAGAGAGAAGATACTTTATAAAAGTCTTTTAATTCCAAAATTGTTGCCACTACTTCCCCCTTGGTTTCTTGAATGCAAGGGAATCTCTATCCCCACCGAACTCCCTTCCATTATCCATTAATTAAGGGAAAATAAATTAAGCACCTTAACCCTTATAATAAGAATATCCTTATTTGAGTGGAAATTCTTTTCCTTATAATAATGGTGAGTGGAATTTCACCTCCTTAGGATATGCTTATGCCTTTGCAAGGCTTTAGGATTATCCACACACATCTGAATCCAACCATTTTAATTTTGGTTGAAGGCCCTTTAATTAATACATTCATTTTTGCCCTAAATTGGATTAGGGTTTCACTTAGGATTAAATCTTGATTATTTTAATATCAAGATTCTCTCTCCTCCATCTTAATTCAAATGAGAAGTCCCTCTAATTTTCTTTGCTCTACATGATGCCAAGAAACATTAGGGACTTTATTGAAGTGGTAAATTGCATATTGAACCCTTGGTTTTGGGTAAATTGCACATTACTCCAAAACTAGGTTTTTATGCACAAACATTGCTTTATCAGCTCTTTCTTAGTGTTCAGGCTTACATAAGCTATACATCAGCATCATTTAACTCTCATGATGCTTCAACACATGAGGAACATATTATCATGCACAATTGCACTTAAACCCCTCAACTTGGGTAATTTGCACTTTAGTCCAATACAAACAAAACATTGATTTCCACAATGTTCAAAAAGGACTAGAATTGCAACATAAGTTCATCTTGAGGCCTAATTACTTTTCAGAAGATGATATTAAGCATTTAATCACATTTCTTAATCAAAACACCTAGGGTTAAAGTATAACTCAGGTTAGGGTTGTTACAGAAATAATCAAATATTATTTAGCAATTTGTTGCGATTGTTAAATACTTATGAGTGCAAGATTTAATATGAGTACATCCAGAATAAATATCATAGCATAACATGTTCTTTGCTATGTGATGTCCTACATTAATAAGGTTGAATATTTATAGTTTAATTGGGGCTGAAATATATTATATAAATAAAACTAGAATTTCAAAATAAAGTTGTCAACAATTTTCCAATGTAATGTCTCAAAATAAAAATAATAATAGTCCACGGTTTTCACTGTGGACAATAAATATTGATTAAATTATGAAAAGAATAATAGTCCACGGTTATCACAGTGGACTGTATTGTTTTTAATTTGAGTTACAGAAATAAAAATAGTCCACGGTTTTCTAATAGTCCATGGGTTTATCCATGGACTATGGGGAATAGTCTACCGATACTTGATCTACGGAAATAGTCCATGGTTGTTTTATACTCCACGGTTAAAACCATGGATTATGAAGTATAGTCCACGGTATTGTTTGTGGACTATGAACCATTTTCATCTAGTGAAAGGCGCAACTAGCATGTTTGTTTCTGATTGTTGCATCTGAGTTAAATTTAACCCCCTGCACCCGATCTTGTCCATGCCCTCATCCTGGTAATCTGATGATTAGTTTGACCCTTTATGAAGGCTTGCAGATGTATCCTCACCCCCTTTCTTATCGCATTGATTTGCTGGAGCCAGTGTGTGTGGTGACCTTCGAACACAAACTTGTTGCGGCTCACCCATATACTCCAGAATGTCACAAGGAAGGTTATCATAAACTCATCATCATAGTCACAAGGAAGGTTATCCTGAACTCATCATCTTGTTCAAGATACCTATAACTCCACTCTTTGATGTCCTCTGTATTGTAGAATGACGTCGCTAGCCTACTCATAAGGAGCTCATCCCATATCTCTTTGGAGAACTTGTAATCTCTCACTGCATGCATTACGGATTCCAGTTTCATGTAGCATCTCGGGCAAACATCACATGTCACCATTCTGAAAAGATTTGTGAAAGCTTCAAGCCCAAAAAAAACACCACACGAGATTCAGCCCAAGCATGCACAACAAAAGGTACGACTTCCCATGTCGATAAAGTTAATAACCACCAAATAAATAACCAAGTAGAGAACATAATTAGTGAAGAAGACCTCATAATTCTATTAAGCAACCTTTTAAGATTACAAAGATTGTCTCTCTCTCACAATCTTGTATTCATAATAGAATCTCATAACCCACTCTTATTTTCTCTTCCCTTTGGCTATCTTTTGTGGCTTTCCGTCTTTGCACATGATATTGTCCTACGTTGGCATTCCCGAAGTTACCACACGTTGGAACCACACACATCGGTGCACCATATCCAACGGTGTCTACCCCTATTTCTAGATAAGGACTCCCGATTAGACAATACGAGAGGATACGGCAATTCTATAGGGATTAGGAAATGACAATACAAAAGGATAAGAAAATAATGTCTTGGACTCCAAGTCTAACATTAATTTGTGCTTTCCTAATATTATTAGATATTATTTCTCATCCAATTAGGATAAGAGACAAAATCCTAACAATCTCCATCGTGTATCTTATCCGCTGAAGTTGCTTCTCTAAGAAATCTACTCCCGTTCTTCTATACTTCCGCCCTCGGAAGCTGCTTCCGTTTCCAGAAGCATATTACAATGCACGCCTGCATGGAATGTGTGTCCAGACATGATTGTCTGGACCCTTCATGTGAGAGCTCCTCAACATGTACCATTTGAAAAAACTACATCGCATCCACATACAGTTGGAAGAACTGCATTCTTCGCACCTTTGGCCCCCATGCCATAGGGTTGTGTCTTCTTTGCATCACGCTCACTCAAAGACACCACGTGGTTTGTCCTACCACATCTTCCTCCTTCCAATAGTTGACAGTTTTGCCTCTACACCTGTTGAAATTCGCAGCTGAGTTAGCAATCTCACAGTAGACTTCCAATGAGAGTTGAATACATGTAGCAATCTTTGTATTCATGACGCCCGCCACCCATGATACTGCTTCATCTACACCTTCTATGTTGGTAGACCTCTCGTCAGCCGCTCTCTTTTGGTTAGAAAAAATTCAGCTAGCCCATAGAACTAGGTAGCCTCAGTGGCCACTTGTCCCTTGCAAGTAGATAATATGACTCCACCTCGCGTTGATATTTCACAACCAGTAGATGCACGTCCTCCTGATTCCATGATATCGCCATCAAGATTTTCTACCAGATGGCCTCCAGCGGTAGTTGTCGAAGTCATCATACTTTTCTATGTCCCTGATGCTTTTTGATTGTCTCGCATGAACCTTGCTCTGATACCACTTGAAAAGATATGTGGAAGCTTCAAGCCCAAGAAAAATGTCACATTAGATACAGCCCAAGCATGCCCAACAAAAGCTACAACTTCCCACATCGATAAAGCTAGTAACCACCAAATAAATAACCAAGTAGAGAATATGATTAGTGAAGAAGACCGCATAATTCTATTAAGCAACATCAAAAAGATTACAAAGATTGTTGTTCTCTAACAATCCCGTGCCCACAATACAATCATGTAACCCACTCTCATTTTCTCTTCCCTTTGACTATCTTTTGTAGTTTTCCATCTTTGGCACGATGTTATCCTACGTTGGCACACCCGAAGTTACCACACGTTGGAACCCCACATATCGGTGTACTGTATCCAATGGTGTCTACCCCTATTTATAGATAGGGACTCCCGATTAGACAATACGAGAGGATACAACAATTCTATAGAGATTACAAAATGACAATACAAAAGGATAAGAAAATAATGTATTGGACTCCAAGTCTAACATTAATTTGTGATTTTCTAATATTGTTAGATATTATTTCTCATCCAATTAGAATAAGAGACAAAATCCTAACACATTCTGCTTTGTGCTCTTCTCTGGTTAGTCATGAGTGCCCCATGCAACAGCAACCAGAAGAACATCTTGATGCGGGTAGAAGTCTCCAGCTGCCATATCGTGGTTAACTTCCCTTCTACTGGAATAATTCCTTTTCCTTCTCTCAATATATTGTACATTGTTTTCGTTGAGTAGTGACCATTCCTCGTGTGTTTCCAAACTCTCATGTCCTCCATGTCCCTTTTAGTAGGTATTCTAAGTGCCCTTATTTGTTGTACGAGTTGATGCAATAACCATTCATTTAAAAAATCATTGTCCCAATCCCCATTCAGATTACACAGTGAACTCACTTTCATATCTAATAGGTCATTATGGATAGGCTTCAAAGCACAATCTTTAAGTTTCGGACCATCTCTCCACCATCTGTCCTCCCAGAAATTACTTGTGTCAGTTCATGGGAGTCATGTATGAATTCTCTTCAATAAATGATTTCCCACCCATGACTATATTACCCAGCCTCAAATAATGACCCTTCTATCATGACCGGCTCTTCTCATATCTTTCCCTCATACCACACACAATAAAGACTTTCATTTGCTGCTCAAGTCCCAAGAATGCTTGTAAAGCAATGCCTGATTCCACTCCCACATGGTCTTCAATCCTAATTTCTATTTTCCCTTTTAGGGCACTTCACTTTGTTCCAAGCCACCAGCGCTAGTAGATGGGCCTTATGAGCCCTGCACTAAATGAAGTGTCTAATCGTGATATCTATTTTATCTCAAATATAAAGGGGAATGATTGTTCTTTGCATCACATAAGTGGGTATAGCCAAAAGAGTTGCCTTGGCTAAGCATATCTGACCTGTGAGTGATAAGTTATTTGTAGCCCACGCATTCACTCTCCCATTCACTTTATCCACCACATTTATGTACGTCGCTTTGTTGACATGAGTGTAAACAATGGGGACCCCAAGGTACTTTTCCATACTGTTGGTGGCTTGAAGCCCACTCCTTCTGCATATTTGCTTCTTAAATTGTCAGTGGACACTCTTGGAAAAGAAAGCTCTTGATTTTGGGATGGAGACATTCTAACTAGACACTATTTCAAACTCCTTCAGACAATTCTAGATGACTCTCATCTGATTTGTGCTCGCCATTCCAAATAGAATGATATCATCTACAAAACATACATGCGAGACCTTCAGCCCTTGACTTCCACGTTTCATTGGATTTCATTCCCCTTTGGCCACCTTTTACTGAATGGGTTGGCTTAATGTTTCAAGGCATAGAATGAATAGATACAGTGATAGTGGATCATCTTGTCGGAGCCCCCTGGAAGCACTAAAGGGTGTATTAGTCATGTCGTTCCATGCAATTGTGACTTCCACTCCTATAACCAAAGTCAAATTGTAGTTGATTATGTTCTATGGAATTTTTACTCTATCCAAAGTGTTCCTAATGGACACCCAGGACATCTGATCCTAGGATTTATTCAAGTCAACTTTAATCACCATCATTCTGGCCTCCCTATTCCTTTTCATGGTATGAACAAGTTCCTAAAACAAAGTTATATTGTATGTGATTTTGCGTCCCAGGACAAAGCTACTTGGATCATGTGAAACCCATTCTAGCATGTGTGGCTTCAACCTTTTTGCTACAAGCTTCAAAATGACTTTTAGGATTAAGTTATTGAGTGATATAGGTCGTAGATCAGTGCACTGCTCTGGTACTGCAATCTTAAGTATGAGCACAAGTGTAGAGTTACGTAAGTCATTTGGAACGTCACCAGATACGATTGCTTTTTAACTATGGACACCACACTAGCTCCTACTATTCTTCAATTCTTCTAGATGAAGGTCCCATTGACCCCATCTAGTCTGGTTACTTTTATAGCATTGAGTGCTTGTACGACAGCCAAAACTTCTGATTTGGTAGGACATGCGCTTATATGGATCCATTGTACATTACTGATACGCTTGAAGTATCCAAGAAATTCATGAATGTTGTATATTGTTTTCAGTGTAGGTTCAGTTATAATCCCTTCAAAATGTTTAATAACCATATCATTGAGATCATCTCCATCAGTAATCCATTTGCCATTAGAATTTTTGAGAGTCATAATCATGTTTCTTTGCCTTCATTCATTAACATAATTGTGGTAAAATATTGTGTTTTTATCCCCATCCTTGAGCCAATTTATATGGCCATGGTGTTCCAATCCTCTTCCTCAGCCTCAAGAATATAGTCAAGTTTAGTTTTAGGTCCACACACATGCCATCAGAAATAGCATTGTATTGCTCTTCCAGCTCAGTCTAGAGTCGATTGATGTTGATTATGATACGTTCTTTGCTCCTTCTTCCTTTGCTCCTATGTTTTCTATCCCATTTTGGAATAGTTTCTTGCCCCTCTTTTAGTTCCTTGCTAAACTTAGTGTTGCTATTCCAGCAATTCCCCAACATGGTGCCAAACTCTTCAGTTGCTTTCCAGGATGTCCTAGTAATGAAACACTTGGGCATCTGGCTAGTATAATGAAAATTCACTAATAAGGGGCAATGATCAGAACCGAACCGGGGCAAATGTTCTATCATCACATTGGGATATTTGACAATAAAGGCACTATTTGTGGTGACCCTATCCAGCCTCTCCTACAAAAGACCATGTCGATAAGTGAACTTCATTTCGTTGAAACCCAGGTCAGTAAGGTCAGCGTCCATGAGCATCTGCTAGAAAATGGTTGCCTTAGATAAATTGTACAAAGTGTTGCCACTCTTTTATCTCGGGTCTAAAGTTGTATTAAAATCTCCCAAAGCTATCCAAGGAGTTTTAAAACGCTTACCCATCCAACTCATATGCTCCCACAAAAGTTTCATGGTGGAAATTTGGGGACTCCCATAAATAACAGTAATGAGGAATTTATTGTTAACTTGCAGACAATGAACTACCTATGACATAATAGAACTTCCACTGTGCATTGAGATGATTTCCAGCATAACCAAATCCCACCAGCAAAGCCTCTAGCTTCACACGGTAGGGTTTATTAAACCCAAGGAACTTAATGGTTCTGGTTAGAGAATCACCACTAATTCTAGGTTCTAGAATGTCGATCGCCTTTTATTTGTAATGGAATATAACTTCTTTAAGTGCTCAATGCCAATCGTCCCCATCAATCCCTTGTGTATTTCAACTTAGAAAGTCAATCATCCAAACTAACAGGAATGAAATGTATGAAGAGCTAGAGATTCACCCATGTTGAGCTCCCTCACCCTTCTCCTCGCCTTCACCTCCATTATTTGTCTTCTCTTTATCCTCCTCACCTTTGGTCCTTTCCAGTAGCCTTGGGCTTTTTCTTCTATGTTTATAAGGGGGCACTACACTTGTTGTTTTCATTCTCGCACCATTCCCCTTGATCTTCCTGCCAAGTGGTAAAGGATTAGGTATAACCATGTTCACAGTTGTAGTTTCTGCAACCAATTCGTCGTCCCCTTTGCTTCTAGTTTCCTCATCCTCCTCCATCTCGGCTTTATCAACTCTTTGTCCTTGATTTCTAGTGCAACTATTTGTATCCTCTCCCTGGACCTCATTCAGCTTATATGTGTATTGATTATGTTGTCAAGATGATATTTGAACTCGTTTAGAGTGAGATAGGGAGATAACTACTCTTGGAGTATAATGGATGACCATTAAGAGAGTAGCCAAACCAACCTAACAACGTGAAGAGAGCCCATTGCAAGGAAAATCACCTGAGAATTCATTATTGGGGCAAACTCCTTATGAACCATTATTGGAACAAGGACTAGAATACCAAATGCGATGGAATACCCATTGGTTGGAAATGAAGTGAGCAGTTTATTACTTGCCGTTTGTTCATCTTTTAGTGCTAAAAATATGTTTTTAAATTGCATGTACATATTTCTGGTTGCACCCATGTAAATAGCATAGATTTATGTTGACCCACATTCTATTTGCCACCATTTTAGGTTAGTTGTGTATCTAAAGATGAACATATGACTCCAAGAGGGATAATCCACAAGATGTAAAGTCGAAGTTACACTGAGTAGGATAAAGCTAGTACATTCCCAGAATAGTTTGTATTTCTATTTTATAAAGTTTATGTAACTCCTTGGAGGATATAGTTTCTTATCTACTCTTGTTAACAATACCTTTAATTGAAATTATTAATTAATATTGGTTATTTATCATAAATATAGATCCCAGAAGTGTTGGATAATGGACCTTGCCTCTCATTCACCTGTGATGGGGATAACGGGAGAAGGGGGTCATTACAATTAGCCAATATTTAGTTATTCATAGTTTTAAAAGTTCTATAGATCCATGAAGGAAAACTAAGGTAGTTTTTGAGAGGTTATGATGTCTTGAATGGTTCACAACTTGGAAATTGAAAAATATTTTTCTTCACACCACTACTTGTTTTATGAGGGTTCACATAACACTTATTTATTCCTTCCTAACCAAAGCAATATTTACCTAAAATAACATACCTCTAGGTGTTGGCATCTAAAATTTGTCTATTTCTCATCTCTATTCTCTTAAACCTTGAGAGTTCTTCTTTATAAGCCCTAGTATTTGCATCTTTTCTCATCTAAGTTATGGTTTCAAGAAAAATAGGGTTAATGCATCCTTTGTCGAATAAGGCATATGAAATTCCAATTAGGGATCTAAGAGTAAATATATGAGAAAAATGTTTTATGTAATGTATCTTTCTCCTATAAGAAGAAACTTCTTGGTACTTAGGATAATCTTATATATACTAAGTATATACATATACATAAGTAAAAGTAGATGAATGAGAAAATGTTATGATAATAAATTTATTGTTAAGAACTGTAATCTTTGGCATGCATGGTTAACAAAAGAGAACTCATATATGAAATTCTCTAGTAAAGGATAGAGAAAGATAAAGAACACCAACATGCAATTAATATTTGAACCCTAACAGTAGTTGGATATAGTTATAATATATATATTTATGATCGTGAGTCCCAAGGAGGAGACCAAGATCTATGAGTTGATAAACCCTAGACTAAAACCTCCCAATGATGGTACCATACCCCAAGAGATGTCCCTATGATATCTGATACACTTGAATAGAAGAAAATGAATTGTGCAACCTACATACTGTAAGAGTATTTAGACCATGTTGAGAAAATAATTAAGTTTATAAGAACTTTCTTCTCAAACCTTTCCTTGATGAATTTAAGGGAATAACCATACATGAATATAAAGATCCTACTCAAAGGATAGTAAATAAGAGGTAGTTATATAAACCTAGTAACTAGGATAATACATGTCAAACTAGGTATATTAATTGTGACTATTGAAAAAGTTCTCACACCCTAGGATAGGAAGGTGGAGATTCTTAGACCATCTTTCAATGTCCCTTAAGACATTGGTACCAACTATTAGACCTCTCAATTGGTTAACTAGTTTTTGTTATAGACCGATCTAATCGAACGATTGGAAATCTTAGTTGGCTATTTTGAATCCAACAATTAATGTTTCAATTTGGAAAGCAATTCAGATTTGGGTCTGGGCTGACCTGATGGACCAATTGGGAAACCTAGTCTGTCATTTGAAAATTTGGTAGGGAACTATGATCTGGATCTAAACTAAAGCAGTTGGTCAATTGGGAAGCCCAATCAACTGACTAGAATTATAGTCTGAGTTTTCAACAATTTATAATTAGGAAAGGGAATGGAATTAGGGTTTTCCAAGCCCATGACTCTCCTATACAAAAGGGGCATGTCCTACTAGTTGGACAAGACACTTTAGATAACTTGTGAGATAAGTTGTCTCTCATATTCTTCTTCAAGAGTGAGAATTTATCGTAAGGGTGATTGTCTAAGATAGGAGAAGAAAAGGATCTTTAGGATAACTAGTACATCGACAACTACTATTCTGCTTCAACTTGGCAGCCAAAGTGGGGAACTACATTCTCCCTCATTCGTGTTGACCAAGTAGAAGACAAGGCACACATCAAGAGGCTTAGAGAAGTTGTTTCACAAGATGGCAACAAGGTACTACAAAGAAGACAATCATGTAGTAAGTTGGTGGCCAAACCCGATTTCTTAGTAGACTATCAGAATTTCTTAGTGACTGGTTTGGATCTAGATTTAAAGTTCAAGTTATTCACTAACAAAGATGTTTCTAGTTGTTGTAAAACTACTTTTCACAAAGGTATAATCATTATCCTTTCTATGTCTTTAGTTCATCAATGTTTTATAGCTACGATTATCTAACCTCTAGGGGAAAATGGGATGAAAAAAATTGTTATTTTGATGGACCCCCTTTCTAATAACCCTATAGTGGTATTAGAGTCAACATCATATTCTTTCAGCGATGGTTTGTGTTTTGAACCGCAAACAATTTGTTGTATTAATTCTATGAAACATTTATCCACATTAAATCACCTAATATCATATATGATATGTGATTTATGCATTACATAGACCAATGTGACACCTTGCAAATTGGGTTTTTCTCAGTGTCTGTGGATATGGTAGTTTGTGTAGGAATCTCAGGAGTGCAAAGTAAAGTAGAATAAAAACTTCCCAAGTGTCCTTTGAGTGGGATATATCTAATGCAACAAAACTAGATTAGGGTTAACAAGTTTATACCTTACTATGGAAGAGGTTTTCATGATTCAAATTATAACGATTAGTGTAGATCTAGACCCTTCAATCTATGTCTCGCTTGAATCTTGCTAGATCAGTAATTGGAACTCCTTTCTAGGGTTTCTAGCACTCTAGGAGTCACCTCAAGTTGCATGTAGAAGAATGGTGTCCTATTGTCTAATTGCATACAATCTTCCAGTGATTGTTAGTGGTGGATCATGGAAATCCTTAGCGATTTGCACAAATCCTAAAAAGTCACAAAAATGGATCTATTGACCCCAAACCTGACCCGAAGTCACCTTTGGTTGATTCCATTATTCCATCATGGATGTATGTGGTAGATCACACTATTCGGCCATAAAGGTTCTCTATCTTAATTTGTGTTCTCTAGTTGGTAGATTGTAGTATTGCACTAGGTAAACCCTTCCTCAATTTGCATGATAAGAGGATCATGTCATTCCATTATCCACACCTGTGGTAGTTTGTGTCATTCTGTCATCACCCCAATTCACATGTTGTTGGTGAAGATCTTCGTCTAAAACAAATTTTTTGTACCAACTTGTCTCCATGGTATCAATGTGGGTTCTCAAAAATGGTCTGATTTGCTAGTCTATGCCTCTCTCTTTCTCTCTCCAAGTCGCTCTTAGAGTTTCTCAGACCTTGGAGGCAACAATGAGAGAATCTAAGTGTATCCATGAAGGCATCCTCTCATATCATATATATAGGAGTGAAGAACTAGGGTTTCCTAATACATGAAGGCCTCCTCTCATATCATATATGTCAGGGAGTGGAGAGCCATGGTTTTCTAATCCATGTTTCACCAAACTCAGGACTCACTGACTTATGGAAACTTATTTCTTAAGTCTAGGTCCATATTTTATTTAGGTCCTCCAAACTTAGTTTCAAGTCCCTAGATTTATTATAATAATTACAATAAGGTCCAATTCAGCCTTTCTTCAATCTATCTCTTTTTTTGTGGACCTATAGACACCACAATACATTGGCAATGGATTCACTGAACCATATTAATATCAATAAGCAATGAGTGATGTCTAGATACACATCATTGCTACCCAAGTAGTAGGATTAGTCATACAATACTAAAGCAACAATGAATAGTGTTACCATGTTGTATAATCCTTTTGTCATGGATATCCAGATTCAACTAGAGGCATCGATACATCATCCTCATTGCGTTTAGTCTAAGTGCCTTGATCTCCAAGTAGACTAGCAAGATACATCTGAGCTTAGTATCATATACTGAGTCACATGAGCATGGCCACGCATAACTCTAGTCTCACTTATCAAGAGGCCTATAATATCACTCCCATTATATGGGAGGACAAATTCCTTCTACATAACTCATAATGTGTAGCATGGTTCTCATCAAAACCAATCACTATCTTTATGGAAACCTTCTTCAAGGACATGTCGGGTACAGTCAAAGCATGATGATTGTCATATCACCATTGTAGTGACTTCATGTTGAAGGGCCACAACACCATTGTCGCATTTGATAATTGATTATGGCTATCATATAATAGTCCATGAATCACTATCAAGGCGGGTGTGTCTAGTCACTTGTTCTCTAATGAGTACCTATGTGTATGACTTGGTATCTGATACCTGACCCATGAGATATGGTCATTGATCACCACACATTCTAGTCCTATGTGTATTGTTGTTGTCTAATCCTCAATAATACTTGAGTAGGGACATTCAAAAATATTGTTCTTATCATCTGTTAGGATCTCATGTTCAAGTCACATACTTGAAATCCAATGGCTTTGAACAATCATTCTAAGAACATTTATTATGTATATTAATATATGTAGTAACTAAATGTGCATCAATAAGTTGGAATTGCTTTTATCAATTAAATCAAAAGTAAAAAATATCCTTACAGATATATTCTAATGATTGGCTTCTAGAGAATATACACCTACACTCTTCCACTTGCATTAAAGAAAATCACTCATGTATCTAATACCAAGAAATCTAACATGACCATCAAGCTTTTGCATGTGACATTGCCTTACTATAAGGATCAAAAAACTTGATTTTTGTTAGTATCATATAGATTTTCTTATCTCCTCATTGAACAATTTCTTATATTAGCTACAAGCATTAAAGAATATCTTTTAAATATGTATGTCATATGGATTTCATGGCTAGCACGATAGCCCATTGTTGTCACAGTAAGCCATATTGCATCATCAATACTAGGAACAACTCTAAGTTCATCAAATGAAGTTCATGATCCATACAACTTCCTATGTAGCACTAATGCAACATCATGTTCAATTTGTATTGTAGAACTAGTCATTGTATCTAACTTGGAACTCTTCCAAATGATAATACGACCATTAAGAAAAAATATGGAACCATATTGTGATCAGTTATCATCCTTGTGGGTTTGGAGTATTGAATTTGTGTAAATCCTTACAACCAATTCTTCCTCACCACTTCATCCTAAGTTCTTGTCAAGTACTTTAGGATGTCCTATACTACAATTCAATGACCTTCACTTGAATTTGCTTGACATGCTCGTCATGCTCAAGACACATAAGACATTTAGACGTGTACATAACATCGCATACATGATGGATCTAATTGTGGAGGCATATGGAATCTTACTCATGCAGTCCATTTCTTCCAAATATTTGGTACAAGTGACCTTAGAAATTCTTACCCCATGGGACATGGGTAAGTTACCTTTATTGGACTTTTGCATGTTGAACCATTTCCACACTTTATCAATGCATGCACTTTTACTTAAGCCAATAAGCCTTCTAGATCTATCTTTATAGATCTTGACACCTAGAATATAGGTGGCTTCTCCCAAGTCTTTCATTGAGAAACTACTTTATAATCATATCTTCACCTTTCTTCAGATATGGAATACCATTTCCCATGATTAGTATATCATGTACATATAATATGAGAAATATTATAATGATGTTGCTAACCTTCTTGTGAATACAAGGTTTATCTTCATTCTTGATGAATCCAAACTCTTTGACTAATTCATCAAAATAAATATTCAAACTTCTGGAGGCTTGCTTCAATCCATGCATCGACCTTGGCAGCTTACATACCTTTCCAGCATCCTTTGGAGATTCAAAACCCTCAAGTTGTGTCATATACACATCATCAAAAAGATTCCCATTAAGGAATGTGGTTTTGACATCCATCTTCCATATCTCATAGTCATGGTATGATGCAACGACAAGCATGATCCTAATGGACTTGACCATGGTGAATGGTGAGAGTTTCATCATAGTTAACACCTTGAACTTGTTTGCAACCTTTAGCCACTAGTCATCCTTTATATGTCTGGACATTTCCTTCCATTCCGGTCTTCTTCTTGAAGACCCACTTGCACCCAATGGGTTTTACCCCTTCAGGTGGTTCCACCAAGGTCCATACCTTGTTGGTATACATGGAGTCCATTTTAGGTCTCAAGGCCTTAAGCCATCTACCAGATTTTAGTCCTCCATAGCTTCCTTGTAGGTAGTTGGATCATATTGATCGATGACCAACACATTGACATCTTGAGTGATAAGAAATCCACATCTCTTTGACTCATGAGGAGTATTACTAGATGTATGAAGTTCCTATGTCTATCGAGGGGGAGGTTGTTCCAAAAAAACTTGTGGTGACTTCTCATGTTCCTCTTTAGGTTCATTGTCATTATGTCTATCTTGAACTACTTTGAATTATATTTTCCTCTCACTGGTATTTCTAGATTTGAATACCTTCTCTATGAAAGTACTAGTTCTAGCAATAAACATCGTGTTCTGGGAAGGAATATAGAAGTGGTATCCTTTGGTTTCCCTAGGGTAACCCACAAAATAACACTTGTCAGATTTGGGTCCCAATTTCTTAGGAAATGAACACTTGACATAAGATTCACAACCCCAAACCTTCATCAAAAACATATTGAGACGTTTCCCATTCAATATCTCATATGGTGCTTTGGGATTGATTTAGAAGGAATGTATTTGAGTGTAAATATGGGTTTCTAGAGCATGTTCCCAAACAAAATTAGGAAGTTAGGCTTGGCTCGTCATGGACCGCACCATGTCCAACAATATGTAGTTCGTTCTCTCTGAAACATCCTTATGCTATAGCATTTCTGGTGGACTCAATTGTGATACAATACCACACGCCTTGAGAACGTCCTCAAACACTTGACATAAACATTTACCACATTGATCTAATTGAGGAATCTTAATATTTGTGTCAACTTGTTTCTATAATTCATTCTAGAATTCCTTGAGCATTTCAAGGGGTTCAATTTGTATCTTACATAAGTCCACATCTACTAAAATCATCAGTAAATGGGATGAAGTATTTGAACCATCCTTTAGCTATTGAACTATAAGGACTACACACATTATAAAGCATGAGTTCTAGAAGTTTAGATGCCCTCTCACTGCTTCCAGTGAAAAGAAAATTTGACATCTTGTCCAATAAATGTGATTTGTATGTCTTGAGAGATTTATAATCAAATTAGTCTAGGTATCCATCTCTATGGAGTTTAGAAATGTGTATCATATATGTTCGACCAAGTAATAATGCTTAAGGTAAACCATGTTTGAGTCATGTAGTTGAATTCATTAGGTATTTATATTATATTCATGAGTCTTAGGATCTAATATCATAAGACATTAGGAAATGCCATATAGGAATTAATCCAAGTAAATTGAGCAATAATTGTCCTTTAAAAGGAATGAATTACACTTTCTTTTCCAAAGAAGAACTTAATGGCATAAGAGTAATTGCCACACCCTAATTTTTGGGACCTAGCAATTACATGACTAAGTTATTGATGACATCTGTACAAAATTTGCTTATGGTTACAATAAGGTCCCATCCAATTTTCATGATATTTGGATATAAGAGAGAAAGCATGTAGAAATGATCTCTTGTGCAATTTGGTTAGTTTTATAATATCCTCATAGTTTGGTAAATTCATATTTACTTTTATGATATGAGGTGCCAACCAAAGTTCAACTATAAAGGAAATATGATGGCTATAGTTAATGGTTAGAGCCCTAGACCTAGCTTAGGTCTTTATTTTATGTAACTAAAGCAATATCGATCACATGTATCATATAGGAGCTTCAATTGAGAAATTATATTGATTCAAACTTTATTTTTATTTTATAATACTAATAAGCTCATGGATTTTTTTAAAGACAAAGGAATGGGCCATATCCCCTAAAGCTTAACTCTAGCCAAATTGGGCCAATTAGGTTTTACAAATAGGTCCTTAAAGTAAAAACTAGGAATGGAGTATTTAGTGATCATAATAAATTCTCAAACATTTTTAGTACATGAATAATTAGAATATAAGATGGTGGGAGAAATTTCAAATAATTTTGATTTACCTAGTGCTCTAGGTAATAAAATTTGTATTTTATAATATTTGCTTAAAAGATATTTTTGGAGTGTTTATACAATTAATTTGTATTTGATATCTTTCCCACAAAAAGATAATGAGAATATATTATGGATTACAAAATTTTAAGTTAAACATGAGTAGTATGTGGCCTAAATAAATATTTCTTCAAGTTGGACTTTTATAAAAAAGAAAAGAAAAAAATAATAAAAAGAGGGGCATCGAGCTAGCGATCCATGTGCACCCCGAACAGGACGCAAATAGGGTTCGATCAGAGCCCCTTTGAAGGTAGGGATTTGCATAACTCTCTCTGGTATAGGAGGCTATAAAAGCCTTAATTTTTTATAGAAGGGGGTTGGACGGTTGCTTAGCTAGGGTTTTGGTAGAAATCGAGAAAGAGAGAAGGAGAACGAGGAAGAAGAACGGAAGGGGAAGGGGAAGGCCAGTGGCAGATCTGAGGGTCGGTGGGTGGGATCCCCAATCATGCCCCTTTCTTGGGCATAGGTGGTGTCTCCCTATTCATGAAATTCTAGGTGAAGTCAGTTGATGCTTCATCGTTAGAGAAGAAGGCAACCAGAGCACAGTGGTGGCCGTTAGAGCACAGCCATGACGATGTCTTTACTCTACCCGTGAATAGAGAATTCACGCGCAGAGTAAGGAAGCCTAGTTGGGTCAATGGTTCAGGAGACAAATGGATCCAAGAAAGGATCTGCAAATCTCAAGCCCCAAGGCTATTAGCCGTGCTTGACGTGGCCAAGCCTTGATTGCCAAATGCAAACTCAACGGCCCAGATCGACCCATAAATAGGTATTCTCCTAAAATTCATATCTTGAGATTGAAATTTTGATTTTTTTTTACCAAACAAGATCTCTATGGAAATCTATTGATGACTACTATCTTATAAAATTGGATTCAAAATGTGTTTTAGATTTTTGGTAATTATTATATTTTGATTACTAAAAGATATGAGATTTTGATCTTTTGAACATTGAAAATATCAAACAACTTCTAAAATTAGTGAATATTTTACCTAGGATATATTTTAACATGTTTAACATGATTACAAGGCTTGATCTTTTAGATTCAATTTTTTACCTATGTTTTTTATGTAAACCCTAATAAGGGTACTTTGGGAATTTCACCCATTGTTTAACCATGAAATGATCTGAGATTTTTACCTAAATATTAATATATATTGTTCTTATTGTTTGTAAAGTTTTTCTAAAGTTTTATGTATAATTGTATTAGAAATTAGTTTTAGGCCTAAGTGGCCACTATGTAAGGTGATTAATGACTATTTGTGAGACAACATGTGCATTTTTATGACTACTTAGTATGAAAAATGATTTTTATTATATTTTCATCTTATTTTATAACTAAGTCAGTAAGAGTAGTACATGTGAGTATGTTTGAGGTTTACTACCGATATATGATGTATATACTCATATATTAAGGCATAAGATGCTTTTTGGTTTATACGGATGTACCATTATATTTCTGCTACATAATGTGTGATTTTGGTACAATTAATGTTTATAAATTTAAAAGCGGGTTACATCATATTTTGATTTAGTCAAAATGAGAATCCTAATTTGGTAGATATGTCTAGGGTGAAGGGGTTTGAGATTTAAGAATAGAAAAGCTAAAATGTACTTCAACTTATAGAACTTTGATGATGTCCCTGTGATCAAGTCATGGAACAAATAATCCAGACTAAGTCAAGGGTTTCCTCAAACAATGTAAGTGGGCCATGTCCATTGAATTTCATTATTTTTATGATTCAACCTACACATATGCAAAGTAACTTAGATATTGAGTTGCTTTTAGACATTTAGTTATCAATGTTCATCTCATACTCCAATAATGATTTTATTAGTTAGAAATTATTCATTTGAAGTAATTTGGTGAGGATATCAGATCATAAATTTTATCTACTTTCAGATACTTAGTACTTATTAATCATTTTAATTTATTTGTCAATCCTTTAGACATATATGGCATATATATGATATCATATTTTAGTTGAGTGGTCTATTAAACAAGAGTTTTAGATTAAGACTTTCTCAGACAATAAGGATCTAGATTTCAAATTTGTAAATTTAGATTACTCATTGTGAGTAGTCATAAGCTAGATCCACATACTTAATAAGAGTCTCAGATTCAAACTCAATTATTTAGTAATCGAGATATATATTTAGATTTAGAATCAGAGTTCAGATATAGATTTAAGTCAGGGTTTAAGAGCAGAGACGCTATTTAATAAGATTTTAGTATCTAATAGAATAGTTTTAATGCATTAGTTAAGTAAGACAAACCTTCTGAGATGTTCAGACTAGATTCAGATCCAGATTCAGAATTCAGTTATCAGTATTCAGTTTCAGTATAAAGATTTAAAATTCAGTAAGTTCATATTTAAGATAATTAGGTTGAAACCTTCACATAAGACATTATATGATACGTCCTCATTCAGTTAGTCCTGAGACAACTCATAGGCATCTACTGCCAATTTAGAGGAATGTTCACTCCAATTCAGAGGTACTTTAGTACCAAGAAGGGCATAGTTATGCCAATTTAGAGACACCTCGGTGTCATTCAGAGGCATGTAGTGCCAATTCAGAGGTACTTCTATACCAACTCAGGGTGTAGATACACCAATTCAGGAGGACTTATCATATAATGGTGGCCACAAGAAGATAAAATATGTAACTAAAAGACACATCAATTCAGTATAAGTTTACAAATTTTAGATATCAGTTCAGTATACAGTTATAGAATATTCATGTTTATCTTATTAGAAATTCAATGTCTCCTACTCTAACCTAGGTTTCCCTTTGGGTATGGCTGGGTTGCATGGTGGGGCGCCATCTACACGATCCCAGAGCTTGTGATAGAAGTACAATGTTCTATATGTTATAGTTTTCTTATAAGGTTTGATGTAACCAAGTTTCTATTTTGAGAATGTGATGAGAATTCATTTCATACATAGTCTGTAATAGTTTTTGTCTATAATTATTATTATGTGTATCATGTTTGTGACGCTCCCTAGTTGAAAAAAATAGGTTCTTCTCATTTGGTATGAAAATTAGGGTGTTAAAATATGGTATCAGGGTAATAATGTAGATGGCCATCAGAAAATTTCTCATATTCTTAGTTTAGGTTGCCTACTAGAAACCTAGTGAGACCAGATAGATTTAGAAATATAGTTAGCAATCCTAGTAATCAAAGAAGTGGATGAAAAATAGTAGAATATGGATTAGAGGTTTAGTCAGACAATAAAAGTTGAGATATGTATTAGGGTTAGTGTCTAGATGCTTTTGACTTTTATGTTCACTTTAGATTTGTGTATATCCAACCCTCTCTTTTTCCCACATGTATGTGGTATGGGACACAAGCTTATGGAATTTTGTAGAGGAGATGTTATATGCATAAATCTAAACTTATTATGCGTGACGCACTCTTTCTGGTGCATATGGTATGGGACATGTATACTTTCAGTTGAGATACGCATGATAAGACGTGGCACTTTCAAATGTATGACCGACCGACATGTATTGGGAGGTGACAAAAAAGGTGACACAAAAAATTTTGAGGTAGATGGTCACATAAACCTAATTACATACCTATTAGGACCCTAGAATGCATACCAAAGCTAGCTATTTGGAATTATATGAGTGACTTGGGTTTAAAGTAGAATAATGAGTGGATGAATATGAGGTATTTGTCATAATATACTCGACGAGAATTAGAGAACTCTTGATGTCCTTGGTACTTTCATCCCAAGGAGGAATTGCAGTCACAAGATGAATCATGATGGTTGTTAAGAAAAAAACATAAGGGTAATGTAATTCATGTTATGATCTGAGTTTAAACTTAAGGTATGGTGATTGGTAGAGGAGAGTAAAACTCTTTAAGGTTATGTATGAGGATTATTCAAGCATATGGTATGAGATAGTGTGGGTCATT
This sequence comes from Alisma plantago-aquatica, assembly GCA_963693085.1. Classification (NCBI taxonomy): domain Eukaryota; kingdom Viridiplantae; phylum Streptophyta; class Magnoliopsida; order Alismatales; family Alismataceae; genus Alisma; species Alisma plantago-aquatica. Next base: position 977,117,089 of record OY856410.1, on the reverse strand, counting down.
AGTCTATGATTGTAGTAATATGGAGTTCTACTTGATGTTGATATCAGATAGAGCCTGGAAAACATGATTGATAAATGTTTCTTTGGATATTTCTAGGGATAATAATAGTTATATGGTAAGATAGTGACTACAAATATCTTGGGATTATCTATCCAAGAGAACCATGATAAGATGAGGAAACGTCATTTTGACCTAATAGTGTAGTATATGATTAGAGGAGGAGGGAGTCTGAATGACTTTAGTGCAGGATTTCGCAAACCAAAGTATGTGGTTCATGCCCATGAGTATTGTTGTGTTATGGTTACACTTGATATGTTTACATGTTTCATGTCAGTCTACAAGATGTCCATAATTTACTTGATATTATGATCTCAACCATAGTATTGTAGTTAAGATTAACGAGTGAAGATTAAGGTGTTGTGATTTAGTTTCAAAGTAAAGTTATGTTATTATTGTTTCTCAAGATGATCATGATTTATAATGTAAGTTCATTAAGAGTTATTTTTTAAGATTACATGATAAGTATTTATCAATCTCAACATATTTACATAATTCTTAAATAAGACTTTCATGATTTATGTGATCCAACGTACTAGGGTGTTAAGATAAGACATGCAAGTAACATTTGTTGTACTTTCATGGTATATCTTTAAGGTGACAAAGATCCCAAGTAGATACATGTTACTAATGTTTCTTAGAGTGATTAAGACTTAAGAATTTGATACATGATAATATTTTAAAAGTTGAATACATTAAACCACAATTATGTTTCCAAGATAAGATCCATGTGTTAAGATTTAAGATCATGGTAAGACCATGAGGTTAGAATACATTAAGCTTCATATATGATTAAATTTAATGTGATGAAATGAGATTATGGAGTTAGACACAGGCTCTAGTGTAGGTCATGAGAGATAGGTGCCAACGTACAAGTCTCTAGAGAAATATATGTAAAAAGAAAGAATGAAGAATAAAGGAATGATAGTTATTTATACTTAAGATTTTCCTACATATTTCCATAATTGTTGTACATGATAGTTTGGTAAGGTTGATAGACATAGTTAGTCACTCACCAGAATATCATACTTTGAAGGTTCCTATGAGACTTTATGACAATTGTTAAGAGTTAGTAAGATATGTGGGACCCTAATGTTGGTAGCCTCCTACAACTAGTTGAATTTTGAGGATGAAATTTCTAAAAAGGTGGGTACTATTGTCACACCCTACATTTTGGGACCTAGTAATTACATGACTATGTTATTAGTGACATCAGTATAAGATTTGTTTATGGTTACCATAAGGTCCCATCCAATTTTCATGATATTTGGATATGATAGAGAAAGCATGTAGAAAGGATCTCTTATGCAATTTGGTCAGTTTTGTAATATCCTCACAGCTTGGGAATTTCATATTTACTTTTATGATATGAGGTGACAACCAAAGTATAACTATAAAGGAAATATGATGGCTATAGTTGATGGTTCGAGCCCTAGAACTATCTTAGGTCTTTATGTTATGTAACTAAATCAATATCGATCGATGTATTATATAGGAGCTTCAATTGAGAAAATATATTGATTCTAGGTTTATTTTTATGATTTAGAATACAAATAAGCTCATGAACCTTTTGAAAGACAAAGGAATGGATCATGTGCCCTAGAGCTCTATTCTAGTCAAATTGGGCCAATTAGGTTTTACAAATAGGTCCTTGAAGTTAAAACTAGGAATGGAGTATTTAGTGATCATTATAAATGCTCAAAATATTTACAGTAGATGAATAATTAGAATATAAGCTGGTGGGAGAAATTTCAAATAATTTTGATTTACCTAGTGCTCTAGGTAATAAATTTTGTAATTTTATAATATTTTCTTAAAAGATATTTTGAAGTGTCGATTCAATTAATTTGGATCTGATATCTTTCCCACAAAATGATAATTAGAATATGTTATGGATTACAAAATTTTAAGTTAAACAGGAGTAGTATGTGGCCTAAATAAATATTTCTTCAAGTTGAACTTTTATCAAAAAGAAAATTAAAAATAATAAAAAGAGGGGCATCAGGCTAGCAATCCTTGTGCACCCCAAACAGGATGCAAATAGGGTCTAAGTAGAGCCCCTTCAAAGGGAGGGATCTGCACAACTCTCACTGGGATAGGAGGCTATAAAATCCTTGATTTTTATAGAAGGGGGTCAGATGGTTTCTTAGTTTTGGTAGAAATCGAGAAAGAGAGAAGGGGAATGAGGAAGAAGAGGGGAAGGGGAAGGCCGACGACAGATCTGAGGGTCAGTGTCTGGGATCCTCAATCATGCCCCTTTCTTGGGAATAGGTGGTGCCTCCCTATTCTGGAAAGTCCAAGAGAAGTCATTGGATTCTTCGTCGTGAGATAAGAAGGCCGCCAGAGCACAGCGGTGGCCATTGGAGCACAACCATGGTGGCTTTGCTCTGTTCCATGAATAGAGCATTCACACATAGAGTAAGAAGGCCTAGTCGGGTCAATGGGTCGGGAGCCAAATAGATCCAGGAAAGGATCCACGAATATCAAGTCCCAAGGCTATTAGGCATGCGCGATGTGGCCAAGCCCTGATCGTCGAATGCAAACTCAATGGCCCAGATCACCTCAAAAATAGGTATTCTTCTAAAATTCATATCTTGAGATTGAAATTTTGATTTTTTAGCAAACAAGATCTCTATGGAAATCTATTGATGTCTACTATCTTGTAAAATGGATTCAAATGTGTTTTAGATTTTTGGTATTTATTATATTTTGATTACTAAAATATAAGAGATGTTAATCTTTTGAACATTAAAAATAGCAAATGACTTCCAAAATTAGTGAATATTTTACTAAGAATATTTTGACATGTTTACCATGATTCCAAGGCCTGATCTTTCAAATTTAGTTTGTTACATATGTTTTTGATGTAAACCCTAATAAGGTTACTTTGGGAATTTCACCCATTGTTTGACCATGAAATGATCTGATATTTTTACCTAAATCTTAATATGCATTGTTCTTATTATTTGTAAATGTTTTCTATTACGTCTTAGTCTTAACATTTTAGTTACACCACAACTTCTCATTTTGACCTTCAAAATAGAATATGGGAATAAACTATAAGTGTTGGTCTCAGTTGTTCATAACATAATAATAAATGTTGACAATTATTAAACCATGTCATTCATAATGATTTTCTATATGGTCTTTGCAACATTTTCATATTCAAGTCTATGGCCAACTTTTGACCAAGGGAAGTCACATGCTAGGTCCTCTATGTACTCAACTTGTTTGAGTATATAAGGATCTAATGGGAGTGGGATCATCAAGGAAACATGTTCCAATACATCTCACTTGAGAACATTTCTCAAGTTCATGTACTAGTCAACAAAATTTGTGCAGTCAAGCATGTATTCTCATGGAGTGGTTGCAATGAAAAGTGGTTCAAGTTTTATTTCTAAATATTAAAGGAGTCAAAAAAATTATTTAAAAAATCTTGCATTTAATTAGGCCTTTAATTAAATGTTTACTCCTACTATTTTGTTATAATTAATATCCCATTAATCAATAAGCATTCTATTGGGCCAAGGTCCATATTTCATTGAATCATGAATCAGCTTGGTTGACCACTCACAACTCAATTATTTAGGTAGGAAACTTTTGCTAATTTCATCACATTCTACCCTTGGATGGATGAGGAACAACCATTGTTAAAGTCAATCATATGGAACACCCATCCTTTTGCCTCTAGGCACTTAATCCTATTAAAGTTACCTAGTTAAGTCGAACCCAACTGCCTGATATCAACAAGATTGCATACCCTACTTTGGCAGACCCACATGTTACCCCACACCTCATCAAGATGGATAATGCACCTCGCTTTGGCAAGCCCACATAAATTGATTGAGGCCTTGATGTGTATCGCATGTTGGAAAGTATCTTAGGCTTAATATTTTGAGAAGGAATTCTGCATAATACATATAGATATCCAATCACCACATATGTGTATATTATATATCATATATATAAACAAGCACCATAAGGGATAGAATTAAAATGTGATGATTATGGACTCCTAGCACAATCTTTCCAAACTAATGGAAGATTCGGGTCATCTAAGGTTTCTTGCATCACATGCATAAACAAAAGATAATAAACCTTGATCCTTGGATTCTTCAATCATGAGCGGTCAACATGGATAATCCATCATTCATGATGATTGTTTTACACTCATCCTTCTTCATGTCCACCAAGTTGGATATATGATATCCTAGACTATCCTAAAACTATTACTTCATATGTAAGAGAATTCTTGAGTTACATTTGAGGGGAATAACGTGGAAAGCCTTACACATTGAGTAAATAGAGAAGGTATGACATGCAAGACATATTAAGAATTACAACAAATCAACTACATGTAATGAAAGAAATTACAATTAGGGTTTATCCATAATCATGATTCACACACTAAACAAAGCCATTTTGAGGTGTCTCTTTGGATTTGTATAAATATATGTATATATTAATATATCATGATATGATCATGTTGTCATCAACTGGGACATTCCTATTAATTGGAATTGCACATTAAGAAATTTCATCATATGGAATATATGTGCTATCATCATACAGTTTACAAGTTTATACCTTATCATGGAAGTGGTTTCAGTGATTCAAATTGAAATGTTTGGTTTGGATTTGGACCCTCCAATCTAAGTCTCGCTTGAATCTTTCCATATTATAAATTGAAACTCCTTTCTATTGATTCTAGCAATTTGGGAGTCACCTCGATATGTGTGTAGAGAACTAATTTTTTGTTGCCTAATCATTGCAATCCACTAGTGATTGTCAATGGAAGACTATGGGAGTTTGTTGTCAATTTCCATAGATCACAAGGTGAAAGAGAATGCTCTATTGACCCTAGATCTGACCCTAAAGTCACCTTTAGCAAATTGCACTATTCCACCAAGCACGTATGTGGAGGATCACATTGTTCCACCATGGGGGTTCTCTATCTCAATATATGTTCCCTAGGTGGAAAATTGCATTACTGTCTGACTAGACCCTTCCCCAATTTGCATGCTAGATGGATCATGCCATTCCACCATCCACACCCATGGTGTATTACATCATTATGGCATCACCTCGATTCATGTGCCATTGGTAAAGATATTTTTCCAAAATGAATATGTTGTGTGAACTCATTTCCACAGTATGCACAGGAGTGCTCAAATACAATCGTAGTTTCCAATCACCACCTCTCCCTATTTCTCTCTCTAAGTCGCTCTTAGAGTTTATCAAACCTTGGAGGTAATAATGAAGAATCTGAGTGCATCTGTGAAGGCCCCCTCACATATCATATACATAGATGAGTTGAGAGCCAGGGTTTCCTAATCTATGTTTGGCCAGAATCTGGACTCCCTGACTTATGGAAACTTCCTTAAGTCTGGTTCCATATTTTATTTAGGTCCTTGAAACTTATTTTTAGGTCCATGGATTTATTATAACAATTATAATAAGGTACAATTCATCCTTTCTTCAACCTATCTCTATGTGTGTGAAAATGTAGGCACCATAGTACATTAGCAATGGATCCACTAATCAATATTAAGATACATAAGCAATGAGCAGTGTCTAGCTACACATCATTGCTACCCAAGTAGTAGGATTAGTCAGACAAGACTAAACCAACAATGAATAGTGTTACAGTATTGTATAATCCTTTTGTCATAGATATCTAAAATGAACTAGAGGCATGGACACATAATCCTTGTTGCATTCAATCGAAGTTCCTTGATCTCCAAGTAGACTAGCAAGATACATATGAGCTTAGTATCATATACTGACTCATATGAGTGTGGCCAAGCATTTCTCTGGTCTCACTTATTAAGAGGCCTTGGATATCACTCCCATTATATGGGAGGGACAAATGCCTTCTACATCACTCATAATGTGTAGCGTGATTCTCATCAAACCAAATCAATACCTTTATGGCAATCTTCTTCAAGGTCACATTGGGTAGTGGCAAGGTATGATGATTTTCATATCACCATTGTAGTGACCTCATATCAAAGGGCCACAACACCATTGTTGCATTTCATAGTTGATTATGAAAATCATATAATGGTTCATGAATCACTCCCAAGGCGGGTTCGTCCATTACACTTGTTCTATAACAAGTACATATGTGTTTGACTTGGTATCCAATATCTATGACTCATGAGACATGGTCATTAGTCACCACACATACTACTCTTACATGTATTATTGTTGTCCTCCTCAATAATACTTAACTAGGGCCATTTAAGAATTTGTTTTAGAACCCATTAGGATCTCATGTTCTAGTCACATACTTGAAGTCCCATGGCTTAGAACCAATCATTCTAAGGATATTTATTATGTACACTAACAATGCGGTAATTAAATATGTATCAATAAATTGGAATTGGGTTTCTAAATTAAATCAAAAGAGAAAATATATGTATAGCCATCATTTAATGATTGGTTTCTAGGGCATATACACCAACAATTAGGTTGTTGTGGTGTGACCTAAAATATGCAACATGGTTGAATTGTTTTTGAACAAAAGTTATGTAACATGTATATGGTTTACATGTCATGCCTCTCTCTATACATTTTCCATGTAAATTTTAATTATGCAATTAGAATTGAATGACATAATGAAATTATAGGTGGATCACGGTGATTATCAAAAGCACATGTCAAAGAGGATGGTACTTGGAGGGTTTTTATCAAAACATGATGATGAATCAATCAACAACACAAGACTGCCCAAAATAGGAACCATCAATTGGCTGACTAGCTTGTCCAGTTGAGTCACTAGGAATCCTATATAGGGCAAATTTAGGGTTACATTGGATGTGAATCTCTTAATGTTTTTATAACACTTGTTTTCTCAAGATGCTTCACTAATTTCCATATCCTATTTTATTGCATGTGGTGATTATTATAGTATATTATATGTATAATAATGTACATGTACTGATGATTGGATACATATGATGTATATAGATATAATACCTCAATATAATATCAATGGTGTATATTCCTTCCATGTGGTATACACATGAAAACCTTGTTTGACTAAGTGTGGGTGTGCTCAGTGTGGTGTTTCATCTACCTCGAGGAAGTGTGATATATAGTAAGTGTGTGAGTCTGCTCAGTAGGGTACATATCTTATTCTATAGGCCTCGCGTTGGACTTAACTAGGTGATCTTAATAGGATTAAGTACCTACAGGCATAAAGATGCCATATAATTCATATGATGATTTATTGACACAGAGTTGTGCAACCATCTATCCAAGAATTGTAGAGGATACAATTGGTAATTGTTACCTACTTGAATATTTATGTTTTGAGCAGTCAACCATTGTTGACTCATGACTTAATGTATTATCGATCTTGGCTCACTAAAATATTTCTCAATTTAATTACCTAAATTAAGATTGAGGCATATTAATTTGAATAAAATAATGAGAGCATAACTAATCAACAATCAAATTCATTTTGTCAAATCATATTTTTGAAATCAAAATTAATTTATAAATCAATTCGTTGACCCTTGCATACATCTTCTATGTAGATCAATGGCAAACACAAACAACAATCCATTTTCACTAAGATATGTTCTTTAGATATAAAAACTAAATGGAATTAACTACAGTGACTGGTTCATGACATTGAGAACTGTGTTCACATATAGATGTAAGATCTATGTCTTGGACACGTCAGCACCCAATGAACCAACTCTAAATGTGCCTAGGGAAGAAAATGAAGATCATAAAAAGCATTATGATGATGACATGGACATCAATTGCCTCATGATATGCTCCATGAATCATGACACTCAGAAATAGTATTAGAATATTGATGTTATTTTGATGATAACACATCTCATAAACATGTATCAAGAACAAGTAAGGAAAGATAGGTATGATGTCTCCAAGGCATTATTTAAGTGCAATATGACGGAAGGTTATCCAGTTGCACCCCATGTACTCAAGTTCATTAGGTATGTGGAAAGTCTAGAAAGACTAGAATTTCCTTTAGCCTAAGAATTGGCTACATATGTGATCATGTATTTGTTTATAGATTCATATATATAATTTTTCATGAACTACAACATGCATAATTTTGTTAATCATTGACAGAGCTACTTGGCATATTGAGAACACTTTTGGAGGGGATGAAAGACAAGCCCAAATATGTGTTGATGGTCATAAACAAAAAGTAAAAGTCCAATGGAAAAGGCAAATCCAAGAATGGTTCTAAGTCTGGTCAAAGTCTTGTGTACTTAAGGAAAAAGGAGGAGTGGCTAAGGGAGGCATGTTTTGCCATGATGGACATTGGAAGAGAAATTGGCCTCTCTACCTTGAGGAGATGAAGAGAAATAAGTAGGGGATAAATATCTACACTTCATGTATATATGTTACATAAATAAACTTATCTATTTCTTCATTATGGGTATTGGATATCAATGTGTATCTCACATATGCTCAAATATGCAGCATCATAAAAGACAGTCCCTTGAAGAAAGGAGAGGTGGAACTACGTGTTGCAAATGAAGAAAGATTTGATGCCACTTCTATAGGCGCTTGCTACTTAACTTTTCATAGTGGTAATGTAATATAGTTAGGGAATTTATATTATTTACCTGTCATAAATAAAAGCATAATCTATGTAACTTGTTTAGACAAGGCTCTTTTGAATTCCTAATAAAGAATGATTGAATTTCCATTTCCAAAGATGAGATATTTTATGGCAGTGCCCCTATGTCTTATGGTCTTATTTATTTGATCTTGAGACACAAGTATATAATATAAGCACCAAGAAGTTAAAACTTAAAGATTCAAAAAATATCTTTGGTATTGTCATCTGGGGCACATAAATGAGAAGCATGTTTTTAGACTCCATAAAGATCGTTGTTTAGATTATTTTGGTTTTGAATCAATAGAGGCATCGAAGTATTGTTTATTCAGCAAGATGACAAAAGCACCTTCTTGTGGAAGTAGTGATACAGCCAATGACTTATTAAGACTCAAATGTACTTATTAGTACTTTATCACATTTAGTAATGACTTCAATAGATTTAGATATGTCTATCTTATGAAACACAAATTAAAATCACTTGAAAAGTTCTAGAAAATCATGAATAAAGTACAAAACCGTCCTAGTAAGAATATTAAAGCACTACAATCTGATCATGGTGGATATATCTTAGCCAAGAGTTTGAGGCCCTTTTAAGAGACTTGATATGTATCATACTCGACTCCACTGGGAAATACCACAACATAATGGCGTGTTAGAAAGAAGAAATTTCACATTATTGGACATGGTATGATCATTGATGAGTTTAGATAATCTTTTGATTTCCTTATGGGGACATTCTCTTGAAACTGTCATGCTACATTTAACTGAGTACCTTCTAAATCCATTAAAAAGACGCAATATGAGATATGGAATGGGAAATGTCCATATATGTCTTTCATGAAAGGTTTGAGATGTGAAGGTTATTTTAGGAAACAGATTCTTTAAAAGTTAGGACCCGAATTGGATAGATTTTTTTCTAGTGGTACCCTAAAGAAACTAAGGGTTACTACTATATTCCATTTGATGACAAAATGTTTGTTTTTAAAGCAGTTTTATTCTTCAAAAAGGAATTTATTTCTGAAGGAACCAGTGGGAGGAAAATAGAACTCAAAGAAGTTTGGGACCAACAAGATAACATTGAACCTATGGAGTTTAATAAGGAACAAGAGGAACCACAAACTATTGTAGAATCTCAAGTTCCCATTTTAGCACAAGAACCTTAAAATTATAGTAGGGAATATCTTGAGCCAGAGAGATATGGATTTATCATTAATCAGTAACACAATGTGTTTTTGATTGACAATGATGAGCAAACAACCTACAAGGAGCTACTGAGGGACCAGATTCTTAGAAAGGCTTGAAGCCATGAGATCTGAAATGGACTTCATGTATACCAACAAGGTAAAAACCTTGGTGGATCCACCTAAAGGGATAAAACCATAGGGTGCAAATGGGTATTCAAGAAGAAGACCAACGTGTATGATAAAGTACAAATCTATAAAGGAAGATTGATAGCAAAAGGTTTCAAACAAGTTCAAGATGTTGAGTATGATGAAACTCTTTCACTAGTTTTCATGGTAAATTATGTAAGGATCATGTTTTCCATTGCATTTATCATGACTATAAGATTTAGCAAATGGATGTGAAAACTACTTTCCTTAATGGAAGTCTTCTAGAGGATGTTTGCATGACAAAGCTTCAAGGTTTTATTGCTCCAATTGAAAACAATAAAATTAGTAAGGTACAAAGGTCAATCTATGTATTAAAGAAAGCACCTAGAAGTTGGGATCTTCATTTTGATGAGATAGTCAAATAGTTTGGCTTTATTCAGAATGAAGATGAACGTTATGTTCACAAGAAGGTTTGTGGGCACATAATTGTATTCATATTGTATGTAGAAGACATGCTATTGATAAGAAATTACGTCCCTGACGTGGTTTTTACTGCACTAACAAATTCACCCAGGGCTGAAATCACTGAGTCTTTACCAAAACTTCATGCAATAATACCATCTGCAAGCGGACGGGTCTTATCACAGTATAGTTAAGGATCAAATCCTAAAGGATAATGTTTTTAAGAATCTTGCTAGTCAGATCTAGTCCAAGTAAGACTAATATTTAGAACAAAGAGTTGATTGGGTTTAGTTAAACTAAATGCAAGGAAAGTACAGAGCGGGATTAAAATAGAGTCTAGATTAATGTTGGGAATCACTAGAGTGGAACTAGGTTTAACCACCACTATACATGCAAACATGTCCAAAACATATACAGGCAAGATAAAACCATCCAAATGGAGTTGCAAACCCTCCGTATGGAAGTTAGGCTCGTGTAAACATCACCTATAGGCATCATACGTCTCGTCACCTATAGATCACGCACTTACTACTTCGAAGATATCTTTCAGAAGTTCTCATCAAGACATCAACTATATTAAACAATATTAATACACCTAAGTATTGAAGTTCTCATAACAAAGGGTTATAATAGATCATGCAAGGCAAGTGATTAGTCCACAAGCATGCATCAAACGATTAACACAAGATGAAAAGTTATATACAAGCCATGGAATGTTTTAAGATGAACATGTAAGCATGGGCAGTGGGGCTAGTCCCCGCACCCAGCAAAAAGGAATACTCGCTTTTCATGATAGAAACAAGAAAAACAAGAGAGAGGAAAGATTATGCCATGGTCATGGTAAAGAAGGTGGCTGGAGCTCAGTGGAGAAAAGGTCTTCTACAAGATGTCAGGGCAGATCTAGAATGAGGAGGGAGAGAACACCAAGGAAGGTGAGGTAGATCTTCTCTCTCCTTCTTCCTTCTCTTCTCTTCTTTTCTCTTCTCTTTCTCGTAGGATAAGAAGCGGTAGGTGGTTGGTGGCGGAGTAAATCTGTAGATATGAAGTCTAACCACTTTCATGGCTAGAAGATAGATCTAGATGGAGATGAGATGGAGGAGGTAATAACTCCACAGAGGTAGTCCTTGGTGGTGGAGATCATCTTACTAAGGGTTGGGCATAGAGCGACAGCCTCCCGGTGTCATGGAAGAGATGGTTTGACAAGACGGGTGGGTGGCCTATTTATAGGCACACTCCACTGACTTAACTCTGTGGTTGAGGTGCTGGCCATGGTCAAGGTTGTATACCGCAGTTGCGGTCCTTCTTTGCTTGGCCGCGGTCGCGGTCTTTCTTTGCTTGGTCGCGGTCATGGTGGTTTTCTGCAGTTCCATTGGTGTCCCACGGTATGGAGGTCAAGGTCGGGTTGTGGAGGGGCAAGATTGTGGTCGTGATCAAGCGACAATCGTGGCTTTTGTGTGGCTCATGGTATGGAGGTCGAGGTCTCCCATGCAGTTCATGATCATCTAAGGTCACGGTCCAACCTCAGGTCGAGGTGCAACTAGGTCGCAGTCGTGCTCTGTCTTGCCTCGATCGTGGTCAAAGCCTCCTTATTCGTGGTCATAGCCTCCTTGGCTGCGGTCGCAGTCATCATAAAACAAACCCACCCCCACGAGGGGGGCTATTATTGAGGGTCGAATGGCATGTGTTGATGAATCCTCTGACTGATAAGGATGGATTCTGATGAAGGATCTGGCCATCGAAAAAGGGTACAAATTATCGAAAGTTTCTTGGGCCCGCTAGTCGGTTAGCAGGACCACCATCCCCTACACCTCCTATACTGGCACACATAGTGCAATGTTCAATCATGCAATGGAGACGAATAGGTTTGATCAAAACCCTAAATAATGATATGGAATTGAGGAAAATTGTATATGAGCATATTCAAGGGGTGAATATTAGCATTCAGTGCAAAAGTAGGCCAAAAATGACAACTAAAACTAAGATGAATATGCATTCATGAAAACACCCCAAACTTAAACGTTGCTCGTCCTTGAGTAACACAAAATCTGAAATAGTCGCCAATTGGATACTTTCAACTCTTGTGATTGCTTCATCTTCAGATCACGATTGTTTCTTTTCTGCTTTGTATGGCTGAGCATCTCAACTTCCTGAGATCACTGAACACATCTTACAACATCTTTGTTCCTGAGTTTGTTTCCTAAAAGCACTTTATCCCCACTTTTTCTAACATCAAGCACGTCTAAGAGTGGAAAAACAAGTATGTGTTTGATCTGACACTGGTGTTTTTCAAAAGAGTGGAAAAAATGGGGCATTCATTGTACCTGTAGGTGGAAAAGGGAGTGAAGGGGGTATGGAAGAAAGTAGTGAATATCTCCTCTATTCGACTCGATATTTTATTATATGGTTGCAATTACATTGATTGCATTTTTTTGTGCGAATCTCTCCTCTATTCGACTCGAGATTTCATTTTTTTGTGTACTCAATGGCATCTTTTCTTTTTGGTGGTACGCCCCTATTAAATATAGAGGGGTATGGAAGAAGCGGATAAAGAGAGGGGTGGTGTGCCACCCCGAACTTAGGGTTTGGCACTCTTTTTGTGGCTTTTTGTTTCTTTTTAATGGATGGAGGGGTATGAAGATGGTAGAAGAAGTGTAGAAGAGAGTTTAGATCATAATGCAACTTGATTTATGATTCAGTGCACCGGGTTGTTCTCTTTATCATACTATGCTCAAATAATGACTTGATGTGGATCCAGTGGAGATTTCATGCTATTGTTCCACTAGTCAGTTTGGAAGCATGATGAGTTTGATCCCTCTCAGTTTGACAGATACTTGCCATTTTTGCTGAAGGATCATGATGTTAGGATTCATAAGCTTCACATGGTGATTTCTAACCATTGGCTAGTTTCATAAATTGTACCTCTTGAGGCTTTGCTTCGAATAAGGAGGGTATAATGATTCAAAATTGTATATACAAAGAAACTAGTCGGCTAGGTAAAGGCTTTGGTTCAAAAAGAAGTGTCAAAACTTCATCAAGTTTCTATACAAAACTACTTCGAAAACTTGAAAATTTTTGAAAATTTTGATCAAAACTGCAAAGATGGAATCTTAAGTCTAAAACAGATGGGTGTAAGTGGATTGTGAAGTACGTACCACCCACCATCCACCCCGAACTTAGAAATTTACTCATCCTAAGCAAACTCTAAATCTGAGATGGAGGAGAGAAATTGTGTCGGTTGGCCCACCAGATGTGGTTGTGTTCCTCTCAGCAATGTGTCATCCATCTAAAATCTCAAAAAAAGAAAATTATTAGATCTTAAGATTGCATCTTGCGATGTGATATCTATTGGGTGCAAAATTTTCTAATTCAAAACTAAAACTAAAAAGCTAAGGTAAGGATCGGGTTGCCTCCTGACAAGCGCCTTTGTTTTATGTCGTTGGCTCGACACATTTCCCTTAATTTTTCGATAGATACACTGGTTTTGAAAGATCCATCGATGCTTCAATGCTTGTGTCAGTTGAGGTGAAATATCTCTTCAAGCGTTGTCCATTTTCCACAAAATCGCCCGACTTTTCACTCCATAAAACAAAAACACCATGTGGGTAGATGCTCTTAACAATGTATGGTCCAGACCAGCGAGAATGGAGTTTCCCTAGGAACAACCTCAGTCTTGAGTTAAATAGTAGAACTTGGTCTCCCACTTGTATGTCCTTCCTTTTCATATGACCATCATGCCATAAATTTGTGCGTTCTTTGTAGATTATTGCATTCTCATAAGTTGTCAACCGAAGTTCTTCCTGTTCTTGAAGTTGCAGAATCCTGGCTTGGCCAACTTTCTTTATGTCAAAATTTAGTTTTTTGATTACCCACCAAGCTTTGTGTTCAAGTTCTACGGACAGGTGGCATAATTTTCCATAGATTAATCTAAATGGTGTTGTCCCAAGAGGAGTCTTAAAAGCAATTCGGTAGGCCCACAAGGTGTCATTGATTTTTACTGACCAATCCTTTCGATTGCGGCCTACTATTTTTTCCAGGATAGCTTTGAGTTGACGGTTTGAAACCTCTACCTGCCCACTCATTTGTGGATGGTAGGGGGGATCTACCTTGTGTGTTACACCATATCTTCTTAACAGTGCTTCAAAGCTTCTTTCTAGAAAATGAGAACCCCCATCGGATATCACAGTGTGTGGAACTCTAAAATGGGGGAAAATGATATCTCTAAACATTTTGATGATTGGTTTCGAATCTCTAGTGACAGTTGGTATGGCCTCTACCCATTTATAGGCATAATCCATTGTGACTATAATGTAGCAAAATCCATGTGAGGATGGGAATGGACCCATGTAGTCCACTCCCCAAACATCAAAAATCTCAATTTCATGCCAACGCTTAAGGGGCTTCTCATCTCTTTTTGTTATGTTACCCGCCCTCTGGCATTTGTCACATGATAAAACAATTTGTAGGCATCCTTGGATATGTTTGGCCAAATGAAACCCAATTGCAAAACCTTCAAGGCAGTTTTCTTAGAACTCGTATGGCCTCCAACAGGGCCTGAGTGGCATTGCTCTAGAAAAAGTTGAGCTTCTTCCTCGATGATACATCATCTGTAGAGACCATCAGCATAGAGCTTGAAGAGGTATGGCTCATCCCAGTGATATTGCCTCACATCGTGCATGAATTTCTTCAGTGCATTGTTGGTACATTCAGGGTGGATGACATAGGCTACAAGGTAATTTACGTAGTCTGAGTACCAAGGAGTAGCTTCTGAGGCTTTCTTGAGCTGGTCATCTGGCAGAGAGTCATTAATTTGGGATCTTTTCAGTTTCCAGTGTGTGGATTCAGCTCAAGTGGTCTGCCACAACATTTTTTGTGCCTTTTTTATCTCTTCTCTCAAGAACAAATTCTTGCAAGAGGAGAATCCATCTGATTAGTTGGGGTTTAGCATCTTTCTTTGCTAGGAGGTAACGAATTGCAGCATGGTCTGTGTAGTCAATCACTTTGGAACCAATGAGATAGGATTTGAACTTGTCAAAGGCATACACAACTGCTAAGAGTTCCTTCTCGGTAGTTGCATAATTCCTCTGAGCTTCGTCAAGGGTCTTAGATGCATAGTAGATAACATAATGTTTCTTCTCTATATTTTGGCCCAAGATAACACCAACTGTGTAATCACTTGCATCACACATGATTTCAAAAGGGTGCTTCCAATCTGGGGCTATGATGATAGGGGTTGTTGTAAGGGTGTGCTTAAGATTGTTGAAACTCTTGATGCATTCTTCATCAAAGTGGAAATCAGCATCCTTTAGTAATAAGTTCGTCATAGGCTTGGTTATCTTGGAGAAATCCTTTATGACCCTTCTATAAAAGCATGCATGACCAAGAAATCTGTGGACCTCTCTTACATTGGTTGGGATACTAAGTCTAGAAATCACTTCGATCTTTGATTTGTCTACTTCAATTCCTCAATTATTGACCCTATGGCCGAGGACAATGCCTTCTTTCACCATAAAGTGACATTTCTCCCAATTAAGCACTAGATGTGCGTCTTCGCATCGTTTGAGGATGAGGGAGAGGTTCTTCAGGCATGATTCGTATGAATCCCCATATATAGAAAAATCATCCATAAAAACTTCCATAACAGTTTCAGTTAGACCAGTAAATATGGTTGACATGCAACGTTGGAAAGTTGAAGGCGCATTGCAAAGCCCAAAAGGCATCCTCCTAAAGGCATATGTTCCAAAGGGGCAAGTGAAAGTTGTCTTCTCTTGGTCATCTAGATGTATAGGAATTTGATAGAATCCAGAGCAACCATCGAGATAGCAAAAATATTCCTGGTGAGCCAGCCGCTCTAAAACTTGGTCAAGAAAAGGCATCGAGAAATGATCTTTGTGTGTTGCCTTGTTTAATTTCATGTAATCAATACACATCCTCCATCCAATGACTGTTTGAGTGGGGATGAGTTCATTATTTTCATTATGTATCATGGTAGTGCCACTTTTCTTTGGGACAACATGTACAGGACTCACCCATGGCGAGTCAGATATAGGATAGATGATTCATGTAGTGAGCAATTTGATGACTTCAAGGCGAACAACTTCTTTCATATCAGGATTCAGCTTCCTTTGATGTTTGATGGTCGGCTTGTGGTCTTCCACCATGGGGATCTTATGCATGCAAAGTTCTTGACTGACCCCAGTGAAATCACTCATCTTATAGCCGATAGCTTTTCTTCTTTCCCTTAATTCTGTCAGAAGTTTATCTTCTTGTTCGGACGTTAGATCAAAATTTATGATAACTGGACAGACCTTGAGATTATCCAGAAACACATACTTTAGTCCCTCGGGTAGGGGCTTCATTTCAGGGGCCTATGTCTTCTCGCCTGTCTCTTCAGTTACTTTCACAGCCTTGAGTTCCTCAAATTTAGCTTTAGTATCTTCTTCTGCAATGTTGAGGTGGAGGACATAGTTCTTTACTCATTCGTCAATGGAGTCACTTGCATTAGGGTTTGTTAGAGCCACTTCTAAAGGATCGTCTTGTTCATAATCCTCTTGTGTAAAGAGTAACATTTGCTTGATGCAATCAATCAAATAGATTTCTTCTTGCATGCTTGGTCTTCGCATACTTTCAAAAGAGTGGAAAAAATGGGGCATTCATTGTACCTGTAGGTGGAAAAGGGAGTGAAGGGGGTATGGAAGAAAGTAGTGAATATCTCCTCTATTCGACTCGATATTTTATTATATGGTTGCAATTACATTGATTGCATTTTTTTGTGCGAATCTCTCCTCTATTCGACTCGAGATTTCATTTTTTTGTGTGCCCAATGGCATCTTTTCTTTTTGGTGGTACGCCCCTATTAAATATAGAGGGGTATGGAAGAAGCGGATAAAGAGAGGGGTGGTGTGCCACCCCAAACTTAGGGTTTGGCACTCTTTTTGTGTCTTTTTGTTTCTTTTTAATGGATGGAGGGGTATGAAGATGGTAGAAGAAGTGTAGAAGAGAGTTTAGATCATAATGCAACTTGATTTATGATCAAGTGCACCGGGTTGTTCTCTTTATCATACTATGCTCAAATAATGACTTGATGTGGATCCAGTGGAGATTTCATGCTATTGTTCCACTAGTCAGTTTGGAAGCATGATGAGTTTGATCCCTCTCAGTTTGACAGATACTTGCCATTTTTGCTGAAGGATCATGATGTTAGGATTCATAAGCTTCACATGGTGATTTCTAACCATTGGCTAGTTTCATAAATTGTACCTCTTGAGGCTTTTCTTCGAATAAGGAGGGTATAATGATTCAAAATTGTATATACAAAGAAACTAGTCGGCTAGGTAAAGGCTTTGGTTCAAAAAGAAGTGTCAAAACTTCATCAAGTTTCTATACAAAACTACTTCGAAAACTTGAAAATTTTGATCAAAATTGCAAAGATGGAATCTTAAGTCTGAAACAGATGGGTGTAGGTGGATTGTGAAGTACGTACCACCCACCATCCACCCCGAACTTAGAAATTTACTCATCCTAAGCAAACTCTAAATCTGAGATGGAGGAGAGAAATTGTGTCAGTTGGCCCACCAGATGTGGTTGTGTTCCTCTCAGCAATGTGTCCTCCATCTAAAATCTCAAAATAAGAAAATTATTAGATCTTAAGATTGCATCTTGCGATGTGATATCTATTGGGTGCAAAATTTTCTAATTCAAAACTAAAACTAAAAAGCTAAGGTAAGGATCGGGTTGCCTCCTGACAAGCGCCTTTGTTTTATGTCGTTGGCTCGACACATTTCCCTTAATTTTCCGATAGATACACTGGTTTTGAAAGATCCATCGATGCTTCAATGCTTGTGTCAGTTGAGGTGAAATATCTCTTTAAGCGTTGTCCATTTTCCACAAAATCTCCCGACTTTTCACTCCATAAAACAAAAACACCATGTGGGTAGATGCTCTTAACAATGTATGGTCCAGACCAGCGAGAATGGAGTTTCCCTGGGAACAACCTCAGTCTTGAGTTAAATAGTAGAACTTGGTCTCCCACTTGTATGTTCTTCCTTTTTATATGACCATCATGCCATAATTTTGTGCGTTCTTTGTAGATTATTGCATTCTCATAAGTTGTCAACCGAAGTTCTTCTTGTTCTTGAAGTTGTAGAATCCTGGCTTGGCCAGCTTTCTTCATGTCAAAATTTAGTTTTTTGATTACCCACCAAGCTTTGTGTTCAAGTTCTATGGACAGGTGGCATAATTTTCCATAGATTAATATAAATGGTGTTGTCCCAAGAGGAGTCTTAAAAGCAATTCGGTAGGCCCACAAGGTGTCATTGATTTTTACTGACCAATCCTTTCGATTGCGGCCTACTATTTTTTCCAGGATAGCTTTGAGTTGACGGTTTGAAACCTCTACCTACCCACTCATTTTTGGATGGTAGGGGGGATCTACCTTGTGCGTTACACCATATCTTCTTAACAGTGCTTCAAAGCTTCTTTCTAGAAAATGAGAACCCCCATCGGATATCACAGTGTGTGGAACTCTGAAATGGGGGAAAATGATATCTCTAAACATTTTGATGATTGGTTTCGAATCTCTAGTGACAGTTGGTATGGCCTCTACCCATTTATAGGCATAATCCATTGTGACTAGAATGTAGCAAAATCCATGTGAGGATGGGAATGGACCCATGTAGTCCACTCCCCAAACATCAAAAATCTCAATTTCATGCCAACGCTTAAGGGGCTTCTCATCTCTTTTTGTTATGTTACCCACCCTCTGGCATTTGTCACATGATAAAACAAATTTGTAGGCATCCCTGGATATGTTCGTCCAAATGAAACCACATTGCAAAACCTTCAAGGCAGTTTTCTTAGAACTCATATGGCCTCCAACAGGGCCTGAGTGGCATTGCTCTAGAAAACGTTGAGCCTCTTCCTCGATGATACATCATCTGTAGAGACCATCAGCACAGAGCTTGAAGAGGTATGGCTCATCCCAGTGATATTGCCTCACATCGTGCATGAATTTCTTCAGTGCATTGTTGGTACATTTAGGGTGGATGACATAGGCTACAAGGTAATTTACGTAGTCTGAGTACCAAGGAGTAGCTTCTGAGGCTTTCTTGGGCTGGTCATCTGGCAAAGAGTCATTAATTGGGATCTTTTCAGTTTCCAGTGTGTGTATTCGGCTCAAGTGGTCTGCCACAACATTTTTTGTGCCTTTTTTATCTCTTCTCTCAAGATCAAATTCTTGCAAGAGGAGAATCCATCTGATTAGTTGGGGTTTAGCATCTTTCTTTGCTAGGAGATAACGAATTGCAGCATGGTCTGTGTAGGCAATCACTTTGGAACCAATGAGATAGGATTTGAACTTGTCAAAGGCATACACAACTGCTAAGAGTTCCTTCTCAGTAGTTGCATAATTCCTCTGAGCTTCGACAAGGGTCTTAGATGCATAGTAGATGACATAATGTTTCTTCTCTATATTTTGGCCCAAGATAGCACCAACTGTGTAATCACTTGCATCACACATGATTTCAAAAGGGTGCTTCCAATCTGGGGCTATGATGATAGGGGTTGTTGTAAGGGCGTGCTTAAGATTGTTGAAACTCTTGATGCATTCTTCATTAAAGTGGAAATCAGCATCCTTTAGTAATAAGTTCGTCATAGGCTTGGTTATCTTGGAGAAATCCTTTATGACCCTTCTATAAAAGCCTGCATGACCAAGAAATCTACGGACCTCTCTTACATTGTTTGGGATACTAAGTCTAGAAATCACTTCGATCTTTGATGTGTCTACTTCAATTCCTCAATTATTGACCCTATGGCCGAGGACAATGCCTTCTTTCACCATAAAGTGACATTTCTCCCAATTAAGCACTAGATGTGCATCTTCGCATCGTTTGAGGATGAGGGAGAGGTGCTTCAGGCATGAGTCGTATGAATCCCCATGTATAGAAAAATCATCCATAAAAACTTCCATAACAGTTTCAGTTAGACCAGTAAATATGGTTGACATTCAACGTTGGAAAGTTGAAGGCGCATTGCAAAGCCCAAAAGGCATCCTCCTAAAGGCATATGTTCCAAAGGGGCAAGTGAAAGTTGTCTTCTCTTGGTCATCTGGATGTATAGGAATTTGATAGAATCCAGAGCAACCATCGAGATAGCAAAAATATTCCTGGTGAGCCAGCCGCTCTAAAACTTGGTCAAGAAAAGGCATCGAGAAATGATCTTTGTGTGTTGTCTTGTTTAATTTCATGTAATCAATACACATCCTCCATCCAGTGACTATTTGAGTGGGGATGAGTTCATTATTTTCATTATGTATCATGGTAGTGCCACCTTTCTTTGGGACAACATGTACAGGACTCACCCATGGCGAGTCAGATATAGGATAGATGATTCATGTAGTGAGAAATTTGATGACTTCAAGGCGAACAACTTCTTTCATATCAGGATTCAGCTTCCTTTGATGTTTGATGGTCGGCTTGTGGTCTTCCACCATGGGGATCTTATGCATGCAAAGTTCTTGACTGACCCCAGTGAAATCACTCATCTTATAGCCGATAGCTTTTCTTCTTTCCCTTAATTCTGTCAGAAGTTTATCTTCTTGCTCGGACGTTAGATCAAAATTTATGATAACTGGACAGATCTTGAGATTATCTAGAAACATGTACTTTAGTCCCTCGGGTAGGGGCTTCATTTCAGGGGCCTATGTCTTCTCGCGTGTCTCTTCAGTTACATTCACAACCTTGAGTTCCTCAAATTTAGCTTTAGTATCTTCTTCTGCAATGTTGAGGTGGAGGACATAGTTCTTTACTCGTTCGTCAATGGAGTCACTTGCATTAGGGTTTGTTAGAGCCACTTCTAAAGGATTGTCTTGTTCATAATCCTCTTATGTAAAGAGTGACATTTGTGTTATGCAATCAATCAAATAGACTTCTTCTTGCATGCTTGGTCTTCGCATACTTTCAAAAATTTTGAACTCGAGTATTTCTTTACCTAGTCTGAGGAGCAAGGTTCCGGCTTCAACATCAACCAGAGCTCTCATAGTGGCAAGGAATGGATGGCCAAAGATAATAGGGTATCTGGAGTCCTCTTTTATATCCATGATGACAAAGTCGCATGGGACATAAGAGTCTTTGCCTACCTTGACTGGGACATCCTCAATGATTCCCAAAGGAAGAGTCATTGAATTGTCTGCAAGCTATATGGTCATGCCAGTTGGGAGAAGTTCTACAAACCCTAGCCTCTTGTAAAGGCTAAGTGGCATGATAGAGATACTAGAACTAAGGTCAGCCAATCCCTTATTATATGAGGAGTCGCCGATATGACGTGAAATTCTAAAGGATCATGGGTCTTTCTTCTTCTTAGGCATCTTGCTCTGAATAATATCAGAAGTAGTTGTTGCTAACTTGACTTTCTCATATTCTTCAATTATATATTTCCTTGTGAGGAGCGATTTTAAGTACTTCGTCCAGGATGGTATCTCAGCCAATGCATCTAAAAAGGGTATATCAACATGAAGATTCTTCATTGTTTCCTTGAACTTATTGAAATGAGTATCAAGCCTTGTCTGCTTAAGTCGAGCTAGGAATGGAGGATGAGGCTTGTATACTGGAATAGCTGACTCAGGTGTATCTTCTACTTTTGCAAAAATAGGTTCTTCAAAACTTTCTTTGTCTATCTTATCAGCAATAAGCGGTTCTTTCAGTTGAGATTCAGGTACTGTAGAGTCTTGGTCAATCACAAAGTCATCATCGTCTGTAACTACCATAGGTGTTTTGACAGGAGGATCAGAATAGTCTTTTCCTGATCGGGTGATGACAGCTTTCCATTGCTCTGGATGCTTAGGATTTTTCTCTGGTTGGCCAGCAAAAGCTCCAGCAGGCGGCTTGAGGCTAGCTTAAAGTTGAGCTAGTTGGGATTCAATAGTCTTCTGATGGGCTTGTTGATTTACTATCATAGTCTGTTGTGACTGAAGCATCTTCTCAATGGCTGATAGTTTGTCATCAAAAGAGATGGGACTGGCTTGTGGTCCTTGTTGTTGATGTTGATAAGGGACCTGGTTTGGATTTTGGAACTAAGAGTTGTTTTGATACTAGTTGTAGTTTTTGTTCTGGAAGTTACCTCTAAAGTTCCCTTGATTCCTAAAAATTTTTTGTTGGTTATACTGGTATCCCGGTGGGCCTCTTTGTTGATTATCTGAATTGAGTTGTTGTGAGTTTTATATTCCTAAAGGATTTCTATATTGAAAACATGGATCGTTCCTATTCTAATTCGGATTATAATATCCTTGACTAGGGATAGTGTGGACAGCATTCAGATTTTCCATCTGATTGTTACCTCCTTGGGTACAAGCATTCCCCAGAACGACATCATAGAGAAAATTGCATGCTAGAGTAGAATGATCAGTGCATTTACATGCTTCACAAAATAGTGAAGCTGACTTGACTTGTTCTTATTGTTGAGGGGGCGAGCGCCTCCTTTCATAGGCGGTAAAAGAAGATTCGAGATTGTCTTGCTTAGGCCGGAACTGTTCGAGCAGTGCATGCACTAGTCTTTGGGGTTAGGATGGAAAGATCTTTCGTGAGTCAGATGGGTAAAGTAGAGTCAAATTCAAGTAGATGCTCAATAGTATCAAAAGTAAAAGTAAAATCCTATATTAGTCTCAATAGAACTAGATTTAACTAGATGATTTCGTTGTCCCCAGCAACGGCGTTAGAATTTGATGTGATTTTTACTGCACTAACAAATTCACCTAGGGGTGAAATCCCTGAGTTTTTACCAAAACCTCGTGTAATAATACCACCCGCAAGTGGATGAGTCTTATCACATTATAGTTAAGGATTGAATCCTAAAGTACAATGTTTTTAAGAATCTTTATAGTCGGATCCAGTCCAAGTAAGACTAATATTTAGAACAAAGAGTTGATTGGGTTTAGTTAAACTAAATGCAAGGAAAGTAAAGAGTAGGATTAAAACAGAGTCTAGATTAATGATGGGAATCACTAGGGTGTAACTGGGTTTCACCACCACTACACATGCAAACATGTCCAGAACATATCCAGGAAAGATAAAACCATCCAAATGGAGTTTCAAATTCTCCGTATGGAACTTAGTCTCGCGTAAGCATCGCCTGTAGGCATCAGATGTCTCTTCACCTACAGATCATGCACTTACTACTCCAAAGATATCTTTCAGAAGTTCTCGTCAAGACATCAACCATATTAAACGATATTAATAAACCTAAGTATTGAAGTTCTCACAATAAAGGGTTATAATAGATCACGCAAGGCAGGTGATTAGTCCACAAGCACGCATCAAATGATTAACACGAGATGAAAAGTTATACACAGGCCATGGAATGTTTTAAGATGAACATGTAAGCATGGGCAGTGGGCTAGTCCCCGCACCCCAGTGAAAAGGACTACTCGCTCTTCATGATAGAAATAAGAAAAACAAGAGAGAGGGAAGATTCTGCCATGGTCATGGTGAAGAAGGTGGCCAGAGCTCAGTGGAGAAACGGTCTTCTACAAGATGTCAGGGTAGATCTGGAATGAGGATGGAGAGAACACCAAGGTAGGTGAGGTGTAACATCCCAGGATTTGAGGCCTTGGATAAAAAGATCTTATAAGGAATGATTGGACTACTCATATCACCAAGGTGCACCTCCTTTTCAGGGAGCCCATCTCTAAAGAACTTCATAGTTAAGCGTACTCAACTTGGAGTAGTACTAGGATGGGTGACCAGTCGGGAAGTTGATCCTGGCTTGCGCATCAGTGTGGACAAAGTGCGCAGTTAAGGCTAGTGGTGGTCTGAGGGGCCAGTTGTTATTCCTGAAACTCTACTAGAGCCTTGGGCAGTGGGTCTGGGCATTACAAATGGTATCAGAGCCAATTTCCCTCCAATAGGTGGGGCCCACATGGGCATGGCATGCCCTTCTTGAGTCGTGCGGTCTAGGCATGTAGGAAAGGGTTGTCCATGGTTGACGTAGACACCCTTGCGTTTGTATTCTGTGATCGGGAGCTGGGTGTCCATGGGCCATTGTGGGTCTGCACTGAAATGGGGAAGAGATTATGAGGCCTTATTGTTGAGCCTTGACGAGGACGTCAAGAGTCTAAGTAGGGGAGATTGTAACATCCTAGGATTTGAGGCCTCGGATTAAAAGATCTTATAAGGAATGATTGGACTACTCATATCACCAAGGTGCACCTCCTTTTCAGGGAGCACATCTCTAAAGAACTCCATAGTTAAGCGTGCTCAACTTGGAGTAGTACTAGGATGGGTGACCAGTTGGGAAGTTGATCCTGGCTTGCGCATCAGTGTGGACAAGGTGCGCAGTTAAGGCTAGTGGTGGTCTGTGGGGCCAGTCGTCATTCCTGAAACTCTACTAGAGCCTTGGGCAGTGGGCTCGGGCATTACATGAGGCATATGTTCTCTCTCCTTCTTCCTTCTCTTCTCTTCTCTTTCTCATAGGAGAAGAAGCGGTAGGTGGTTGGTGGCGGAGTAGATCTGTAGATCTGAAGTCCAACCACTTTTGTGTATTGAAGATAGATCTGGATGGAGTGGAGATGGAGGAGAGGTAAGAACTCCACAGAGGTAGTCCTTGGTAGCGGAGATCGTCTTCTTGAGGGTTGGGCACAAAGTGGCAACCTCCCGGCGTCATGGAAGAGATGGTTTGACAAGAGGGGCGGGTGGCCTATTTATAGGCACACTCCACCAACTTAACTCTACGTTTGAGGTGTTGGTCATGGTCAAGGTTGTATACCATGGTCGCAGTCCTTCTTTGCATGGCCACGGTCGCAGTTGTATACCATAGTCGTGGTCCTTCTTTGCTTGTTTGCAGTCGTGGTGGTTTTCTGCAGTTCCATTGGTGTGTCATGGTATGGAGGTCAAGGTCAGGTTGAGGAGGGGCAAGATCGCGGTGGTGGTGGTTTTCTGCAGTTCCATTGGTGTGTCGCAGTATGGAGGTCAAGGTCGGGTTGTGGAGGGGCAAGATCGTGGTCGCGGTCTAACAACGATCGCAGCTTCTATGTGGCTCACGGTATGGAGGTCGAGGTCTCCCATGCAGGTCACGGTCCAACCTCAGGTCGAGGTGCAACTAGGTTGCGATCGCAGTCTGTCTTGCCTCGGTCGCAGTCAAAGCTTCCTTGGCCATGGTTGTATCCTCCTTGGCCATGGTCACGGTCATCATAAAACAAACCCACCCCTGCAGGGGGTGGGGGGTATTGCTGAGGGTCGAATGGCCTGCGTTGATGAATCCTCTGACTGATGAGGATGGATTTTGATGAAAGATTTGGCCATCAAAAAAGGGTACAAATTATCGAAAGTTTCTTGGGCCTGCTAGTTGGTGAGCGGGACCACCGTCCCCTACACCTCCTATACTGGCACACATAGCGCGATGTTCAATAATGCAATGGAGACGAATAGGTTTGATCAAACTCTAAATAATGATATGGAACTGAGGAAAATTGTATATGAGCATATTCAAGGGGTGAATATTAGCATTCAATGCAAAACTGGGTCAAAAGTGATGACCAAAACTAAGATGAGTATGCATTCATCAGTCCCTACTCTATAAATAGTTAAGACCTATTTGGGAAATACCTTCTCTATGAAGGACTTGGGAGAAGCATTCAATATACTAGGAATTAAGAGATAAAGAGACAGATCGATAAGCCTTCATGTCCTAAGCCAAAGTGCATAAACTAACAAACTTCTAAAAAGGTTTAGCATGCAGGATTCAAAGAGTGTAAACTTACCCATGTCACATGGAATAATCTTGTAAATCCCAATATCCTAATTCTTTGGAAGAGTGGGCATGCATGAATAAGATTCCATATGCCTAGGAAATTTGATATATCATGTATGCAATGATATGTATGTGCCTAGATGTCTCATGTGACTTGTAAGCAGGTACCTATATGATCCCAGTGATGCCCACAAGATAGATATAAAGAACATCCTTGATTGATTGATAAGGACTAATGATCAATGCCTAATTTATGGTGGTGAGGTAGAGTTGGTTGTAAAAGGTTACATTGATGTAAGCTTATAAACCAACAAAGAAAATTACCAATCGCAAATCAAGATTTGTGTTTTTCCTAAATAGTAGAGCTATAATCTAGAAGAGTTTTTAAGTAAGATTCCATGGTTGATTCTAAAATAGACTCTAAGTATATTGTCAAGTCTAATGTAGAAAAGGAAGAAGTATGAATCAATAAGATAATTAGTGAATTTAGGTTGGTTTCAACCATAGAAGATGTGGTACTACCATACTATGACAACAATAGATCTATTGCACAAGCTAAGGAAGCCATATCACATCAACTTTCCAAGAACATAATCAGACGTTAACATCATATATGAGATATAGTAAAGTGAGGAGATGTAAAGATTTGTAGGGTTTCAACTAAAAGCAACATAGATGATCCCTCAATGAAAGAACTTTCACAACAGAACCATGATGGTCATGTTAGATCACTTGGAATTAGATTCATGAGTTATTGTCTCTAGTGAAAGTGGAAGACTATTGGTTGTATTTCCTAAGAGTCATCATGTAACGATTTTAATAGGGTTACTTTTTGTATAATTTGATTATTCATAAAAAAATCCAATTATTGTGTTTATGTCACTATTAAGGTAAAAAAATAAACTAATAATGTTTGACTCGATGATGTATGTTTTGGGTTGGCAACCTAAACATGAGATCATGCCAAAGTCATATATTAGTGTGACATTGGTGATTATGATCCTTATACTTGACGTCACTGTAGTAATCATGTGTTGTTTTGTGCTTTAAACACTAGCCCAATGTTCTCCAAATAAGGATTATCAAAAAGGTAACAATTGGGTTCACTTCGACACATGGGTATGACTATGAGTGATGTAGATGGAATTGTCCCTCCTCTGTGGTGATATCCCAGCCAATTGATAAGCGGGACTATGGAGATGAATGGCCATGCTCATATGAGTCAATATATGACATTGAGCTCACAATATCTTGAATAGTCTACTCTAGTTCAAGGAACATAGATTAAATGATAAAGGATGACAATTCCATGCCTCAGTTTCAATGTAGATATCTATGACAAGGATTATATAGTCATGGTAACATCAATCACTTTACAAGTTAATGGTGTTCTCTAGCTTAGTCATATCACTTGGATGGAAATTATGTGTGGCTAGACACCAATATTTTTTGGTGAATTTTTAAACTCACTATTAACACAATTAGGATCATGTCGAGTCACACACATAAGGATTCATGTGGAAGTTGAAGTTCACAACAAAAAGGTTTTGGAATTTATTAACATTCTCTAGAAAGGGTATTGTCAATAATCCTAGTGGTACTAAAGCCATTAAAAGAACACCTAAGAACTTATTTGGTATTGTGCAAAGTATCTAAAATATAGGAAAGAATTATCATTTGGGTAACATTTCCAAAGGAGTTGTAAATGATTTGCTGGTTCACCAATCATTGAAGGTTCTAGAACCATTAAGTCTATGTTACATACTATAGTACCTATAACTACTACATGAAAATATATAAAAGATCATTGGGCCATATAGGTTCCCCATAATAATTATCTCACATTCCTTTATCCAATTTAGTTCTTAATACAACATCATAAAACAAAACAAAATGATTAGAATGGTTCTTAACAATAAACATGTTGATTTTGTGACCAAACTAATGATTGGAATGTCCAGTGGTCTTATTGGATTGGTTGGGCCAATGGATTCACAATGGATTAATTGATCGTAAATTGGTTTATTAGTTTTTACTCTAGGCTGGTCCAATCAATCAATTGGGAATTCCAATCCGAGTGGAATTAAACAAGGAACATTTTAGTTTTGGCAACTGATTTAGATTCATATTTGGATCTGGATTGACCTTGTCGAGTGATTGGGAGACCTAGTCATCCAATTGGAATTTAGTAGGGAATTTAGATCTAGATCTGGAGTGTCCCATTGGGGCAATCAGTAATCTTGATCGGTTGGAATTGTAGTCTGAGTTATCAACATTGAGGCTATGTTGAGATTGTGATTATGAAAGACTTTGGAAATAGGGTTTTACAAGCCCATGAATCGCCTATATGAAGGGGGCACGTCCCAAAGGATGAATAAATCACTTTTGAAAACTTCTGAGATGACTTGGCCATCATATTTCTCTCTTGAAGATAGGGAACTTTCCCTAAGGATGGTTGTCCAAGATAGGAGAAGAAAGAGACTTCCAGGCGGCCCGCATGTTGAAAACTCTTGTTTCACTTCAAATTGGTGGTGAAGGTGGTTCACCACGTCTTCCTCATGTTTTTGGACCAAATACTGGACAACACACATGTGTGAAGGCTTAAAGAAGATGTTCTACAAGATGAAAAAGAGGTGTTATGAAGTAGATAATCGGGTAGCAGCTTGGTGGCCAAATTGGATTTCTTGGTAGACTATCTTCATTTCTTAGTGTCTAGTTTGGATTTTGATATGAAAGTTTGAGGTCTTGATCGACAAATACGTGTCTAGTTTTTGGAAATATAGTGAGCACAAAGATATGATCTTTAACTTTTATAAAGCTTTTTTCAACGACATTTTATAGCTACAACAGATATGATAGTTGGGATAAAATGGGGAGGAAATTTTTATTACACCATTATGCCCTCTTCTCAAAAAACCTACACAAGCTAGGGAAGGATGCGGAAAGATTGATAGCAAATACCTATAAGTATATATGATCTAGACAGCCTAGCTTGAATAATACATGTTGTTGGTAAGGTATGCCCATAGAGCCAATCATGTGATGATTGACATGGCATAAACCATACAGGATTTGATTAATACTCATAGAGGTAAGATTCCAATTCATTTTGTTTCATTGAGTTATGATATAATGAGAAAACATTATGAATGTCTAAAGAATGACAATACTCAATGATGTATGTCTTCAACTACGTGACTTGGAAGAATGAGATCATACAAATACTATGAGTATGTACATTCTTATTATGTCCCTAGTTGGTTGTTACTGTGGAAGGTATATAGACACCAGTAACACATAAGACTGGAGTGTGGGTTGGTTGATGACTGAGTCTCATTAGTCATGATATGGCAATGTCAAACCAAGCACACAGATACATATTAGGGAATAGTGTATTGGACAGACCCACCTTGAGAGTGACACATGGAAACCATCATTAGTGGTCATAGTCATCTCTCATAGTGAAGGTGGTGATTGTGATTTTTAGACCTAAAATCATTGCACTCCTCACATGTCGTTGGGTATGGTTTAACATCATCAAATGTAGTCCTAAAACATGGGTTGCTATAACAGTGATGATTGGGTGACTTTGACACATGGGGGCTAACTGTGAGTGATAGATATGGGATATGTCCCTCCTAATGGAGGTTGATATCTTGGCCACTTGATAAGAGAGACTGAGAAATGTATGTGCATGCACATATCAATCAATATGTGATATTGAGGTCACATATCGCAGACAGTCTGCTCTTGGTTCAAGGAACATGGATTGAACATTGAGAGGATGATGAGTCCATGCCTCGAGTTCATCCTAGATATCAATGACAAAGGAATTATACAATCATCATTGTGGGAGAGCAAGTTGGTGACTAGTATGACAAATGAGAGGGACAACTCCTTCCTGTCTATTCTAGTTGAATGATAAGAGTTCTAGTTGGTCCATGTAGACTACTCTAGAGGTAGGAGTCCTTTGGTTGCTACTAGGAGAGAAAAGTCAACCTACAGTCTGTGGCAAGACCACATGATTCATTGTAGATGTTGTTTTATTTGTTGTTTGTGGTGAAGACCAGGAGCTGCATAGCCACCATCTAAGAGAAACTATAGATAGTTGCATTGAAGTGAGTTGTTGTCTCTGGACTTGCTCCAGGACCAAGTATAACTTACTAAGCCATCCTTTCTATTTCATCGTAGTAGATGTGATATTGTTGTTATGGGAATACATATAAATAAAAAAATTGTATCCACTACTATACTTTGTTCCTGTATTTTCCAGTAGTGGTATCAGAGCCACATCAATTTACTATGTTTTAGGATAATCTATATGATCAGATTTTTGGTTTAATCATTTATTTATTCCATATGATGTGAATATTCAAACTGTCTCATATGTGTATCTAATCAAAGACCACATAATCCCAAACTAATATATATGATATATTTGCAATTTACATGTGTTGTCCTAAAAGGAGTTTTGATGGTGGATGTGTAGCTGGTTATGATCAATACCCTTTACATGTGTGTGGTTGGATGGTTTGGTTTTATTCCTATTTATCTTGATCTGTGTACCGAGCCTCTACCTCCCTCTTCCTGATGTAAAGTTAATTCTTTCTACCTTTGCTCCCCTTGAATGTAACTCGAGGTTTCTCTTGTTCAATATAATAAAGTAGAAATAGGATAGTTTCTTTTCTTACAATGACAAAGAAGATGTTCATCATCGGGTGAGAAGACCAGTTCATGAAATTAGTCGACCGTCTGAAGGACCATCGAGGATAGAATGATGGAACCAAATGACTACCTAGTGGACTCAAATGACCGTTTGGAAGGACTCCAAACATTGGTTGGACAGGAGGACCAGCCGACCGGCCAAAAGGTGAGATGACCGGTTCAAAGGTTGAACTGATCCACCTAGATTGGCAAGCACATATCTATACCAACAGAATATCCATACATGTGATGTGATGATTGACCTAGGTCGTAGTAATTCTTTATGGATCCAAGGAATTACAAGTAGACATGTCCATAACCATCGCTTTCTATTTATATTGCATGTTTACATTGTGGGATATAGCATGTATTGTTGGGTTTTAGGGGAGACAGAGAAGGCAGCGGAAACAAAAAAAATTCTTCTCCCAAACCCAAAATAAAGGAATCGTGTCAATGTCAATACAATAGGAAGGATGGTTTGAGGAGGCGTACCTTGTCCCGAGGCTTGCTCGGCGACATTACCTCGCGGCTTATATGGTATTCACCTCTGGTCATGGACAGTGTCTGTACAACTCCTGGTCTCATTGGGACTGTCGGGATTGATAGCTATCCTCCGAGCGATAGAAATCTCCCGCCTCTGAAGTAGTCTACACGGACCACCTGAAACTCTGATCTCCTTGTCCCATAAGGAATCGGAAGGAGTCTCACCCTCCTGTCGGCGTACTAGTCACTGACACACTCTCCTGCAATCATTTGCTTTTCTGTAGTTGTCTTTCCCTTGTTGTGCCTCCCTTATTGAGTAGCACTTGCTCGGGCTCTCCTGGTTACTACAACCAGAGAGAATGACAACTTTGTAGAGCAACTGGTGTTCTGAGTTGTACTTTGAGAAGCCCCCAATACCTCTATATATAGGAGGGTCATGGGATAGGGTTCTCTACCCTGGGTAATGCGGGATTAAAGCAGGAGTAGAAGGGTTTAATATTTTCCACAAAACAACCAACTGTGCCAGCTGAACCAGTTGTTTCAAGCATGAACTGATCGGTTGGGGACCTAAGCTGATCGGTTCACACCTGAACTGATCGGTTGGGGCACCTGAGCTGATCAATTCAAGCATGAGCCGATCAGTTCGTGGTCCTAGTCCAACTCAAATTGACTTTCATGTTTGTTTCCAACTAATCAAATATTAGTCCTTGTCCAAATCAAATTTGTACAAGTGAAACAAATATGTTTTTACAAAAGGAGTCTTCTAACTTTCCAAACAATCTCAGTTGGTCACACGAATCGACCGGTTCAACAATTGAGTCGATCGTTTCATTGACACATGAGCTGATCGACTCATCACTTGAGCCGATCGGCTCACCAACCTGAGCCGATCAGTTCATCACATGAGTTGATCGGTTGGAAGTGCAGACTGTGCAAAATTAGTCAATTATAGTTTCAATCAATCTGATACTCTAATCAATTGGTCCAACACCTTGAACACTATGATTTTGAGCTATCAATCAACTAAGTGTTTAATTGAACTAATAAACTCCTTTAGTAATCAATCTAAACATCATTTGTGGATAAACTCCTCTTCCAAGTTAAATCCTATGTGTGTGACCCTACAGGTCCATTTCACGTTGGCAGTGAAAGTCCATAACATTTATGACTTCACAAGCAAAGAGTGGTATCTGGTCGCACATCAGTGCTACCCAAGTGAAATAGAAAGTTGGAGAACAACTTTCAATCCTACAATCTGTGAATGGTGTTACAGCGAATGTATAATTCCTTTGTCAATAATGTTCTGAATAAACTCAAGGCATGGTACAGTCATCCTTTCAACGTTCATCCATTTCCTTGATCTCAGAGCAGACTGGGTGAGATGTGTGTGACATCAATATCACATATTGATTCACACATGCATGTGCATTCCTTTCTCAATCCTACTCATCAAGTGTCCATGGACATTAAACTCCCTTAGGAGGGACAAATCCCATATCTATCACTCACCCCTCAAAAGCCCCCATGTGTCAAAGTCACCCAATCATCACCTTTATAACAACCCATGTTTCAGGACTGCGTTTGATGATGTCAAAGTGTACCCAATGACATGTGTTGAGTGTAGTGATTTTAGGTTGAAGAATCACACTCACCACCATCACTGTGAGAGCTGACTGTGACTACCAAATCATGGTTCCATGTGTCACTCTCACGGTGGGTCTATTCGGTACACTTGTTCTCTAACAAGTACCTATGTGCTTGGTTTGATATCACTATATCATGACTAATGAGATTCTGTCATCAACCAACACACAATCTAGTCTTTAGTGTTATTGATGTCTATGGTTATTTCCACAATAACAACCGACTAGGGTTTCGGCCCCCCTTCTCTCTAGTTACCCCCGGCGGCTGCTGCTGGGGGGAGGGGCGCTTCTTCGGCGCTTCCTCCCCCTATCCTTCGTTGTTGGGCTGCCTAGGGGCCCTTCTCTGGAGACATGAGTTAGTCATGGTGGCTGGTGCCTAATCGGAAGACTGGGGCGGAGGTGTGACGCGCCGCGAGAGCCGGTTCTAGGAAAGAGGTGGCGAGTCGACCTTGTCGAACTCTGCTCCGTTCAGGCATGACGGGTGGAGGGAGGCCGCTCTCAGCTGATCCGGGATCGCGTGCTTCTCTACCGCCATAGGTTCGGGCTGTGTTTCCTCCTTCTTCATTGGCGGAGTAAGGGGTCCCCCGCTCCCCCTATGCTTGTCCTTTCTTCCTGAGCTAGGCTCGGGTGTCATCCAAAGCTGCGGTGGCGCTGCGGTCTCAGGCTCTGCTTCACCAGGCTGTCAGCGGCGCTCTCTGCTTGGCGGCGCGTGAAGCTGGCTTGGGGCCCCAGAAGGCTGCTCGAGGTCATGTGCGGCGGTTCTCCGGGGTTTGCGGCGGTCACTGGAGACACTGGTCGTGTTCCCCTTTCGCCCTCCATTTCCGTGCTCTGGCTCTGGGCGGTGGTGATCGGGCAGCTGGTTTAGTCGTCTGGTGGCCGGTGTGTTGAGGCTTACTCACGACTCGGCAAGTTGACGGATGGTGGTGGAGGCCTGCTTGGTATTTGCTGCCCTCCGGCGTTCACATCAGTGGTGTCCATGCCTGCGGAAGCTCTGCAAGATCGCTGGCGCAGGGGCTCTCTTCGGCCAGGTGATCCCAGGAGTTTCATTGCAGGTGTGGCTATGTGTCTGTTGCGGTAAGGGTGGCGCCCTCAAGGTGTTCTGACAAATGCCTCTCTAGGCTGCCCCTGATCTAGATTACAGCAAGGTGTTGGCGGGTTCACTTCTTGTGTTCCCCTCCCTTGATGTGTGTAGGAACACCCCTAGGGTGATTCTGGTTGTTAGGTCTGTTGTAGGACATCAGCAGATCGGTGCCTGGTTCGGATGCTAGTTGAATCCCAAGTTCTTGGCATAGGACCACACATTGTGGGTGTGTCCATTAGATAGCTAGCACCGTGCCAAGAAGGAAGGGTTGTTTCAAACATCCTAGCCCTGACGTTTTGTGTTGATAGATCGTGATGGGTCATGTGATTTGCGAAGATCTGAAGCTATCGATGCTGGTCCAGGAAGGGCTTCCTGGTGGTTGTTTTGTGGCAACCTGTAGTTACTTTTTTTGGGTGGGCTTGTTGTATGTATCTACATGTTGTTTTCAATCGCTCTCTTGGTAGGAATGTTTGGTATTAGTCTTGGCAGTTTGATGTTCTTCTCGGGTCATGGTATATCTAGGTCTAGTGTATTACCCCCTGCGTGGGGTTTTAGATTCTTGGTCGAGATCTTTAGCTCATGTTCGTGTAAGGGGGTACTCTGTGCCCAAAGTTTTTGGATTATAGTAACACGCTTTTTTGACTGACCAAAAAAACAACCGACTAGGGTCTAAACAAGAATGTATTCTCTTAACATCTGTATGATCTCATCGTTTAGGTCCTTAACCTAAAAGCATATGTCATTGAGTAAAAACAATTCTTTAGACGTCTATCATGTTACACTATCATCTTAGAAATAGTTAAAACATATAGATCGGAAATTTCCTTTATTATTATTCAAATCATTTACAAAGTATCCCATTACAATCATCACATGACTTGCTCTATGAGTATACATACCAACAGACTCCCACTTGCACTTAGAGCCAGTCACCTAGGAACCTTAATCCTTGTGACCAAGCATGACCATCATGCTTCTGTTGAGAAAGGGCCTTAGTCAGAGGATCAACTATGTTGTCTTCAGTTGGTATTTTGCAAATCTTCACATGTCCTCATTGTACGATCTCTCGTATGATATGGAAGCACCGCAGTATGTGCTTGGACCGCTGATGTGATCTGGGCTCCTTAGCTTGAGCAATAGCTCCATTATTGTCACAATAAAGCTCAATTGCATCACATCTACTGGGAACTACACCAAGTTTAGTGATGAACTTCCTAATCCACACAGCTTCCTTTGTTGTATGTGAAGCAGTGATATACTCGGCCTCTGTAGTAGAATCGGCAACTGTTTCTTGCTTGGAACTCTTCCAACTCACAGCTCCATTGTTTAGGCAAAATACAAATCCTAATTGTGATCTGTAATCATCTTTGTCAGTTTAGAAGCTTGCATTGGTGTAACCATTTACAACCAGTTCTTCCTCACCGCCATATACAAGGAACTGATCCTTAGTCCTTCGCAAGTACTTGAGGATATTCTTTACAGCTGTCCAGTGAGCATCCCCTGGATCTGACTGGTACCTGCTCGTCATGTTGAGGGCATAAGAGACATCTGGGCATGTGCACAACATAGTGTACATGATGGGTCTGATGGTTGATGCATATGGGATCCCATTCATACGTTCCCTCTCTTCACAAGATTAGGGACATTGAGCTCTAGAGATGGTGACTCCATGTAGCATGGGGATGTTGCCTCTCTTTGAGTTCTCCATGCTAAACCGCTTTAGCACTTTGTCAATGTACGTGCTTTGACTTCGTCCAAGAAGCATTTTAGATCTATCTCTATAGATCTTAATACCTATAATGTAGGATGCTTCTCCTAAGTCCTTCATTGAGAAAGTATTCGCAAGCCAAGTCTTTACCTTCTCTAAGGCTGAGACATCATTCCCCATCAATAGTATGTCATCCACATACAATATGAGGAATGTGGTCGTGCTTCCACTAACCTTCTTATACACACAAGGTTCATCTTCATTTTGAATAAAGCCAAACACTTTGACTTCCTCATCAAATCGAAGATTCCAACTCCAAGATGCTTGCTTCAATCCATAGATTGACCTTTGCAGCTTACAGACTTTATTTGTAACATCCCTGACCTGGGTTATGCTTTAACCCTAGATGTTTTGTTTAAGAAAGATAATTATATGCTTGCTCTTATCTTTTGAAAAGTAATTAAGGTTCAATAGGAACTTATGTTTCAATTTTAGTCCTTTTTAATAATGTTGAAACAATGTTTTGCTAGTTTTGGACTAATGTGCAAATTACCCAAGTTGAGGGGTTAACTTGAAAATGTTACATGATAAATGTTCCTCAAGCATTGAAGCATCATAATAATGAGAATGATGCAGAAGTATGGCTTGCGACAGCCTGGGCACCAAGAAAGAGCTTATTAAGCAATGTTTGTGCATTAAAACCTAGTTTTGGTGTAATGTGCAATTTACCCAAAACCTAGGGTTCAATGTGCAAAATACCACTTATAGAGAGTCCCTAATGTTGTTTGGTATCAATTATAGACAAGAAGATCAGAGGGTCATTTGAATCTCTTTGGAGGAGATAGAATCTTGATATTAAAATAATCAAGATTTAAGCATAATTGAAACCCTGATTCAATTTAATGCAAAAATAAATATATTAATGGAAGTACCCTTCAACCAAAAATGGATGGTTGAATTTACACAATTATGGACGTCCTTGTGCCTTGTAAAGGCAACGAAATATCTAAAGAGAGTGGAGAGTCCACTCATATTAGTTAACTAAAAAGTAATATCCACTCAATTTTGGATATTGTTATAATAATGGTTAAGGTGCTTAATTTGTCTTCTTTAATTCATGGATAATGAAGAGGAATTACAATGTGGGGGAGATGTCTTCGTATTCAAGGGATAGATGGGAGTATGTGGCACCAATTTTGGGAGTTGAAGGAATTATTTATCACTTTCTCTCTCATTGAAACTCCCTTATATGCATCCCATTTTCAACCCACATGAAAGGCTTTTTTGATTCCTTTTTTCTTTCCTTGCTTTGGTTGACACAAGGGACCTTAGGAGCATCAGGAGGACGTGCCACAACCTGTAGGTAATCTCCATAGTCATCTTCAACCTTAATTTCATGGTGGAAATCGAAATTCAATGCTTAATTTCTTGTTTTCTTCATTCAATCTTCAACCTTAGCCATTCATTTCACTCAAAGACTTGAGGACGAGCCTTTGGAAGTTGAGGAAGCTTCATTCACCATTGAGGACGTGAAGCTTGAAGCTTGGATTCAATTTTGAAGGTGGTTTATATAACTTGAACCCTTAAATGTCATTATTACTTGCAATTTATTCATCATGTGTTGAACTTTTCTTCTTTCTCAATTTCCTTTTGATTAGTTGTTGAAATCACCATAAGAATCACAATTGATTTCGAAGGTTTGAAGCTTGAAGATGATGATGTCATCTTAAGCACACACCTCAACAAAGTAAGGGGAAAATGGTTTTCAAAACCGATTGAGCTAATTTGGTTTCAAAATTGATTGAGCTAATTTGGTTTCAAAATCGATTGAGTTGATTCGGATTCAAAACCGAATGGGCAATTTACCTAAAAACTGAATGGGTAATTGAGTTCAAGACTGAATGGGTAATTGAACCCAAGACTGAATGGGTAATTTACTTCAAAACCGTTTGGGGTTAATTGTTGATGTGAATGATGAAGATCCAATGGCTCAAATTAATTTAATTATAATGGATTCCAGAATGGATGAACCATTGATTGCAAACCCTAATTGATTGATTAAAGAAATCCTAATTGAATTGGATCAATTTCTTGGTTGATGGTTCAAACGGTCTCAAGACCGTTTGGAGTTCAAGGGTTGTGATGGATGGTTCGAGACCCAAGGGCTATAATTTGATGTACTTTCAATGGTCCAATTGATGTGTGAATCAATAAAGTAAACCCTAAAATCAATTGATTGATTGGAGGAAACCCTAATTGGTCCATTTGGTTTCAAGGTGGTTTGAGACCGTTTGAGTCCAAACGATCTTGAGACTGTTTGAGATCAAACGGTCTTCAGACCGTTTGGAGGGCAAACGGTCTCAAACCATTTAATGTTCAATTGGTTTCAATGATGAGTTGCTCATGCGGTTTCAAACGATTTGGAGATAATTATATTTTATTCAAACAGTCTCAAACCGTTTAGGTACTATGAGATCAAGACTGTTTGATGGTCTAACAGTCTTAAGACCGATTCAAGGTTTTGGGACCAAGACCGTTTAAGGTCTAACGGTCTTCAAGTCCATTTGAAGGATAAAGTACTTCAAGACTGTTTGAAGGACAAAGTACTTCAAGACCGTTTGAAGGTCTAATTGATTTAAACCATGTAAGTACAATCAACTCCATGATTATTGATGATGTTTATCAAAGGTACTTAAGTGATTGGTATATTTTGAGTGGTTAACATTTGATGCTTATGGAAGCAATGCCTCAATACACTATGTTAACCCTAAATGGATGCACTTGAATGAAGGGTTAACCTAATCTAATCAAGTTTGGAGTAATTAATATACTAGAGAGGATGAGAGAGAGAGGAATCCATACATTTATAATAATCATGTAATGGTTAAACCTCAACACTCTCAACATGAATAAAATATGTAATTAGGGTATGATTCTTGATAAAGAGATCATGAAATCCTAATTGAGAAGGTTGATGAGTCCTAACCCTAATTTAGGGCAATGCTACACGAAACCCTAATGTAGAGATGTGTGATGTTAAACCCTAATTAAGGGTGATGTCATGTGAAACCCTAATTAAGGGTGATGTCATGTGAAACCCTAATCAAGGGTGATGTCATGTGAAACCCTAATTAAGGGTGATGCCATGTGAAACCCTAATGCAGGGATGTGATGTAAAACCCTAATCAAGGGTGATGTCAAGTGAAACCCTAATACAAATATGTGATGTGAAACTCAATCCATGGTGATGCTATGTAATGCTATATGAAATCCTACCCTAATATAGGGCGAAGGTATGTGAAATCCTAATTTTGGATTATAGTGCATGAAACCCTAATGTTGGGTAATATGATAATAAACCACAACCCTAATTTTAGGTAATGGGATGAGTATCCCTAATTGATATGAAATTTGGAAATCCTTACCCTAATAAGGGAATAGTGATACTACTCTTACATTGCATAGTTCTAATATGTGATTTATTTAACTGTTATCATGTGCACTAATCATGCAGGTATAATGATATGTTGGACATAGCCAGGTATGAGCTATGATATTTTATTATTGAAATTGTTTTATGGGCCTTGTGAGCCATAATATGATTTGTTGCCTAATAAGAGGTAACAACAGATTAATGGGCTTTAAGAGCCATGTGAAATGCATGTATTGCAAGTATCATGTTTACCTTGGTCAGATGACCTGAAGGTATTAGTTACCTGATAAGTGGTAATAAGTATTCTTGATGAACTGAGGGTTTGAATACCCATATTCCATAATCATGATGATGAGATGTTAAGTGATGAGAATACCCATGATGTGACAAGGGATTGAGATCCAAATGTTTTATAAAGCTTTGAAAAGTACTTGATAGAAGTATTACTCATTCTTTGTAGAATTTGTTATAATGATTTATGATTGAAAACCTGACTGATGCTAAAAGAATATAGTAATGTACTTAATTAATAAAGTGAAATCTTATCACGTAGAGCCTTGGCCATAGATCCATCATCGTCGGTAGTTGGTGATGGTGAAATAGGTTTTCCTACAGGAACTACTGGAGGGCATACTGTTGAGTATGTGGGGATTATGGGCATGAATATCCTTACGCCCTAATGGAGGAATTGATATGAGATCAACATTAGATCTCTCAATCCTTTATTATATATGTCGGGATGGATGTATCATGAATCTCCCGATAATGTTAATACTGGATCGATGTGAGATAAACAAGAAATCTCTCGATCACAAAGAAAGTACAGTTGCCACTGTAACTCTATAGCGAAGTTGCCAGTATACCCTGGAAAGCTATTTAGCAGACACATAAGATGTCCTGCATTTTTTCCTCACACTGACTGAGGAGGATGAGGTCATGGGAATCTGTCTCTTCCTTGAGCTATGTACGGTACCGATTTCAATTTTGCAATGGTCGGTTGGAGTATGAGTGGTATACCTCATCTCCTCAGGGCTTAAGTATGATTGTAAAATGTAATCAGCCGTGTAACGTATTTGCTTAAGGTTGAAATATGAGAACCACTGGTAGATGATACCTTGTTTAGCATATCTTAGTTGGTTAAATGTTATATATGTTCTTCAATTTCTTATGGGATAAGTAATATATTGCTTTATCAATATTTAGCTGAAATGCTTTGAATAAAGAATAATGTTCTAATTTGTTTAGACATTGATCTATCTATTGTTGTAGATATATGATTCTTCTGCTTAGTTTTATTCTATTAAACTACAATAATAATATTTTCTAGCAGAGAGATATCTCTCGCTGGGACAATTTCAATTGTCTCACCCCCATGGGATCCAACTTTTTTGGTAGACGTGGAAGAAGAGGAAAAAACCCTATAGTGAGGGAAGAGCAGCAACAGCAACAACAGGGATAGCATTGATATCTCAGGTGGAGACATTGGCTATCATGTTTTGTATAGAGAGTCCTATGTGTCGTCTTTGTACTCTCAGGTCCTCGAAGTTATTAGTTAGTACTTTTAATGAATCGATCTAAGGTTTTGACTTGATGCCTCAAGGTTATTATACTATTTGTGTATAGTTTTAACAAGGCAGTTGATGCTTGTAATCCTCGAGAAGAGATGGTACAGGATATGTACTTATGAACCATGATGTAAATGAAATACATTGGTTCTTAGTAAAAGAGTTTTCCTGTGTTTGGATCTCTTTATAAATGGTTTTAATTTTTAGTGATTTTCAGTAATCCATTGTTAATAATCGCTTCCGCTTAATCAATGATGTAGCATTTATCATTATACGATGTTTTGGGATTTGTCATCACATTATTGGCATTCTTTGGATCTCCAAAACCTTCAGGTTGTGTCATGTATGCATCCTCATATATATTCCCATTAAGGAATGTAGTTTTAACATCCATTTGCCAAATCTCATAGTCATAGTAAGTTGCAATAGCAAGCATGGTCCTGATGAACTTAATCATGGCAACTGGAGAAAAAGTTTCATCATAGTCAACACCTTGAACTTGTCGAAAACCCTTTGCAACCAATCTGCCTTTATAAGTTTACACATTGCCATCCATGTCGGTCTTCTTCTTGAAGACCCACTTGCACCCTATGGGTTTTACCCCTTCGGGTGGTTCCACCAAAGTCCATACTTTGTTGGAGTACATGGATTCCATCTCAGATTTCATGGCCTCAAGCCATTTCTCAGAATTTGGTCCCTCCATAGCCTCTAGATAGGTAGTTGGATCATCATCTATGATCAACTCACCGCCTTCCTGAGTCACAAGGTATCCAAACCTATCAGGTTCAAGGCGGGTCCTACTAGATCTACGAGGTCCTTGTATTACTTGAGGAGATTGAGATTCCACAACACCTTGTGAATCTCTATGTTCCTCTTGTACATCTACTAGTTCAATGTTTTCTTGTTGGGCTTGAACCTCTTCAAGCTCTATTTTCCTCCCACTATTTCCTTTGGAAATAAATTCCTTTTCTAGGAACACAGCTGTCCTAGCAACAAACACTTTGTTGTTAGTAGGGTGGTATAAATAATATCCCCTCATTTCCTTGGGGTATCTAACAAAATAACATTTATCGGACTTGGGTCCAAGTTTATCAGGAAACATTTTCCTGATGTAAGCCTCACAACCCCAAATCTTAATAAAAGACAAATCGGGACGCTTCCCGTGCCATATCTCATATGGTGTCTTTTGAATCGGTTTAGATGGTACTCAGTTAAGTGTAAACACGGCGGTTTCAAGAGCATGACCCCAGAAGGAAATCAGAAGATCAGCAAAACTCATCATTGATCGCACCATATCCAGTAAAGTGTGATTCCTTCTTTCAGACACGTCGTTATGTTGTGGTGTTCTAGGCAGAGTCCATTGTGATACAATACTACAGGATTGCAGAAGGCCCACAAACTCCTGGATTAAGTATTCTCCACCTTGATCAGATCGAAGTTCTTTAATACTTTTACCAAGTTGGTTATGTACTTCATTCATGAAATCCTTGAACCTTTTAAGGGTTTCTAACTTATGTTTCATCAGGTACACATAGCCATACCTACTGAAGTCATCAGTGAAGGTAATAAAGTACTGATACCCATTTCTGGCATTAGTTCTAAAAGGCCCACATACATCAGTATGTATGAGTCCTGATAGATCACTATCTCTCTCACCTTTACCTGAAAAGGGAGTCTTGGTCATCTTGCCCAACAAACAAGATTCACATGTCTCTATTGATTCATAATCAAAAGAGTCTAGATAACCATCTTAATGGAGTCTAGAAATGTGTTTCTCATTTATGTGCCCTAGACGACAATGCCAAAGATACATTTTGTTTGAGTTGTTGAGTTTTTGCCTTTTGGTGTTTACGTTGTATACACTTGTCTCTAGATCTATCAAGTATAGACCATAAGATATTGGGG
Source organism: Alisma plantago-aquatica (assembly GCA_963693085.1). NCBI lineage: Eukaryota > Viridiplantae > Streptophyta > Magnoliopsida > Alismatales > Alismataceae > Alisma > Alisma plantago-aquatica. Next base: position 977,074,371 of record OY856410.1, on the reverse strand, counting down.
CACTACCATAAAAGATCCCATCTTTTGAAATAGAACACTTTCCATTCTTAATAAGAAATTCAAAACCATACTTCTCCAAATAAGAGACGGAAATGATATTCCTATTTATGGTAGGTACATAATAGTAGTTCTTCAACTCTATTACTAGCCCACTAGATAGAGTTAACTCATAGGTTCCTACGGCACTGGCGGCAACCCTTGCCCCATTGGAAACACGTAGTTCAACCTCGCCTTTCCCCAAAGGCCTACTTCTCTTAAGATCCTTCACATTTTAACAAATGTGAGATCCACATATGGTATCAAGTACCCATGACAAAGAAGTAGTAAAGTTAATCTCTATAATGTATACACTAGAAGTATAGATCTCTATCTCTCATTTCTTCTTCCATCGTTCCTTCCATCCTCTTCATGTTTTAAGCGTAGAAGATTCTGACATTGGTTTGGCGAGAGAACCTTTCTCTCCCTCACCTTTGTCCTTAGACTTTGTTCCATTGATATCCATCAATGAACTATCCCTCTTCTTAAGCACACATAGAGTGGATTCAAAGGCTACCGATATTTCTAGATTGTACAGAACACTTCTCACAATCCCCAACCAGTTATGGAATTTATTCTCAAATAATTTGCCCATTTTAAAAGATGATTCTTTTGCCATTCTACAAGAGAAAATTGCATTTGTCAAAACTCTTTTTGATTTGATTTGATTTAAATAAAATTTGATAGTAGTTAATTAGGCCTTTAATTAATTACCACTCTCACTATTTTGATTCAAATTGACAGCCCTCGCTATCAATTCAGAAGATTGCAGCGTACAATCTTCTAGTGGGTCAAGATCCTGAAATCCTCTGAGTCATGGACCAGCTAGGGTTGTCACCCACAACTTAGATCTTTCAGGTAGGCAACTCTTGCCAATTGCATCATATGCAACTCTTGAAAGATGTCATGTGCAACTCCTTGCCATGATCACCTCCATGCCTCAAGGTGCTAGATCCTATCTAGGTCACCTTGTTAAGTCTGACCCAAAGCCAACATGATGAATATGCACCCTACTAGGGCAGACCCACATATCCATCCTTCACGCTTCCACGAGATAGACGATGCACCACGCTAGGGCGTGCCCACACTTGGTCGATCAAGCTTTTCACGTGTGTTGTATTTGGAAGGCATCTAAAGCTTTAATATTTAATGAGGGATTTAGTTTTTAGAGGTATATATACATATCCAATCACCACAATACATAGTATGTATCATATACATGCTATATCCCATAGAAAACATGCAAAATGATAAAAGTAATGATTATGGCCATCCTAATGTGATTCCTCGAGCCAAGAGGAATCACAGTCATCTAGGTCTACATCACATGCAACCTGTCCATGATGAAGTGCTATAGCCGTCCGAGTTGATCAACTCATCACATGAATGACATGCTCGCCCTAGCCGGTCGTCTAGGTGCCACCATCCGATCGGTTGGCTCCGTCAACCGATCGGTTCGCCTGGTCGTCGTGCATCTCCTCAGGTCACCAACCGCTCGTCTCACTCCTTGAGCAATTGTCTGGATCGCCAATCAATCAGTTCACACCTTGAACCGATCATCTCAGTTGTCATCAGATGTCCTCTGTTCTTTGAAATAATAGGAAATAAAAAATTTATCCTATTTTATATTTGAAAAAGGAAACCCCGAGTTACATTCGGGGGGAGCAAAGGTGGGAAAGAAATCTCAAATTATCTCGAGTTACATCAGGAATAGGAGATAGGGAATCGGTGCGCAGACCGAGATACAAGAAACCACATTCAACCAAGCACACAAACATAGGGTTTATTGGCCATAACCACGCTATACATCCACCACAAAACTCATTTAAGGGCGATGCGTATCGAGTTCATTCATATTACATATCATATATGTATATTGGGATTAGTGGATTTAGGATTGGACATGCATAAATCCAATTTTATTCGCATCGTATGCAATAAATAAAGGTGACACACCAAAATCGATCACATCGATAATCCTAAAGTAAAGAGCAGTTGACGTGGCTCTGATACCACTATTGGGTTTTAGGGGAGACAGAGAAGGTAGCGGAAACAAAAAATTTCTTCTCCCAGACCCAAAATAAAGGAATCGCGTCAACGTCTATACAATAGGAAGGATGGTTTGAGGAGGTGTACCTTGTCCTGAGGCTTGCTCGACAATGTTACCTCACAGCTTCCGCAGTATTCACCTCTGGTCTTGGACGGTGTATGTGCAGCTCCTAGTCTCACTGGGACTATCGGGATTGACAGTTGTCCTTCGAGCGGCAGAAGTCTCCCGCCTCTGAAGTAGTCCACGCTGACCACCTGGAACTCCGATCTCCTTGTCCCAGAAGGAATCGAAAGGAGTCGCACCCTCATGTCGGCGTACTAGTCACTGACACACTCTCCTGCAACCAGTTGCTTTTCTGCAGTTGTCTTTCCCTTGTTGTGCCTCCCTTATCAGGTAGAACTTGCTCAGGCTCTCCTGGTTACCACAACCAGAGAGAGCGACAACTTTGCAGAGCAACTGGTGTTCTGAGTTGTATTTTGAGAAGCCCCTAATACCTCTATATATATAGGAGGGTCATGGGATAGGGTTCTCTACCCCAGGCAATGCGGGATTAAAGCAGGAGTAGAAGGGTTCGAGATTTTCCACAAAACAACCAACTGTACCAGCTGAACCGATCCTTTCAAGCATGAACCGATCGATTGGGGACCTAAGCTGATCAGTTCACACCTAAACCGATCGGTTGGGGCACCTGAGCTGATCGATTCAAGCATGAGCTGATCGGTTCGTGGTCCTAGTCCAACTTGAATTGACTTTCATGTTTGTTTCCGACTAATCAAATATTAGTCCTTGTCCAAATCAAAATTGTACAAGTGAAACAAATATGTTTTTTCAAAAGGAGTCTTCTGACTTTCCAAACGATCTCAGTTGGTTACACAAATCGATCGGTACAACAATTGAGCTGATCATTTCATTAACACATGAGTCGGTCGACTCACCACTTGATCTGATCGGTTCACCAACCTGAGTCGATCGGTTCATCACATGAGTCGATCAGTTGGAAGTGCAGACTGTGCAAAATTAGTCAATTACAATTTCAATCAATCTGATACTGTAATCAATTGGTCCAACACCTTGAACACTATGATTTTGAGCTATCAATCAACTGAGTGTTTAATTAAACTACTAAACTCCTTTAGTAATCAATCTAAACATCATTTGTGGATAAACTCCTCTTCCAGGTTAAATCCTATGTGTGTGACCATGTAAGTCTATTTCACGTTGGCAGTGAAAGTCCATAACATTTATGACTTCACAAGCAAAGAGTGGTGCCTAGTCGTACATCAGTGCTACCCAAGTGAAATTGAAAGTTGGAGAACAACTTTCAATCCTACAATCTATGAATGGTGTTACAGTGAATGTATAATTCCTTTGTCACTAATGTCCTGAATGAACTCAAGGCATGGTACAGTCATCCTTTCAACGTTCATCCATTTCCTTGATCTCAGAGCAGACTGGGTGAGATGTGTGTGACATCAATATCACATATTGATTCACACATGCATGTGCATGCCTTTCTCAATCCTACTCATCAAGTGGCCATGGACATTAAACTCCCTTAGGAGGGACAAATCCCATATTTATCACTCACCCCTCAAAAGCTCCATGTGTCAAAGTCACCCAATCATCACCTTTATAACAACCCATGTTTCAAGATTGTGTTTGATGATGTCAAAGTGTACCCAACGAAATGTGTTGAGTGTAGTGATTTCAGGTCAAAGAATCACACTCACCACCATCACTGTGAGAGCTGACTGTGACTACTAAATCATGGTTCCATGTGTCACTCTCATGGTGGGTCTGTCTGGTATACTTGTTCTCTAACAAGTACCTATGTGCTTGGTTTTATATCACTATATCATGACTAATGAGATTTTGTCATCAACCAACACACAATCTAGTCTTTAGTGTTATTCATGTCTATGGTTATTTCCACAATAACAACCGACTAGGGACTAAACAAGAATGTATACTCTTAACATCTGTATGATCTCATCATTTAGGTCCTTAACCTAAAAGCATACGTCATTGAGTAAAAACAATTCTTTAGACATCTATCATGTTACACTATCATCTCAGAAATAGTTAAAACATATAGATTAGAAATTGCCTTTATTATTATTCAAATCATTTACAAAGTATCCCATTACAATCATCACATGACTTGCTCTATGGGCATACATACCAACATGTATATGATACGTATTGTAATTGTGGTGATTGGATACAGTATATGTATATATATGATATATATTAAATGCTCCAATCAAACATATTAAGTCTAAGATGCTTTCCAATAGCAATACACATGAAAAACTTATTTGGACAAGCGTAGGTTATTCCAAAGTGTGGTGTACTGTCTACCTTGTAGAAGTGTGATGGTAGTAATGTAGGTGTTTCCAAAGAGGGGTATATTATTATCATATTGGCTATTGGGTCAGGCTTAATTGGTGACTTGGGGATCCCAAGCCCAAAACCATGCAGATGATTATGGCAAGGAGTTGTGCATATCATCTATCTAAGAATTGCATATGATGCAATTGGCATGATTGCCTACCTAAATAATCAAGTTGTGGGTGATCCGCAAAACCCGACTCATGATTTGACGAAATATGGAACTTGGCTCATTAGAAAATTATTCGCTATAGTTTTTTTAATTGATGATTGAGGGTTTTCAATTTGATCAAAATAATGAGAACAATAATAAATTAAAAACATAATTAATTTTTCCCTATCTTAATCAAATAAAATCAAAAATAAGTTTTTGACAAAATTGCAAATTCTTTTGTAGAATCAAATGGAGACTAACAACAATCACTTTTCTTTGTGATAGGTCCTTGAGAAGAACAAGATAACTGGGAACAAATTCCATGACTGGTTCAGGACATTGAGAATCATTCTCACATGGGAGTGCAAGATCTATGTCCTAGAGATGCCAGATTCAGAAGAACCACCTCAAAATGCACCAAGGGCTGACAATGATGCTTAAAAGAAGCATATTGAAGATGTTGTGGATGCCAAGTGTCTGATGCTATGCTCCATGAACTATGAGTTGTAGAGGCAGCATGAGAACATGGATGTGATTGACATGGTCACACATCTCAAGAACATGTTCCGAGATCAAGCAAGACAAGAGAGATATGATGTCTCCAAGACATTGTTCAAATGTAACATGGCAGAAGGTGACCCAGTAGTTCCTCATGTACTCAAGCTCATTAGATATGTGGAGATCCTAGATAGACTAGGATTCTCCTTGGGTCAAGAGTTGTCCATTGATGTGATTCTCCAGTCTCTGTCAAAATCATGCAGTCAATTTGTCATGAACTACAACATGAACGACTTTGACAAACTATTGATAGAGTTGTTGGGCATGTTGAGAACAGTTAAGACACAAATGAAGAAAGACAAGCCTAGGTCTGTGACGATGATCAGCAAGACAACAGGGAAGTCTAAAGGGAAAGGCAAAGCTAAAAAAGGTTCTAAAGCTGGCCAGAAGCCCAAGTCTTCAGATCTCAAAGCAAAAGGAGGAGTGAAGAAAATAAGAGGCGATTGTCAGTATTTTCACCAGCCTAGACATTGGAAAAGAAATTGCCCACTCTGGTTAGAGGAACTAAAGAAGAATAAGGATGGCACTGAGGCCTCCACTTCAGGTATAAATGTTATAAGATAAATTTGATTACTTCTTTATTTTAGTATGTGATACCAAACAGAGATCTGACAAACTGATGTGTAGGATCTGACAAGAAGGAAAAGACCTTCCTAGAAGGACAAAGATGTACAACGAGGAGCAAGAGTTGCAAAAGCTTTAGTCTATATTTAAATTTATCTTATCCCAATGGGAATGTAATAGAGTTAGTTGAACTACTAGTTCATTATGCTATCAAATAGAAACATTTACTTTAAAGCATCTTGTATGACAAGGATGATATATCAATAAAGTAAGAGATAAATGTTTCTGTTTCAAAATATATGATCTTGCATGGCAATGCCCAAACATCTAATGATCTTTATAGGAAATACTTTGAGTTGTATGTTTATAACGCTAGTACCAAAAGGATTGTAATTGATAACTTAAGACTATCATTAGCAATAGTCACCTTCGACGTATGTATAAGAAATGCATGTCTAGAATACATATTGAAGTTAATATGGATTCCCTTAGTTATCAAACCTATAAAAACATGCAAGGCCTTATTTATGCACAATGTGACATGACATCCTTCACTAGATATAGTGGGAGTATAAGTCTTCCATTAGATCTCATACATTTTATGCATCACGATCTTATGGAACAAATGCTATAGATAATTACTCATACATCATAATCATTTACTGGTAATATGATGATATGTACTCATTAAAATGAAAATCTCTTGAAACTATCAAAGAGATTATAAATGAAGTATAACCTAGATGAAAATATTAAGAAACTTTGATGAGATCAAATGTTGAAATACTTTACATCAATACCTTGGGTACCTTCAAAGAAAAGATTGTCATAATGTATCACAAGTCAAATCCATCTGAACATGATGATGTGTCAGGATGAAGGAATTATACCATGATGAGTCATGATATGATTATCCATTGATCCAATCTTCTTATCCTCCTAAATTCACATATGTCACTAAATCAAGTACCATATGAATGTCTTATAAGACATCATATATGATATGATATGATATGGGAATGTCCCAATATGTCTAAAGGATTGAAACCTATATTGAGAAAGTAGTTTCTTGAAGAAGGTTTATCCATAAGCCATAATTGTTGAAAGTTTCTTTTAATCCCAATCCAATAAAAAAAGTGTTTTGTTATAGGATAACTAAGTTCCAAAAGAATCAGTGGGAGTAAAATTAGAACTCAAAATGTTCAAGGTCAATAAAGAGGTACAATGAGAACTAAGAGGATCACAAGTAGTTGTAGAATCTCAAGTTTGTCATGTGACACATAATAAAATAGTTCTAGTAGAACACATCTGAGATTGGAGGATTGGGAATCCAACAATTCAGATAGGTTGGTCATAACAGGATGAGACAACTAATCAACTAGAAGGTATTAAGTACCATAATCTGAGTAAAGGCTCAAGGCCATTATGGGATCCATGTAAACTAACAAGGTATGACCTTAATAGTGCCATCTAAAAGGGTAATATCTAAAAGGTGCAATAGGGTCTTATGGCAAAGACCTACATGGATAACATAAAAGGACAAATTGGTTGAATAATTTTTCAAATCAGTTCAAGTTATTGAACATGATAGCAATTCCTATACCAATTGTCAAGCTTGTTGTAGTAGCTAAAATAGAGTAAGAGGTTTGTCATATGAATATAAAATCGGATTCCTTAAAAGAAATACATCATAGGATGTGTATGTGACACAACCTAAAAAGGTTTTATAACTTCAAGAATGCAAATAAAGTCTATAAACTACAAAGTTTAATCAGGGATTGAAACAAACATCTCAGATATGGGATCTTTTAAGTTGATAAGAAATTCAAAGAGTTTGACATGAATCAAGATAAAAGATGAAGCATGTGATTACAAAACATTTAGTGGGAGCATATATGAATATTCCACATAAGATGAGGAATAACATCTCAATATTGTGAATATTGAGAAATGGCATGATAACCCCTTCAACTATGAAGGATAAGGTGAAACATCTTATGAGATAAGGATTAAGACCTATTAGATAGTTCTTGAATGTTTCACAATGGAATTTTGATAAAATACAATAGCAATGTGTTGAAGGAGTTCAACACGGAAAGGATTCAATGAGAGAGAATCCAGATTAGTTTGTCATGAACCTTATGTTCTAATTCTTGTGAAGAATGGAAAAGACATGATTAAGATGCCACAAAGGTTGTAGCAATGGATCTATCATAAATGATGTTATCCCTATAATCTTGTATGTATTTAACATGACAAGATGATACTAAAATCCAATAAGGGTTATTGGAAGGTCACTAAAGACATCCATTAGTACTTGAGAAGTACTTGATAAGTACTTAAGAATAGATTTCTAGTCTATAAGGATAGCAATAAAGGAAGAATTGGATGTAAAGGGTTACATCGATACAAGTTTCCATAATGACAAAAGTGATCACAAAATTAAAATATGTTTGATTTGAAAGGAGAAATGTTGTTAGTTGGAAGGGTTTCGAACTAATAGCCATTAATTTTGTTCTACAATAGAAGATGGTTATACTTGTATTGTGAACACAGAGTGCTACTACACATATCTAGAAGTTCATATGATGAACTTACAGATGATCCAACCATTGATGACTCAGTAGTGTTACTATGACAACAATGTAGCTAATCATTAGGCAAGGAATATCATATACCATATAATGGCAATTCCATCTCATATGAGAAATTGTTCAGTGAAGAGAGAAGGAAACATGAAATATATATTGACTATAAAAAAAGTATTGCTAACCCATTGAATTAGCACCAGTGCAGTAGAAGCATGGTGGACATGTTTAGATCACCAAGAATATGATTCATGGGTGATTGGATCTAAGTGCAAGTGGGAGTATGTTGGTAAGGTATGCCCATAGAGACAATCATGTGATGATTGACATGGCATAAACCATAAAGGATTTGATTAATACACATAGAGGCAAACTTCCAATTCATTTGGTTTCATTCAGTTATGATAATGAGGAAACATTATGAATGTCTAAAGAATGACAATACTTAATGACGTATGTCTTCAAGTATGTGACTTGGAAGAATGAGATCATACGAATGCTAATAGTATGTACATTCTTATTATGTCCCTAGTCGGTTGTTACTGTGGAAGGTAGATGGACACGAGTAACACATAAGACTGGACTGTGGGTTCGTTGATGACTAAGTCTCATTAGTCATGATATGGCAATGTCAAACCAAGCACACAGATACATATTAGGGAATAGAGTATCAGACAGACCCACCTTGAAAGTGACACATGGAAACCATCATTGGTGGTCATAGTCATCTCTCATATTAAAGGTGGTGATTGTGGTTCTTAGACTTGAAATCACTGCACTCATCACATGTCGTTGGCTATGCTTTGACATCATCAAACGCAGTCCTAAAACATGGGTTGTTACAAGAGTGATGATTCGGTGACTTTGACACATGGGGATTGACTGTGAGTGATAGATGAGGGAATTGTCCCTCCTACTGGAGATTGATATCTTGGCCACTAGATAAGAGAGACTGAGAACCGCATGTTCATACACATGTGAATCAATATATGATATTAAGGTCACATATATCAGATGGTCTGCTCTTGGTTCAAGGAACATGGATTGAACGTTGAGAGGATGATGATTCCATGCCTCGAGTTCACCCTAGATATCAGTGAAAAAGGGATTATACAATCACCGCAACACCTTACATAGATTGTAGGTTGAAGTTGTTCTCCAACTATCAATTCACTTGGGTAGCAATGATGTGTGACTAGGCACTACTCTTTGATTGTGATGTCATAAGTTAGTTATGGACATTCACTGCCAATGTGATATGTGACCTATAAGGGTCACACGCATAGGAACTCATCTAGAAGAGGAGTTTAATCTTAAATGGTGATTGGATTGATTACTAAAGTGTTTAGGTATTTAATTTACGCAACATATTGGTTGACTGGACTGCTAGACGGCCATCTCATTGGATGAGATGGCCATTTGGGAAGTCAGATGAGCATCTCAAGTATTGAGATGGTCGTTTGGGTTGTCAAGCTGATTAGAGATCGAATTGGCTAAGTTCTGTGCAAACTAAGGTGTGAACTGACTGGTTCATTCTGATGAACCTATCAGTTCAACTCGACTCACTAGAAGGCTATCTAGGTGAGTGAGACAGGTTTCTCACATGTGTGAGACGGATTGGTTGGGGCCGAAGGAACTTTCTGGAAGTTTCCTGAACTTGTTTCTATTGCATAATACTTGTGGTGCAAGGAATTAATGTCTAACATTAATGGGAAATGAATTGTCAATTTTGTATGTGATTGGAAAACTATCAAATGGACATTTGGTAGTGTGAGATGACTGTCTCGTGTGACCAGACGATTGTCTAGGTCACCAGACGACCATTTCTTGGTTCATAGATTGCAAAAATTCAAGATCTTCTGGCCCTTCCACTCCCGCACAGATCCCAAACAGACTGGGAACCCTGGCCCAAACCCCACCTATAAATAGAGGGGTACTGAGGCTTCCCAGAGCACAACAACATCAACTGAGAATCAGTTTCTCTAACAATTGTTGTCCTCTCTAGTTGTGGTAACCGAGAGATCCCAAGAAAGTCTTACCCACTAAGGGAGGGATAGTGATGGGAGAGAACAACTGAGGATCATTGTTGTGGGAGAGCAAGTTGGTGACTAGTACACCAACGGGAGGGACAAATCTTTCCTGATTGTTCTAGTTGAATGACATGAGTTCTAGTTGGTCCGTGTGGACTAGTATAGAAATAGGATTTCTTTGGCTACTTCTAGGAGAGAAAAGTCATCCTGCAGTCTGTGGTGAGACCACATGATTTTCTACAAAATATGTTCTATTTGTTGTTTGTAGTGAAGACCAGGAGTTGCACAGCCATTGTCCAAGAGCAACTAGTAGATAGTTGCATTGAAACGAGTTGTTGTCACTGGACTTGCTCCAAGACCATGTATAACTCACTAAACCATCCTTCCTATTTCATAGTAGTTGAGGCGATCTTGTTGTTATGGGAATACAGATAGATAAAATTTGTGTTTCCGTTGCTATACTATGTGCCTGCATTTCCCAACACATGCTACCACTTGAAGGTTTTTTTAATAAGTGAATCACATGAAATCATCAGGGTTATGAAAACTTGAATGGGTTGAGTAAATCAGCCCATTTAGTCAATCATGTACCATTATGATTGTATGCATGCATGTACACAAAGTAAATGTAGTCGTGCAAGCATGTAAGGTATAAGCAGTCATGCAAGTAAAACTGCATAAGGTATAAGAAGACAGGCAAGTATGTAAGGTGCCTATAGTAGTCATGCAAGTGCATGGAGCATGCAAGTATATGAGATATATATATATATATATATATATATATATATATATATATATATATATATATGTGTGTGTGTGTGTGTGTGTGTGTGTGTGTGTGTGTGTGTGTGTGTGTGTGTGTGTGTGTGTGTGTCTGTGTGTGTTTTTTTTATGCAAGTACACATAACACCATATCTCAGTGTTTATGAATATAATTAGTTGAGACTCAAACTCTCTTTAAGGAGTGGTGTTCTAATATGTGGATGGCCATTCTGTGTAAAGGGAAGAACCTTATGGGTGAAGAATGGTCTGAAGCATGTGGGACCAGGATATATTGCTAGAAAGCCTAACATCCTAATGAGAAATAAGAGAACACCATAGACTAGACTCCTTCAATAAAGTTGAGTTCAATCACCTTTCTTTTGTTTCAATTTTTAAATGACACTATATGTCCTATAAGGAACTAAAATTAATATATTAAATGCATATGATCTAGTGGTATAGTGTGTGGGGCATGTAAGTCCTTACAACCACCTAATGAACTATGCATAATAATTGGTGTTTGAATGAAAATTTCCAGTATATCCATGTGAATATGTATTGATGAATGAATTTAGTAGATAAGTCTACTATAATTATATAGATTAAAAGAAGATATGCCACAATGAATGTGAGCTTAACGGCTCCTTGTTTAGAATCATTCAATGAGATATGAAATCTCAACAATGCAAGAAACCCTTATTTTGAAATAAAGCATGAATCATGATAAGACCTATAATATCTTAGGTAACCCTATGTGGGATAGAGGCATAAGTCCACCCTAGGGTCAAATAGGGAGGTGCTTAAGGCTCTAGTGGTCATGAGAATATATTCTCTACATAATACATGAGGCCCAAGGGGTCAGGAGGGAATTTCACTCCATGAGGGTAGGGGGATAGGAGAGAATTTCACTCCATAAGTACATTTCACTTGAGGGGTTAGGGGAGATCACTCCATAAGTATTGATATCCCTAGAGACTCTAATGGAATGGCTAAATTTGATGATGTGAAAATATATAAAGAATAGATAGACATGTAACAATCAAATCCTAATGGAGGTTGCATGCAAACTAAAGGAACTTAACGAAAGCACTTCCCCCTTTGGGTTAATGCTTTTTATGACTCTTTGGGGTTATAAAAATGTTCATGTTTCAAGAGTCACTCAATAAGCATGACCACCCAAATTCAGAAACTTATTATGAACTAACCACCTATACACACAAAATAAGTGAAATTTGTACTCAACATGCAGCCAAAATTTTATTTCTTCTTAATGTAGGTGTAAGATAAAGGGTAGCCACTTATGATGTACAAAATGTTTTGATGAATTCTTTAGTTGGAGTTAATGATATGAACAAAATATATAGAGTCATTTCCTCACTAGTCTTATAAATATAGTTTAAGGATAATATGTATGTTGAACAAGATGTAATTGAAGATGTTAGTGTCAAGTGATGCAATAATGAATGAGAATGTGGGCTGATACTTTGGAGAGTCTCAATTTCTGCCTTAGTGAATATATGTATATATATATATATATATATATATATATATATATATATATATATATATATATACATACATACATACATATATATGACCAATTTAATAAAGGTTGATGATGAAGTGTAGAAAAACATATCTGAGAGGATTAGTTACCCCCAATAGTACATGACAAACCCTCCTCGATAGGTTGGATACCCTTGTATGAACAAGAAACATGTGGGATATCATATTTAGCATCAGTGGTAATATGGTTTTGCCATTCAGTACATGTGAACTTGAACATAATCGATCTAAGAAATATGACATGACCGGAAGGAGACATGAACTCTCTATAAAGGAAATCAACCAGTGTTGTGACTTATTGTTAGTCATCCCAAAGAGGGATAGACCTTGAGGAGAAAAACTCAATGAACTAGAGGCTAGAGGTTGTGTCTAGAGAGCCTGACCTCAAACTATAATGTGATATATGATGAAATTCCTAAGATAAGATACTCCTAAAGTAAAAGAGTTAGACCGTCTCATGTTTGGTCAAGATGATGTTAGGAACCCTAGATGTCCTGAAGGAGCCTAACCAGCATATATTTTGGTAGAGAGGTTGTGGTATTTAATCCTAATGAACCTTACATCGGAGCCCGAGACCCTATAGGAGGTGTGTATAATGAACCTTACATTGAGGTTAGGGAAGAGTCTTAACACCTTACATGAGGTTTGTTCATAAAGTCCAACACTTGGATTAGTAGTCCAAGATATAGGAATCTAGTTGTTGTACCCAAGAAAGTTGGGTAGTACATGGTCATGAGTAGATGTCTTGACTTGGGTATACCCAAGATTGAGTAACATGAGTCTTGAGAGTTCATCTTAAGCTTCTTGTGAGGTTAGCCTTGAAATAATATACATTAAATAATGGGTTACTTTCTTTTAGATAATGACGATGATATAGAGACCTTGCCTAAGTTAGCCTTGTGGATGGATACAGTCACTTGATATTTTTGATTGACTTAACATAACGACGTGGATTGAAAAAGATAAGCCTTAGTATGTGTAATGCTAATGACCTTCCGTCTACCTTAGACTTTCTATATTTGAACTTGAATGCCCAATACCCAAAAAAAGTTTATGTTAAATGCATGTACTTACCCATATATGTAGGTGATCATGTACTATCAAGAATCCGACCCATCCATGCTATTTCTATGAACTGAGATGGGTGAACCCAAGAATGAGGTTCCTTTGAGGTCATTGAATAGGTTGGGGATATTGTTTATCATATTACCCCTCCAACCCCTTTATGACTTGATGAATCATGAGATCCCTATGTTTGACTTAAAGCACCATGTGAAGGATCCTACATGTTTGTTGAATGTCAAACCATTAGGTTCACACCAAGGTAGTTGGATCTACCCAAAGTCACATGTGAAGATTTTAGATTCAAAGGTGAAAGAGATCCAAAATAAAAGATAGAAATAATTAAAGTTCAGTGGAGCCTCCATTGAGGGGATGATATCACACTATAGCTAAAAGTTGACATGGTAAAATATTACACCACCCTTTTTCTAGTTGAGTCGGTTGTGTTGAGAAAATCCATTTAAGGGAGGAAGGATGTGAGGACTTGGAATTTCCTCCTTTTATTAAGTTGTAGTTGAAAAATATTATTAAATGTAATCTTCTAAATAAAGTTAATTGCATTTTTACTATTAAGTCCATTGAGATAATAAACCAAGTAGTCATGGTACAATAGTGCATTCAATTCATAAACCAAGTGGCTCTTTGAGTTAAATGATGGTCAAATCAATTAGACTAGTTATTGCCTTGTAAAGTTACATAAGAAGTATGATGAAGTTTGAAGTTTTTTTTATGAATAAATATCCCTTTTATGGATTTACAAGTATAATTTGAGGAACAAGTTGTGGCCATGACAGTTTCCTAACTAAACACCATCTTTTTTTATATCAAGTGATAGATTTTATGAAGATTATTATAAAATTTCAAGTTAGTTGACTTATCTTATTAGTCTACAGAATTTTTCGAGTTATTGCATTTATTTGGATGGAGGAATTCACTTTTCTAAGTCCTAATGTAACAATTATTTATTTATCAATCAATTATTTGGCCACAGAACTATAGTTTGACCCTTGACCAAGTAAAGCAATCATGATCCGCATGATCTGGGATCTATGACCCCTAAACCACCTCCTAACTCCACAAAAGGCATGTGACCTTCTACAAATCCCATGTGTGCCAACATTGCTTAGATTCTTCACATGTACATATGGATATATTATTTATATAGATAAACAATGAACATTCAAAATCAATAGTATGTACCCCTACACAACCTTCGATTCCACCTTGGTAAACATCGTGGGTGTCTCCTCCTTTTGGTAATTCTTACAATGCACTATAACCTTCTTTAATTGCTATAGTAAGCTATTATGACCCTCTATTATCTATAAAATGGCTAATTCTTTACGAAATTCTTATCTATCACATTATTTAAGTTGCATATTCATATAGTACCATCACTAAGAACTTAAAAATACAAACT
The DNA here is from genome assembly GCA_963693085.1 of Alisma plantago-aquatica. Classification (NCBI taxonomy): domain Eukaryota; kingdom Viridiplantae; phylum Streptophyta; class Magnoliopsida; order Alismatales; family Alismataceae; genus Alisma; species Alisma plantago-aquatica. The sequence continues at coordinate 977,059,190 of OY856410.1, read as the reverse complement.
CATGCATTTATCAATAAATATTTGGAAATTAGTTGAAAATAGCTACTACAAGTAAATAATAACTAATCCAAGAAGAAATTAGATTTCACCAAACATATAGTGACTTCACTTAGGTAGAAATAAGTATAGATGTTGATATGATAAAATAATTCTATTTAGTTGAGGCTCCAAGTTGACCTTCAATAATGGATCTAGGTGGAGAATATGTGGGCGCACAACTGATCTATATATCAAATGAAATAAAACTAATTTTATCATGGAAACTCAAATGAGAATTGGTGTGATCATTCTGCTACCATTTCTATTATTAAACCTTGATATAGATGGTGCACACCTAAATGGTTCCTACTCAAATGGTGTGTGTGGCATTACTTGCTACTCGTTAGACCCTAAGTGTCCAATGAGGGGGGTTCATCATGCTTGTGCATGCCCTTCCAGAAACCCTATAAGTTCTGGGCAGAATCGGCATAGAATGTTCATGTGTTCGTTTTTGGAAAACAAGATAGAAAGAAGAAGAAGGAAAAAAGTAAGGAGGGGTTATATTGGGTAATCGAGGAAAATATTTTCTTAGTTCCATCAAAATGCCTCAAGAAAGGAATTAAACCTTTAATGTGGTATTTAATAGTGCATTTTAATGACCTATTCTCACATTTAGCATCATATTGTGTCTATTTTCATGTGTAACTACGTAAGATCATTGACTCAAGACTTATTAATATAAGCACACGATTTAGAACTTACTAAGGTAAGCATTTGTTGTAATACAATGTGAGTTAAGCATGGTTTCCAAGCCTTATTAAGCTAAGTAATGGTTTAAGTCTTACTGAGGTAAGCATAATCTTATGCCTTATTAACATCAATGGCCCATGGCTATGTGGAATGATTTAACTCCACTAATGAGCCCAATCATGATCCGTCAAATCAATATCAAATATTAGTAGTGATAAAGTCAACCTCTACAAATTGTGTGTATCTCAAAACTTCACTCTCACATGAAGGGATTCATCTACCCTATGTGGAATCTTGTCTTTAGAGGGATAAACTATTCATACCCATTCTTTGTCTTCCTAAATTTGGATTTATTTACATTCAAATTTGGATTCAAGAACTTAATTTATCTCAATAAATTTTATTAATCATCACTCAAATGATAGTAAATCAAAACATACATATGAACATGTTTGAAACTAGAATGAAACTTTCTGTAAACTTAGTTACCCAAATCTAGACATAAGCCACTAAAGGTCACTATGGATTGAATGGAAGCACTAAGAAGCTTTTGATTTTGTGAGATGCATATTGAGGTATGCTAGGACATAGCAAGACATTCTATGCAATACTCATCAAATCTAAAAAACCATGAAGCTTTTGTCTGAATATATGATTAAACATCTAAAATGATTCCAGATCATAATGATCCATTATTATTTCACTAGCCCTTAGAGTAATTATTCTAATATGGTCTATGATCAAGATCACACTCATAACTAAAATTGACCCTTGTTAAAAATAGATATGTATCTAGTAGACAATCTATTGTGGAATTCCTTGCTTGGAATGAAACCACAAAGAATTTTCACATGTACCTGACCCTGAACCTAGAGGTCAAATTCAAGAAACCAAACCCAAAAATAACCAATTATCACATCCAAGATGGTCGTATTCAATGTGGGATCCTATCAAAGGTATATCCATACCATTCACCATGTCAATTCGTGACTCAAAAAGCCATAGTGGGTGCCCATCATAAGTGCACCCAATTCTATGATTATCAAACTCTATCGTGAGAGATTCATCTTTGCATAAAATCTATCACGGTATTATTAAAAGAAATTCCACATGGTCACACGTCAGAAGAAAACCCATGCCTATTCTATAACTAAGATTCTCATGATGACAACCTTCATAAATTTGTCTAATCGAATGATGTGACCTGGAAAACATAGAGGGCATGTATAACATACTAGGATTGGATGCTTAGATAAAATGATCTAACAAACACCTCCTACCTTTGTAGAAGAAGCCCATCGTCCTATCTTTATAGAAGTTAACAATCTTGATGTTGCAAGATCAAGATCATCCTCTCTACTTCCTATTGCCTCAAAAACCATGATCATCCTTTACAGGTGGGGTTTGAGCAAAATGGAACTAAGGGGTGGCAATTTTTGGTTCCCCTCTCTTCCTTTCTTTATCGAGCATAGATGAAGAGTGTATTCCTTTTGTCTCCAAAACAATAAATAAAGGTTATGGGATGAATCAAGATGTTTCTCTCTCCTCTCTTCACCCTTAGTATTGATCTTAAGAGGCATGAGGAAATGAGAACCCAAAATCAATGAATCTACATATAAAAAATTATTATATCCCCATGTCTATGTATGTTATATACATGCATGAGGTGTACAACTATTTTCTTGTGATTACATGCAAAATCTAAGTTAATCCTTTTCTTTCCTATATGGGGTAGGCATAACCCATTTCCAAGTGTATGGGGTTCCTAACACCTTCTCCAAAGATAATATGGTGCCTTACCCAATTTTTGGGTTGTAGATCCTCCTCATCATATTTATTTTTCAAATCTCTTAATGGGTTTTATCATTTTGAAAATAAGATCCCCCACCAAGATTTCATGTGTAATAAAACTATAACCAACATAAGTGGGTTGGTTTGGCATGATTAAATATTAGTCATGTTCAAAATGTGTAGGTCTTTTTACATCCTTGGAATCACATGCAAACCTAACAAAACCAAGTTGTTCAACCCTAGTCTTATCTAGTGTGTTGTTACTAGTTCAATAATTTGTACCTAGAATTTACCTTAATATATCATGTTTATCAATGCAACTTTGTTGTATATAGCATTTCCTATTATATTTATATGAAGACCACATGTAATGTTTCTATGTATAGATATTACATATTAATAAAATATTAGTTTCACAAACTTTGGACCATTTCTCACTTTCTATGTGTCATCCTTGTGCAGGGGCCATGCTAATATTCTCTGTAATATTTTGATTTTATCTTACATCTCTGAAGAGACAATAATTTCATAAACTTTGACTTACATGATCTAGTATAAAATTTATAACTATAAAAAAATATTTACCGCTGCAAATGTTTGAGAAATATGTTACATCATTTAGAACATTAAAAAATCTATTTTTGGATCAGAAGTTTTGTATATCTTCATTATATATATATATATATATATGTGTGTGTGTGTGTATATATATATGTGTGTGTGTGTGTGTGTGATTTTTAAATAAAGGTTACATTTTTATTTAGTTATACAATAGAATCATTCAAGTTAGGCAAAGAGAAACTATCTATTAAGAGTAAGTATGATATTCAATGGATGCTTGATCCTCTATCCTACCTGGATAACCATCTTCATATATGGAGATGTGATGATTATGAATTCAACCTATAGCTTAACAAGCTTGGGGGAATGTCTTATTTTTGGCTTTTTAGTCATCTCATCATAGTGTAAAGAGTACTTCCTAATCAATAGGGATCTATGTTGAGTCCAATCTAGAGAGGGATCAGGTTCAGTGATAGGTTCCATGGAAACTATACTAAATGACTTGTAGTGGAATAGAAAAAACACAGTGGTAAAGTGAGCATGCATGTGATGGTAAGGAGTAGTGAGATTGGTATAAAAGTTGTCAGGAGATATGACCAAGCAGTGCATCCACTTCTCATGATGCAAAACTCTCCATGCATTTCTATATAATGAGATGCCCTTTTATGAGGAAACATGTATAATTGTATTCTAGTTTCTCATAATCAATGTTGGATGTCATAGAAGAAGATGAAGATTTAGTTATATTTTATGGAGGTTTGGTATAAGCTGGTAAACATCCAATTTGGTATCTAGGAAGATGGTTCCAGATAAGTTATTCAATGGGTTCTTACAAGAAATATGACTTATAAGGAGTCCATCGGCCTCCTATGAGAATCAAAATTGTACTAGAATGGAGCTTCCATTCATAAACTAGAATGTATGCACATATCCTTGTGCTTGGGAGGTTAAAGGGGTTTTTTCTCACCAAAAATTATATATATCTCATATATCATAGGAGTATGAATTTCTTGATCTCCTCTTCCTTACATGTTACCATAACAATACTCAATGAAGGAATTGAGAGCTTGGACTCAAAGTGTAAGGAGAACTACATAACAATACATTCATTAGACTAATTATATAATCATGTGGTTATTATCCATTTTATGATGCTTATTTATTATTATTTCGAGGGATAATGCAATAAATGCAACACGGGAATAAGAATAAAACATGATGTCCTTTTATTTCCATGACTACGTAATTTGATGTTCTATTTCTCATCTCGATTAATTCTCCTTAGATATTCTAAAAATTCTCTTGTATAATTTTATTGTGTGAAGCCCAAATCAAACATGTCATGGCTATATAAAAAAAATCAGCAAAATCAAATAATAAGGCAATCTTCTTATGAAAAATAAATAAATAAATATTATTGAGGTGCATAGTAGAAACTCATGTTATACTCATATACAAGTGAAAACATGTCTCTCTCCATCTAGAGATACACATGAAAATTCATATAGCTGATAGCCCATATTCTCATACAAAGTAATCTTATCTTGGATCTTACCAACCTAGACATATATCTTTAACATGAATTTTCTACTCAAAAAGGTGGTCTATGCACCCTTTGAGGGAGCTTGAGGGTTACGAAATAGAGTGCATAAACCTTGTTTAGTTGAGTAACAAATACCTTAAAATAGTTATAGCATGCGCATATAAGTCTGACTCTAAGCATGAATATATCAACAAATATTAATGTGAAATACAAGAACCATTTCACATGTATAAGAAAGATTGGTGCAAACATAGGCCTTGAGAAATAACCTTGTATTTGAAAAAGATATAACCAACAGTATCTCTTAATTTTTTTGGCATGAACCATAAAAGGTAGTGCCTAATAGAGGAAATACATGTGACCCAAACTCTTATATGATGTATATATAAGCCATTATAGTTTGATCATATATTAATATATTCCATTAATCACTATTCTACAATTTGTAGGATCCATAATAAAAGCCATGTCCTTATATCATCCTGAGACCATATCCCTATATCTAGGTCAAATGATTGTAGAGTGAGGACCAGTAGAGTCATGGACCTCCAAAACTCAATAAAAGGCATGGAATGTTAGGTACCTAACTATCATTTCTCACTGTAGTTGATGTTCATGTTTTATCCCTTCTTTAATTTTTTTCTCTTAGGTTTAGGTCATCAGTTTTCTAAACTAACTCTAGATGTAGGTAGATTTTCATCTGATGTTCTCATAAATAGTTGATTTCATTTAGTCTGACATTTCGTCAAATTTTTCAAATATGTATATATTGTCCTTACTTTTCCCGTATCAAAAAAGGAACAATTGCATTTTTGGGATCCACTCCCATTCCCTTCATAATTCTCATGTATTATCATATCTTCCTACTAGGATTGAAGTCGGTAACACCATGAAACTAGGCCACACATGTGCATCTTTTGAGGATGTAAGGGAAGCCAGATAAACCCTTAGCTAGTCCTAAACTTGAAATAGAAACAAATATCCAAGGAAGAGAATACAAGAAAACACCAAGTCTTGGTATATAACTTAACTTAATTGTAATATTCTTATATAACATTAAGTATGGATAATAGAACACATATAAATGTATAGTGCCAAAATCATCATCTTATTACTTTAAATCACAATAATACAGTAAAGTTTCAAATACATAATACATAATCTAATGATGTGCAGTAGAAAATATCAAGAACAAGAATCCATTTGAGTTACATATACTTTGATGAACTTGACATTGTAGTTTTACTCAAGAAAACCATTTTCCAATGTAATTAGGATAGTTAGGATCTAGGGTTAAATTTTATTCTCAAGTTGTGAACCCCTTACTCTCAACAAACCTAGGACAACATCTTTTTTTACATAATTAATCAAAATCCCAATATTAATTCAACCAAAATTTGATTACATTAAGTGTAACATCACCGATCTATGTTTGTGAATTTACCATGACTGCATTAATTTTTTATATATCATTTCATAAGTTTGTCTCATATTATTAATCATTTGATTAAAAGATGATCCAATACAACTTTTATCTTTGTTATCCAACATATTTCTCATTGTCTTGGTCTTTAGAAAGTACTATGAAATCCCATAAAGTTTGAAAATATCATATTAGTTCAATTTAGGCTTATGTTGAGTTTTTTTAGGAATTTCACATGTTACTTTTTATTTTGAATTCCTAAAATCCTTTCAATAGGTTTTCTTAGAATTAGTAATATTTTATCTAATCCATTACAGGTTACATATCAACACTTCATGTGATATTTGAGTCTTTAACAAAATAAAATTAAAATTTTGGATCTCCGAACATTTTTTCACTAAAATTTTGATAGTCTCATACTACTTTAATCACCAAACTTACAATCTCAACAAATATGTTAATCACCTTGAACTCCATTTTCTATAAAATACAATGTGACATCATTTCCATTTGCACCTTATTTACCTAATGTGGCATGTTCTAAAACCAAAGAAATTCCCTTTCAGCTCGACCTACATCTTTGATCTTGATTCAATTGTGTTTGTTTATCTTCGATACCCAACCAGTAGCCTTCTCTTTATATTTCATTCTCACAATATCTATCTTGATGGTCATATTTTCTCACTTCACGGGTGAAAGCATCACAAATCACTAAAAGGTCATGCTAGGCTTCTATACATTTTTCCTTATATTGATGTCTCTCTCCTGAGGTCTTCACTAGGGCTATAAATAGGTAGGGTAGTGTAGGGTAAAGCTTACCTATACCCTTTTCCGCATATTTATTATGGGTAACGTGTACAATAATTGCTCATTCCTCATATACATGTACTCTACCCTTACATGCACTTATTTACCCACATGGTACATGGTAGGGTACTTGTTAAATGGGTAAAGAAACATAAAGATTGATATAATGTACTGTCATTTGTCATTTCATATGTTAATTTGAATAGTAGTAAGTTGTGTTTTTGGTGATATACACCCAATAATATTTAACCCAAAATTTATTATTATGAGAAATATATAAACTTATTAGTATATAATTTTCTTATTGGTTCATTCTTTTTCCTCTGAAATATATTATTATAAAAACTTGGGCATGCTACCAACTTTTAGTCAAGTTCTTAGAACACAAATAGTACACATTAAGTAACTAGTGAGGATGTGTGTTTGTAATGACCTCACTTTTAAGTGCCCCCCAATTAAGTAAGGACATTAAAGTCTAGAGCCATTACCTAAATCACCACGATCTAGATTTAGAAAATAACAAATAATAGCAAATAATTTTCATTATTTTACAAAATGTATAATGGGATTATTTCAAGGAGTTACATGAATTTTCAACCTAAAACCATTACACGGGAATACCAAAAAGATTGAGAAATTAGCCTTAGTCATTCCCTTAATATCTCTAGGGGTATAGGTACTTTCATAGTGATATCTTTTTTTTACCCCCAAGGGTCGCATGCACTTATTGAGTGCCTCTCACATTGACCCCTTGGGCCTCATGAACTGATGATGGTGATCGATCTCGTGACCCCATGGACCTTGGGTACACATAGATGGCTATCTTCTAGTCGCATGGTCTTTTGCACTTAGGCCATGATTACCTCCTGGCCTCATAAGTCTTATGTACCTTTAATCATCCCTAGGGTTGACTTAGGGCTCTACCCTTCCTAAGGGTTTTATTGAATGTCATAACTTTAATTCATTACACATTTTCTTGAGGTTTCTCTAAAAATATTTGAGTACATCATCTTTATGTATAATTATGTAACTTAGATTTCCTCCATCTCTTAGGGTGCACATTATTCACTTTACGTCCCTACATTAGGCTCGTGGAGACCTTCCAATGTTTTCTGAAGTGTCATGAATGGTTTGTAATTAAACTACTTGGTTGTTTATTTACTTCTTGCAAACTATAAGGCCATATGTGTATCATCTTATATGAACATAACATGCTCAAACTCAAGATGCTATCTCTGGAGGGTTGAATGTACATGTGGGAGAAAGAAAGTCATTGTGATGACTGGCGATTGAGTAGGGAAAGGAAGGTAACTAATAGGTCAATCCAGGAAAGGAAGGTCGATATAAACCAAGACCGGGAGAGGGAAGGTTATGAGAGTCCATTGTAGGGACAAAACCCCCAGTGAGAGGGTACCCCACAGAGATTGCCCCTAGTGAGTGGGCATACCACAAAGATTGAGCAATTGTGTTTTAGGAAGTTATAACATAAAATGAATGTTCATTTATTTTATAATATTTTTTGATATGGTTGTTATGTTTTTTTATAAAAGATATGGTTGTTATGTTGTTACACCTACTTGCACATATTTTGTTTGCACCACGTACTCAGTATAGAAATATGATGCCCACATTTTGGTTTTTCGGCATTTTAGGTAACTACAAAATATGAAAATAGCACAAGACATGGTGAACCATATGAAATCAAAAGAAGATACTAAAGAAAAATCAAAATGATCAGTTAGATGTAATACTTCTTATCATGTGTAATAGTTTTATGTTGAAAATTCATGTAACTCGTTGGAAGAATCTCATTTTACATTTTCTAAATAATATTTGTGAAACAATGGAAATTATTTGTTATTTACTAAATATGAATCTTGGAAATTTAGGTAATGTCTCTCAACTTTAAGGTTCTTCCTTAATTTGGAGAAACTTAAAAGTGAGGTCGTTGCAGTGTTGGTCTTTTAAGTAGGAATTGTTAAAGGTGTTAGAACATGTATTATTAATTCAATCTTATACTTATGGGAAGTTGGGGAACTTATCCATTTACCCTATGCATTACAGGTGTGGGTAAATAGGGAAATAGGTGGTGGGTAGAAAGTATGCTTACACTTACACTACCATATAGATCATGGGCGGTATGTAAACTTATAATACACTACCCATTTATAATTAACCCTAATCTTCATAATGAAGTTCATCCCAATCTTCACATTGTGCAGCGATGTTGCTACTCTTCCTCTTCTACTTCTTTTTCTCGAAATCGACCCTTCACCTTTGGTCTAACCACCCGTACACCCTATGCCCTTATTTTTTACCAATTCATCACTAGCCACCAAATTAGTTATCATCCTCCTCACCCTCAATGCTAATTTGATTGGAAGTGGGCGGCGGTCAAGAGTTATTGGATCTTGATCTAAAAGTTTGTAGAATTTCTCAAGCAAAAGATAATTATCCCTATGCCGACTACTATTAACCTACCTTTACAATCTTTTTTGACATACGATTCTAAAAAACCAAAAAAGGTTTTCTATCAATTGTATATTTTTTATGTTTCCAATAGCTCCAAGTTTGTATTCCTAGAAAGTTTGAAAATTGCTCAAAAGATAGCTAAAATGACTTCTTATTAAGTAACAACCGAAAACCATTCAAACGAATCAAGAAACCTTTTCTCATATGTACTTTCATTAACCTACACTCATCCAAATATATGCAAATCCAATGCTTAGATTTTCACTTACGATCACTTGAGTTGGACCAAATATTAGGATCTCATGAATCAGACCACCATCTTTATTGGGGATGATTTCAAGAATAAATGATGTTATAGTTATTTAATATATTTATTTTTCCCAAAATAAGGCATTGTTATTTCAAATTTCTCCAAGATGAAATCCATCTTGAAATGGAATGACATTTATCTAAACAGTTTATCGTGGCATATAAGACATTATAGAATTAGATTGACCATTTTTCTCATTGTTTATAAAATTATCTTAATATCACACCATGGGCCCATTTGTGAATAATTATTTAATTTCAAAACCTTGAATGGCTTATAAGTGCTAGGAAATAGATCCAACAATATAATGTGTTGCATGAAATGTTACTTTGTCATACGGTTGATGGTCCATATGTCATTGTGCTCCACGTTAGAATAGCAAAGTATCACAGTTATACTATAACAATGTTCCATTGCATCACATGGCTAATTAAGGCTAAACACAGACATTTAGTGAGCGTGGACAAATTTAGTAATCCAACTATGTTAGTGGGGTTTCTTAAGAGTCTATTTGTACATCTAGAGTTTTATACATGAAGAAGAAAAACGTGTTTCCATCAACTCCAATCACATTATCACCGCATAGATAAGACGTTACAAGGTTATCATCATGATGTTTGTTATGACAAATTTTTACTTCCAATAAACCCTCACTCAGACCATTTAACTAGAATAACATTTTTAGCCAAACAAGAATCCATGCATTTCCATGGGTCATTGAACCAAAAATTGTACTCAATTGAATGAAACAAGAAGAATCGTGTCACTAGTATAGAGCATATTAGGAATCTAATCAGCATTATTTGATCTTGTTTCACCATATTAGATGTGTCTCATAACTAAGCCATAGACCATCATTAGAAGTCCACGCATTCTAACAAAGCATATATAACGTTGTGATCATCAAGATTTTGCATTTAGACTTTGGTTACATAATAAGTGAGTTTGTGTGATATGTAACATAAACATCATCACTAGCTCCGTCGGCATCATTATGGATTCATTGAGGAGAAACTACGATACTTACAATATAATAAAATTACGAGGTACATTTATGATTTCACAAGAAAGTATATTAGGATATACCAAATTATGTATGGCATGCCTAATTATTTACAAAGGTGATCAGATTTATCAACTATCCTCATCAAATATAACTATGCATATTTTTTTACAAATCAGCGCCACCAAGGCTTAAGATGAGAATGTAAAGGCTTGACTAAAAGGCACAGAAGCTTTCTTCTTACGATTCATTCTGGGGAACCGCCTCTGTAAGTAGCCGTCCTCATACCATCCACGACAATTCAAACGCGGAGGTAGGCCTCCATTGATGCTCCATCTAAATCCCTACCCACCTTCCTGCTGATGTGCCAAAAAGTAGAAGAGCCGTTGACAAAGGAGAGTTACTGCTCGTTGAAGGCCCATGAAAACAGCACGGCAGCTGTTTTGTTAGCACCAAGTTGGTGCAGCCGACCCCTCTGCTCTTCCCACAGCCAACAGGAAAAGTCAGTCAGTCGCCCCTCGGCGATCTTCAACGCTGACGCACACACGATATCCATGATCTGTCCATCCGCAAAGCTCTCTCACACAGCAGGCCGGGCTCTCCGATTCAAACTTGGTAACAACTCAACACCCTCCACAGAAAAAACCCAAAGGGAAACAAGCTGCAAGGAAGCAAACACAGACAAGCGGACACATGGTCCCGTAATGGCTCGGACGCTGCTGCTGCTGAAGCATGGACGTGTCAATGGCTGGCGTGCGTAGGTAACTTGTGGGTCTGGTACTCTTCCCTACCCTCCTAAGAAACCCTTTATTGAACCACATTCCTACCTAACTCTTCCTCAGAATCTCAGGAGATGCGACGGAGTTCATATAGGAAGAGCACAGGAGTCATGGTAAGAAGTTTCGTGGAACACTTAAAAAGGATTAATAAACTTCTGCAGTGGTAGAAACTAAGGGCACGTTTGGTTTGCAGGATTTTGAGAAATGCTGGATTCTGTCCATCCCGCATTACTAAAATACTGTATTGTCAAAATCCCGCAAAATAAAATTTTATGTTTGGTTTGCTGGATTTTGTAAGTGCGGGATTTATTTTTTTTTGTGTCCACGACCTTCGCCATGTTGGATTTTGGCGTCCGGGAGAATTTTGATGGAGACCAAAATGCGGGATTCTTATTATGTCTGAAAATCCCGGGATTAACCTTAGTTCTCCAATCCAGCAAACCAAACGTAAAATTTGCTGAACTGGAGCCCAAAATACAATCCAATACAGCAAAATCCAGGTAACCAAACATGCCCTAAATTGAGAAGTGAGACGATCTCCATACGCATGTTGTCTGAACTTAAGAGGCAGAATCTATGCTGTTGTTCAATACTCATTGTGATCGAGTTCACATCCAGGAAGAGAGAGTATCAAATCAAGCACCGCCTTGGTGATGGACCAACAACTGTATAAATCCTGAAGTTAGCAGATCTTACGTACAAACCGAACATGAAATGCAATTTATTGGATTTTGGAGAACCGGGGTTGTATTAATACAGGATTCTTTTTTTTATTAACACGGGATTCTTATAATGCAGGACTTTAGTAAACCCGGATAACCAAACGTGCTCGTATGATACCGCCCTGCAGTCCATTCGGATGGATTCCGGTAGGCTGGTTAGTGACCATACTTTGTACATTAAATGATTGATACAGCTTTGTCGATAAAGTGGATTGAAGGACCACAATTTATGACTGGTTTCAGGACCGGGAAAAAAAATCTAAACTGGTTTTTGCATACATACAGGATGAATCTGGTGAGTTACCTATAAGATGTCCATTTGGCACAAAGATTATATACATCAAAAATAAATAAAAACTTTTCAACACGCAATTCTGACTTCAGACTAACTGCTAGATCTGAGAAATGTACATTGTAACGACAGACATGAATGAATGTCAGCTTATTCAATATACTGCCGACATACAAACATGGTGAGTAGTTAAAAATAGAAATAAAATGAACCCCACTGCTATCCTCTTTGTCCAACATCTTTCCGAACAAGAATACAATCTTTACCAAGTCTCCGACTACATAGTAAACCATGATAACAAGGTCTCCGTGCACACGACCAAAAAGGCAAAGGAGATCACGAAGCAACAGCAACAGAGCATCAAGAAAGCAGGATTCCCGGTACTGCATCAACATCATCCGAGTTTCCCAAGGCCCTCTCCCCTGCAGGGTTTTTGGAGCAGTTACGGCCCGAGCCAATAGCTGCATAGTTGAGACTTGAAAGGGTGGGTTAAACCCACCTGCCACGCGGAAAACGTCCGTGCTTCCTCTCATCAAGGTTTCCACGGGCCCCGTTTTGCCAACACATACCCCACGCCCTAAGACACCAAAAACCGCACACTTCTCCTCTCCACTTGCATCAATTGGTTAGAACAAACCAACGTCCAGACCTGGACTATCACTGTCACACTTCTATACTATATATTATACTATATATGAAAGTTCGTGGAAAGGGCTGGATGCAATTTTTTCCACTATTTTTTGAAATTATGTATTGGTCCCTTTGTGTATGAGAAGTTCTATTAATATATATAATGTACATATATTTTTTTATTTTTTAAGTTAAATCCATAAACTGTTTATTTTAGTCTACTAAGGCACCCGTGCATAGCACGGGGAAAGCATGCCGCGACGACGTGGTGCTGTCCGTTTTTAGGTGATGTCTTCACCCGGCCCAGCTTTGCTTCCTCCGGCAAGGTTGCTTGTTAGGAGGATCACTCATGGATGGCGACGCTCCAGTGCTAATATTTTAAAAACATATTTCGCTGAAGACTCTGCAAGTAGAGAGAGAGCATCATCGTCACCCTGTCAGTCATCAGCCTTAAGTGATGGATCCATGTTGATGAATACACACCAAATAAAGCTGAATCTTCGATAGCTACCAACTTCAATCAAAGCTATACCTGTTTTTCCCTAATGATGACTTGAGACTTCCCACCGTCCAATCAGCATGCAGAACATGTCGCACCGTGTACTGTGCCCTACTGTACTGGGAGAAATTCAGATGCTTGCTTATCAGTGCACCTGACATGTAATCTATTATGATTGGCACCTAACTGGGGTGTGTTTCCAGAACGAGAAAAGCCACGATCATCTTCCTCCATGCCTGGTACCTAGTTGAGGATGTTTATTACTGGACACGGAACTGTCCTTACAATTCCAAACATCATCCCCCAATAAGTATGAGCTGTAGCAGACAGAATAGTATACTGTTCTATGAAATGCCAAGACATTCAAGTTCAGGAGGAGATAAAAAGTATGTTTACAAAAGTCCAACCCCTACAGTGTAGCCTACATACATGCCTCCCTTGGTTTGGAAATTCAATGCTACACAGTCACGTGCATGAGAGAAGCTCAAACACATTGGCGTATAAAGGAAGTCATTTAGCTGATATCTTTGCTCAAATGATCAGTTGACAACATTACTGTCCAATAACTAGTAAAAAATGGGGCTTTAACTACTAATCTTGATAGATGATGATGATATTATTTTCACAGCCCTACACATCTAGACAGAGCCACAACAACTGCTGCAGCTATGCACATACATACAACTTCAAGACACTTCGAGAAGCAGATATCCTGCTCGAAGATAGACCACAAATCGCGTACGAGGACATTAATTATTGACAAAACAGCCGTATTAAGAAGCAGCACGTAGAACCAGACCAGCTGATATAGACAATCATATTCAGGCAACCCAATGAAATGACAGAAACCAATGCAACGGTAAAGCAAAATTATATTAAAATGTGGGGTCATAAAAAGCAAATTGACACACGATAATGTCAGTCTATGCGACTTTAGAAACATCAACGGAAGTAGCTGCCATTCTATAGGAGTATTTGTAGGGATGTAAAATGCAGTGGTTAGAATTAAAGTTATACCAATCAACATCTTGGAAACCGAATTTGTTTCTGCAATTGCATATATTGGGACCTGTCATTACTGCATTTTACATCCCTACAAGGGGGGGAGGGGGGGGGATTCATTATGCCTTCATTACTGCATTTCTGGAAAGGCAATGGAAATAGAAAGCCTAAGCAACAGGAATGTCGCTTTGGTGATACTATTATAAAAGCATCCATCGTAAAGGGCATACATGCATTGGCACAAGGCTATTATACTCCATATAAAGCCATATCAGGTTTTCAGACAATGGCACGAAGACTATCTGTGATGAGGTAAAAGATACTAGAAAGTAGTGCGCAACTGTGATGAATTGGTTGGTTTGACTAGAAAGTAGCTTTTTTATTAAGACTGGCAAATAAACAAGTCAACGACGACAGATGAAATTATCGGCAATTGGCTTTCCCAACAACTATGCCTAAAATTGCAGCAAGAAAATTTTTAATAAACCCAGCTTCTGTACCATCACTCAGTCTGACTACTCACGAGTGTCTGGTATCATTGGTTGTTTTCAAAAGTGCACAAAAATAGTTAAGACACCTAAGCACCTCTGAGTACCAAACCACTGTGACCTTTATTTTGCCCAGCTACCGTTACACAATGAATAGATCATCATGACAATTGCAGAGAGCTCAGCCTTTAAACTTCTGAAGTGTATAATGCTAACTATACAAAAGGTGACATCCAGGATTTTCTTTCCCGATATCAGCCTTCACAATTTTTTTATTATCAGAACTACGTAATATGTACACTTGTAAAAATGCATAGTATTTCGTGTCATGATACATTTTGGTTTCAGCAACTAGATTGTTAAATATGTGACTGTTTGACTGCCATGTGAGATCAGTTCTGAAACCTTTAGCAATCAAGCTTTTGTATACATAAAGCATAGCTTGGCAATCACGGCACATCAACTAATGAGAAAGGTCAGTCTGAAATCCACTCATCAGATTTGGCATCTTCAGAAGGTGTTCTTCTCATGATGCTTTTCTAAATGAGGGGACTATATAACTGCTGAAGTGTGGTCACTTTTAAAGTTCTCTAAAATCAAATTTGATTAGATGAATCATAACTTAATAATCATAGCACACTGAAATCCTAATAAAATTCACACACAAAACTTGTCATCTTAATAACATGTTTTGCTCAAAAATTATTGCATGGGATGACAATTATTTGCTGTGATGCGATCGATCATTTCTGAAGTTGTTAACCATCAAAGCATAACCTGACAATCACAACGCAACCAATTTGAAAGCTATATTTGAAAATCACAATTCTGAAGTTGTAACGATCAAACTAAAGCACAACTTGACAATCACAACACATCAACTAGTTTAAAAGCTGTATTTCACATGTGTGCCTAGCTGAAGATGTTTTCCAAAATGAGAACAGATTAAGCTGAGGAGGTATGGCCGAAACTCAGCTGGAACCTTATTTTGGGAAAACTGAAATCATAACTGTGTGACACACATAAAGGATTTAAACTGAACTTTAAGAAGTTATGCATTTATCAAGGAATTTAACAGCGTGCGAAATTAAGAAGAAGAAAAATCCCATAATGATATAAAGTTTCTAACTTGCATACATACGCATTCTATGGTTCTCTCTACAGATGCAAAAGGTAATGATTCACTCATGCAGCCTTAACAGAGGGTTCAAGGTCTCCAGGACTCGAATAAAAATGAGATCCTGACATCTAGAGTAAAAAATGTGACCAAGCAACAAATTTAAGACTCAGCAATGCCTTAAGAAAAATATTGAGGATTCAGAATTACAGAAAAATTGGAAATGATAAGTGATGTGAACAAGGCCCCCATATGAGACTGATGGCCCTCTAGCCCAAGTCCACTGATACTTACACATAGTTGGAGCAGGGGAATTGATGGCAGAAAACCAAAATCCACCTGGCCTTACAAAACATTCAATATCCAACAAACAAAAATGACAGAACCATAAGATAAAAACATCTCTCCTATGTATAGGAGTACAAAGAGATATGGATATGCTCGTGTCAAATGGATCCTCACTTAAGTTTATCTGGTAGGATAGATAAAGAGGATACACAGCGGGCCTAGGCCCAAATACTAATATGCTAACACAATCCCTCAAGCTGGAGAGTAGATGTTGTGTAGTCCCAGCTCTAGTACCCATTTGATGGAATAGGGTTAGAGTAAGTGGTTTTGTGAGAATATCAGCAATTTAATCCGAAGTCGGTACATGTGGTGTTACGATTTTCTTAGCTTTGACAAGGTCCTTAGCAAAATGACAATCGACTTCAATATGCATTATGCATTCAGAGAATACTGCATTGTTTACACTATGTATGGTTGTCTGGTTGTCACAATAAAGCATTGTTGGTGTTGGGACGGAGATCCCAAACTCAGCGAGAATAGATCGTACCGACTAAGGATCACAGTACACATGAACTATAGCTCTGTATTATGCTTCCACACTAGATCGAGCAACTACTGACTGTTTTTTACTCCTATATGCAACAAAATGCTTGCTTATCATAATGCAGAATCCAAACATGGATCGCCGGTCTTGAGAGTCTCTTGTCCAATTCACATTTGCATGTCCAGAGACTGATATACTCTTCTGCATTGTTCATAAACTAAACCCCTTCCAGAGCACTCTTTAGATATTACAAGATGTATTAAATGTCGTACCTGTGAGCCTAAAGAGGAGAGCTCGTGTGATTGCTAACAACACCAACAGATTATGAAATGTCTACTCGAGTAATTGTCTGGATAAATAAACTTCCTGACAATTCGTCAATATTTCTCCAAATCAAGAAATAACCCCGCGCTAATTTCGAGGCCTTTTATGATAGACTGGTAGTCTATCGACGCAGAGACCGGTTTGGAATCATATCCTAGACATAGCATCTTTGAGAGAGATTGATTCCTCATGTGGATCTAAGAACCTCTATGTCGAGGAAGTAGCAAAGGTTCCTTAAATCCTTAGTGTCAAAATAGGACTACATGGATTTCTTCAAATGCATCACCAACTGTGATTACAATTGCTGACCTAACAGTTATACATTGTTCATATTTTGATGGTGACTTAACCATTCCATTCATGTGTATCTAATACGTCTATTTGAGATCAATTTCAGCTATTAGATACATGAAGAGGATGAAATTAGAAAACCTTAAATTGCCGAAAAATCAAGTCAAATTCAACACAAATGCAAGATTTGAAGATTAAATAGTATCTCTATTAGAATCACGTTGTAAATCATTTGTGTTGAATGTATTTCTTGCAACTAAGGTTAATGGAAATTTAGAACACTTAATTTGAATATTTAAACACTTTTTGGACATTTGTCACAAGTCCTCACAGACACGCTTGTCGGCCAAGTTTCAACTAAAGTAACTCAGCCGACAGCCAAACTTCGCTTTGGGCTATAGGTCGATACCCAGAGTCGGCCAAGTTTGTCTTGGTGGCAACTCCATCGACAACTGCATTTTGACTTGTCATCTAGTGTTGTCGGTCGAGTTTCCAAAAGTTAACTCAACCAACAACATTGTACGGTAAAGTGCAGAAAAGCGCTTCTAGGCCTCTAGCCGTTGTGAGTATTGCAAACTTCAAAAATAGATCCATTGCAACCCCCCAAAACAACTAGAATTCAATGCAAAGTGTTTTTACTGACTAGTAGACAACCACAACTATAAAAAGGGGCCTTTGGACTTCATTCCAAGTTTGTCGTCTATGCTCTCTTGCTATAGTTCAGTGTTTTAGCCTCAAAGAGCCCCTAATCTCCCTCAAGCTTGTTTAGTACTCTACATCCAATCTGAGTGAGTTAGGATCTTTGTAAGAGAGTTGCTCCATTATACATTTTGTGAAGCTCTCCACTCTTCTTTCCAGTCTCTCTCTAGTAACTTAGTGGTTTGAAAGTGACTTTTTTGAAGAAGGTGACTTCCTAGAAGAAGGAAAGGTTGATCAAAGGCTAAAGATCTTCTACAAGAATGGGCAAGACCTTAGCTAAGGCGAAAGATTCTTCGTAGGTAGATATGTAAGTCATTTGTAATGGTTATTGGCTCCTTGACCCGAAAAAGAATGTTAGTTTAGCCTTTGCTCTTGAAAATGGTGGTCAAATTGTTTTAACTCATAGTACAATATATAGAGTGAGACAATGTTACAAATCTTAGAGATTGACCCCTCTAGGTAATGGATGTACATCTCCTTGTTTGGAGGTTGGGACCACTATATACATCTTACCCTTCCTTTGGTGTTTGTTCAATCTCTCTCTTCCTTATTTTTCAATATTGCAATATCTTTTAGCATATATCTAAAAGGTCTAATGTGTTTTTTTTATATGGTTTTAGTTGTATTCACCCCCCCCCTCTAGAGTCTTTTGATCCAACAACAATATCATCAACATATACATCTTGAAGGATATAACCCCAGATGAGTGGTAGTATTATAAAGAATGATCATTAGTAGATTTTATGAAGCCCAGATGTTCGACAATAGTGCTCATCT
Source organism: Alisma plantago-aquatica (assembly GCA_963693085.1). Taxonomy (NCBI): domain Eukaryota; kingdom Viridiplantae; phylum Streptophyta; class Magnoliopsida; order Alismatales; family Alismataceae; genus Alisma; species Alisma plantago-aquatica. Next base: position 977,040,099 of record OY856410.1, on the reverse strand, counting down.
TGTTAAACCAGGCCCATGGGGACTGTTGTAGTCCATAAAAGGGATGGAGTCTGTAGAGTTTGTGGGAATACTCCCCCTCAGCAACATGTTCTTTGCATGTATACTTCTTCATATAGATTGCCATGAAGAAATGCATTTTTTATTTCAAGGTAGAAAAGGGGCCAATCTAGATGCACAGTCACAGAATTAAAGATATGAAAAGTCGAAATCCTAGTGACTAGGGACATCAATTAAAGAAGACAAAGGCAAATGTTTGAGTATAACCTTTGGAAACAAATCGTGCCTTAAGTCTCTCCATGGATCCATTTGAGTGATGTTTGACATTGAAAACCCATCAGTAAGTGACAATGTTTTTGCTAGGTGGTGAATTAGCCATATTCCAAGTGTCGTCATCTCCCAGTGCCTGTGTTTCTACCATCATTGCAGCTTTCCAACCCATTGTCGAAGAACATCTGCCAGATGATTGGGAATGAATCATGAAAATATTGTCCAAGGTCGTGGCTAAGGCATGGGCAGAGGAAGAGCGACGAGTAAGATAACAAGTATTAGAAATCAAATGCTTTATAGTACAATGTCAAATACCTTTCAGAGCACTAATAATCCATCAGATTGTATTGGAATAGATGATAGCAGAGCAGCTGCCTATGGATCAACTTCCTTTTGTCGGTGATAAACTTTGGTACAAAACTATTGTCATGGAAGTGGTAGCAGTGGTGAAGGTGAAACTTGTGTTGTTTGTGCAAGGTGCAAGGGAAACAGATCTAGAAGAGAGACCATTTGTTTTGAACATAAATTCGAAGACAAATGACGCAAAGAAAAGATGGATCTTTATGAAAGATAAAGTCGCCAAAACATAGAAGCGCCCAACTATTGAATCAAGACACTTATATAGTCTTTTTGAAGCAGAGAAAATCCTAGAAAAACAAGATTAAGCGCTCAAGAGATAGTTTATTAGCCTTTAGATCAAAATTTTGCACAAAGACGATGCAACCAAAAATCCAAGGACAGCCAAGAAAAGGGTTTTCCAAAGGATAGATAATAGAAAAGAGGGATTATCTTTGAGAATGGAAGATGGTTGGTGACTGATAAGAAAGCAAGCCGTCAAAACCTCTTTAGACCATAATTGTTTTGATAATTTAGCATGGATGGCAAGAGCACGATAGAGTCAAGAAGGTGACAGTTCTTGCACTTAGATACTTTGTTTTGCTGTGGGGAATAGGCACATATGAGCATTGATGGATCATGTTGTATCCCGACAAAACAAGGATACTGCAAGTTGAATGTATTCGAGGGCATTACTAATGTAAAGAATTTTTATAGGGGTAGAGAATTGAACTGATATCATCTTATGAAAAGCTCAAATAAGAGGAAAAACTTCATCATAGATTTGAAGAAGATAAAGCCAAGTCATTTGCGAGAAGTCATTAACAAAAGTCTCAGATATTTATAATCATTATAACAAGTTGTCAGGAAAAAGGACCACAAGCATTATTGTGAACCAGATCAAAAGGAAAAGACACAATGGTGCTTTCATAATTGACCAGCTTCACATGAAATAGAAGAGCGAGATCATACAAATGATTCCATCTTCTAACTTTTCCAATAAAGGATGGCCTAAACATAGATGTAGCTGAAGTGGCGTGACGATGACGAGGGCAATGGGTTGAGAGAACTGAGGGGACAAAGATATAGTACAAATCACCAGAACACACTTCTCAAGGAAAAAAATGTCCAATTTCAACGCTTTAAATTTTAGCAAATTTTGACAGAAATTTTGATAAATGCGTTGTTAATATATCTTTCCTTTATGTTTATTTCATATTTCATATTACTGTTGTACCTACATGTAATTTTCCCTTTAATATAAATAAGAGAGGAGAACCCTATTGGGTTCATCACGTTGCCTAGTGCAACACACAGATCCCGTCTCCCTTACGTTAACATGGTATCAAGAGCAACGTGATCCGACGCCGCTTCCGCTTCTCCCTCTCCTAGCGCCGCCGCATCCCCTCCCTCCCTCTCCCTTCTTCCCAACAGGGCGCCGCCGGCCCCCCTCTCTCCAGGCCGCCGCCGCCGCCCGTGCGGCATCTCTGCTCGCCGCCGGCATGCGGCAGCAGCAGGGCCCCTTCACACTGCCGACGCCGCTGCTCCTGGCCGGCTAGGGGTTCTCCGCCTTCGTCTCTTGCCGCTGGGCCTCCGGTGGCTCTCTCTATGCTACCGTAGGCTCAGTAGCTCGGCACCGGGGCTTCGTCTACGTTTTTCGGAAAGTTTTCAGCAACTTTTTGGTTCGTTTTTGGAGGCCAAACTTGCTGTTTGGGGACTTCCGGTTGATCCAACGGCTCTCTAAAGCCCTAACCGGAGGTCTCGTCTCTTCCATCGTGCCTTCCTAATCACATCTCCTTCATGTGTGATTAGGAACTTCTCGCTTGAAGGCTGTCGATGCGTCAGTAACGCATCCCTTATCCAGTTCTTGTTGTGACGTGTATCTCTCCGTCACGGGACGTGTATCTGTCCGTCCACTCAGCCTTCTTTGTGACGTGTATCACTCTGTCACACATATCCCAGTTGCATTATGGAGAATAAGACCTATTATGGAGAGGTCTCGCCTATTCCTATCAAGCTCAATGGGAAGAACTTTTTGCTATGGATGAATGCGGTTCATACTGTCTTGGAATCGCGAGATCGGGCAAAGTTCGTTGATTCTGCACCCCTCGCTCGCACTGACAAAGACTATGCCGAGTGGAAACGTCTTGACAGCCTAGTGAAGACTTGGCTATGGGGTAGCATGGAACCTTCTATTGCTTCCAAGTTCATGTTCTACTCTACAGCTAAGGAGATTTGGGATGCCGTCAAGCAGCACTATGCTCAAGAGAAGAACGCTCTTCGCCAGTTTATGATCTATGATCGTCTGTTTGCAGAGAGACAGGGTGATAGACCACTTGAAGAGTATTTCGGTGTGATTCAAGCTATCTCCCAGGAGTTGAGCTACTATCATCCAGTGACGGTTGCTGAGCAGATTAAGGATAGAGATGATCTTGTCACTGCTAAATTTCTATCTGGACTTAGCCCCTCATTTGGTTCAGCAAGAAGTGTGATCCTTGCGTCAGATAAATTACTGAGCCTTGCAGAAGCTTTCTCTAGGATTCAACAGTCCACCTTTGAGTCAGTTGATCCTATTCCTGTTGTTCCTTCTGGAGATTCTCATGCATCTATTGCTGCAGCAGTACGAGGAGGACGACCTGCACCTACACCGTCTGACAGACCTGGCTTGGGCAGAGGACGTGGGACTCGTCCTAGATGTACTTTCTGTAACAAACCTGGGCACTCTGTCGAGAAATGCTGGAAGAAACATGGGAGACATGCAGCCCCACCTGTTGGAGCTGCCAATTGTGCCACTTCAGACTCTACTGCTGCGAGCTCTAGTTCTTCTGGCATCACACTTACTCAGGAGGAATATGACAGATTTATTCAGGCAACTCAACATTGGAATATGGGCGCCTCATCTTCTTCTACAGCAAACCTTGCATCTACAGCGGGTAATCAGGCTACATCTTTTATGGCTTCTGGATCCGCAAATCCCTGGGTGGTTGACTCTGGCGCCTCCCAGCACATGACTGGTATGAGGAGATTGCTCCGCACACTTGACTCATATATTCCTCATCCATCTGTTACTTTGGCAGATGGTTCTGTGAGGAAGGTGGTAGCTAGTGGATCTGTGTCTCTTACACCAGATATTGATTTGAAATCTGTTCATTTTGTACCTGAATTTCCATTCAATTTGCTTTCTGTTGCCAAGTTGATTGACACTGTAAAATGCACAGTAACATTCGGGCCCTCTTGTTTTGTTTTACAGGATCTCAAGAGTTTGAAGATGATTGGTGGGGGGCCTAGGAAAGGTGATCTCTACCTCTTTCCTGGTGATTATCTATCTCGCCATCCACCCCCTGCTCCAGTTTCCTCCGCCATGCTGAGTGGTTCCCCCTTGCTGTGGCATTGCAGATATGGACATCCATCCTTAGAAAGCTTGAACCAGATCTAGCTCATGTGTCTTCTCTAGAGTGTCAGTCGTGTCAGTTGGGCAAACATCATCGGTTATCATATCCTGTTCGTGTCAATAATCGGGCTTCTAGTCCGTTTGAGTTAGTCCATAGTGATGTATGGGGTCCTGTTATAAACCAGAGTTATAATGGTTTTAGCTATTTCATTTCCTTTGTGGACGATTACTCTCGCATGACATGGATTTATCTATTGAAAAGTCGTGAATCTGTGCTTTCCATTATCAAACATTTTCATAAACAAATTCAGGTTCAATTTAACTGCAATATCAAAAATTTTCAATCTGATAATGCCCTTGAATATGTTCAGAAAGCGATGAATGAGTTTTGCAGTTCGGTTGGTATGATTCATTACACATCTTGCCCTCACACTCCTATGCAGAATGGCGTTGCTGAGAGAAAGAATCGCCATCTTTTGGATATCACTAGATCTCTCATGTTTGAATCGAATGTGCCTAAACGTTTCTGGTCTGAAGCTCTTCTCACTGCCTGTTTTTTAATTAATCGGCAGCCCTCTTCTGTTTTGCATGGACGCACTCCCTTCTCTGTCTTACGCCCTATGGATAAACCGTTTCATGTTCCGCTTCGGGTTTTTGGTTGTACATCCTTCGTTCATAACTTTGATCCCAAACAAGACAAACTCTCTCCTAGGTCTTTGAAAACCTTGTTTCTTGGATACTCTGGTACGAGTAAAGGTTACAAGTGTTATTGCCCGAGTTTGCGTCGTATGTTTGTTTCTAAGGATGTCACCTTTCATGAAACCAGTCCATATTTTGCAAATTCTATGAGCAAGGGGGAGCAATTGAGTGAGGGAGTGCCACCCACAATTCCAAGCGAGCACGTGGCACCACATGTGCCAAGTGAGGGAGTGTCACCTATCATTGTTGAGGACATACCGCATGATCCACCTATCATTCAGCCCTATAACCAGGTTTATCACAGGCGAGGTAGACAGGATCCAGATGAGGCAGCGACACAAGTCCATGAGCCTCCTTCGTCATCTTCTACTCAAGAGATTCCTGCAGAGGCTTCTGACCTTGATCTTCCTATTGCTGTCCGGAAAGGTATACGTTCATGTACTATTAGACATCCCATATCAAATGTATGTTGTTTGTCGCACTTATCTACACAGGCTCGTGCATTTGCTGTTGGGATGGACTCCATTACGATACCAAGAAATCACTTAGATGCTCTGAAGGACAGTGGTTGGCAGCAGGCAATGCAGGTGGAAATCTCTGCTCTGATTGACAATGGCACATGGGATCTTGTTCCTTTACCTGCGGGAAAGAAAGTTATGGGCTGTAGATGGGTTTTCACAGTCAAACACAACCCTGATGGATCTATTGAGCGGTTGAAGGCCAGATTGGTAGCAAAAGGCTACACACAGACATATGGAGTGGACTTCTTTGAGACCTTTTCTCCAGTTGCTCGTCTCAATTCTGTGCGGATCCTTATATCCCTAGCTACTACCTTTGACTGGCCTATTTTCCAGCTGGATGTCAAGAACGCCTTTCTTCATGGAGATCTTTAAGAAGAAGTGTACATGGAGCAACCACCAGGTTTTGTTGCTCAGGGGGAGTGTCAGAAAGTCTGCAAATTGAAGAAGGCTATCTATGGGCTAAAGCAATCTCCTCGAGCTTGGTTTGACAAGTTCAGTGCTGTTGTTTTACAGATGGGCTTCTCTCGTTCCATGATTGATCACTCTCTATTTTATTCAAACTCTTCTTGTGGGTCAATCATTATTGTTGTCTATGTTGATGATATTGTGATTACTGGCAGCGATTCTACAGGCATATCACGTGTGAAGGAAGGATTACAACAACACTTTCACACAAAGGACCTGGGGAAACTGAGATATTTTCTAGGGATTGAGGTTCTTAGATCCCATGCAGGTATAAATCTATCTCAGAGGAAGTATGTGCTTGACTTGCTACAGGAAACAGGTATGACTGATTCTAAGCCAGTATCCACTCCTATGGATTATCACATCAAGGAGATGGACGATGATACTGCATATTCAGATCCAGGACATTACAGGAGAATAGTTGGGAAGTTAATCTACCTAACTGTCACAAGACCTGATATTTCTTTTGCTGTTGGAGTAGTGAGTCAACATATGTGCACACCACGACAGTCACACTGGACAGCTGTATGCAGGATTCTGAGATATCTGAAAAGTGCTCCTGGAAAGGGGATCACTTATTATAAACCAAAGAGTCCTCTATCTTCTTTGACTCTCACAGGTTATGCAGATGCAGATTGGGCTGGTAATCAAGCTGATAGAAGATCCACATCTGGCTACTGCACTTTTCTTGGTGATCATCTGATCACTTGGAAAAGCAAGAAACAACAAGTGGTAGCACGGTCTAGTACTGAAGCTGAGTACCGTGCTATGGCACATGCATGCTGTGAACTACAATGGATCAAATCTGTCTTATCTGAGCTGAAGATTTTGATTCAAACTCCCATGATTCTCAAGTGTGACAATCAATCTGCTATACATATTGCCAGGAATCCTGTCTTCCATGAGCGCACAAAGCATATAGAAGTTGATTGTCATTTCATCAGAGATCAGATAAAGAATGGCAATGTTGTGACGCCATATGTCAAGTCTGAAGATCAACTAGCTGATATCTTGGCAAAGCCATTAGGTCCAGCAGTGTTCCAGAATTTATGTGGCAAGCTGGGCATCCACAATGTGTACACTCCAGCTTGAGGGGGAGTGTTAATATATCTTTCCTTTATGTTTATTTCATATTTCATATTACTGATGTACCTACATGTAATTTTCCCTTTAATATAAATAAGAGAGGAGAACCCTATTGGGTTCATCACGTTGCCTAGTGCAACACACAGATCCCGTCTCCCTTACGTTAACATGCGTTCCTGGCGTTTTGACGACCAAATGATTAAATTATTTGATGAAATTTTACCAGAACGATACTAATGTAGATCTACTCAAACATGCAATAATATTACATATTAGATATGTGTGGGTAGGGCTCCTCACGTGTGAATGGTGGAAGGTGAACTTAGGGACTTTGATGGGGATTTTGAGGTCATATTAAATGGAGAAATGAATGAATTAAGTCATTATAGTTTGCAAGCATAGTATATAGACTTAAAGACAAATTTATGGAAACAAAATATGATCTAGGATGCTAGGACCTCTAGGTAGGATGACAGGACGTAGTACATAAACAATGTTGCAGTGGTATGTGAGTGGGTATTGAGGAAGCATGAGACAACTATGGTTCATGTATCTAGTCACGATTGTTGTCATCCTCCTTGTTAATTATAAATATCAACATATTAGCTTCAGTTAATTTTGTTTTATACAAGCATATATGTGTCGCATTGTTAATCTCTATATGCCTCCTAGTGAAAAAATGCATACTCATGGATTAACTCAAGCATTGTTCTTGGTCGTGTGCTTTTATAGCTAGATCCTATAGGAGGCAACCATGTAGTTAGAGGTGTGATTGTTAATGTGATACATACAAAAAATCTTAGGATCATGCTAATTTTACGCACTATTATTACAAATCATGTGACCTCATAAACGAAACCTAGCGGGACATCATAGTCATAGATATAACTCTCACACCCATTTTTAAATATTTCCCCTGTAGATCTTTATAGAAGTGGAAGAAATAGGAGAGAGGTAGAATTAGGCTAGGAAGAGAAGAAACATAACTTAGATTGCCCCAAAAAGCCCAAGGAGTCATATAGTAAAATCTACAGACATCGTACCCCGTTTCTCGAAATAATACCTACATTTCTTGAAATTTCGCCGAACTACGGATGAAATGGCCCTTTATTCATCGAATCACCTAATTTCATCGAAATTTGAAGAAAAAAAAATCATCGAGACTTAAAATTTTCTAGAAAAAATCCCTACATAAAGACATGTTTGGTTATTTCTATATCTGATGGTTGTCAGGATCAAAATAATTGGCAAATTTTACCAATTTTGATGAAATTTTGAACATTGGCACTCCCTTCCCAATCATTGTCATATTCCGCAAACCCTAAAAGAAAAATCCAATAGATCAAAGGCTACATAACAGCCGAAAGAATCAACAAGCTTAGCCACAAAGATTAAGTTGTATATAAGATTAGGAACATAATGAACTAAGGATAATTTTAAGGTGGGAGAAACACACGGTGCCACATTTTGTGACACATTTAATAGCCCCATCTGTCAAGCTGAAAGTGGAGTTGGGAATGGTAAGAGTCCATAAATGTAAGTGTGGCATACATGTCATGTGGTGAGTAGTGTCAGAATCCACAATCAAGTTTGGAGTGGGCAACGAGCATAGATGTTTCAACGTTACCTTAGTGGGTTGTTGTATAAGGGGTAAAAGGTGAGATAGCCCGCAGGTCACTCATCTTCTAGTCGAGTTGGGTCATGTAGGTAGAGGATTTTTTTTTGTGGAAATGCAACGAGGTGCCCTAAAATTGCTGCAAAGCGTATAGAAGAAGCTTGTATTATGTGATAGTCAAGGAGGCATGGGAAAAGTTCCAACTTAACTCTAGTAGTCATGGTCACAACAGGTCAGCTCTGGCCGATAGTGGTTGACAGAGTCTAGTCCAGATGACCAGTACTACAGCCACATCCTTGATCATAATGAGGGGGTAGCCATGCTTGAAGTTGTAGGCATCCTCGGCATGGCCAAAATTGCTTTAGTAGGAGCATTTAGGACGTGGTCCTCAGTTTCTTGCTACTACTACAATGTGGTGTACCCCACAGAAGACTCAAGGTGTGAGATGATGTCATATCAAGCTAAGATAGGCGTGCGTACACCAGATCCATTAAGGGTGGAGATGCGCCTCCTGAGGAACAACAACATAACAAGGATGGTGCTTGTTTAGAAAAGGCCAAAGATGATGGAAATCCTTTCTTTGGTGACTTCTACAGACATCGTGGGTGAGAACAAATTGAGTAATTTGCTAAGGCCTTCATTGAATCACAGTAGACTTCCAGGGTTCCATCACTCTATAACTCAGAGAATGGTTTGTTAATGATGTTTCATAAGCGAAGACAGTTCTCCTCGTATGTAAAATACTTCATCTCGTTCCATATGGTCTTGGTGTTTCCGTGACATGTACTCACAAAGATCTAGCGCTTCATATTCCCCCATGGCTAGTGGAGAACTTAGTTGATCCATGTTACCCATGTGTCGTCTAGGTTGGTTGGTGAGTCATCCTTGATGAACCTGAGCTTGATGTGTGATTTGAGGAAGGTTTCAACTGCATTCATCTAGACAAGAAAATTGATGTCGTTCATTTGAACATATATTGCAAGTATATCATCATAAATTAGGGCATATATGTTTACCAGAATGTAGCACGGTATAGGAGGAGCGCACCACCAATATAAGTATATGGTATGATAACAGATTAAGAGAAGCACTACCAGAATGAGGAGCATGTAAGAGTAGATCAAAGGATTGTAGGAATGTGCTATAGATCATAATGAAGAACTCATAATTAAGAAATAATGCACTCACCCATACGGTTTAAGGGGATTCGCATGGAGAGGAATATATAGTTAATGTTTCGCCCCCTCTTTTTCCTTAATCTTAATACATGGCCTTTTTTTGCTCTTGCTTTCCCTTTTTTATACAAAGAAAGAAGAACACGAAAGGACTATGATCTTGTGAGGAAGACTAATCTTTGTTGGATTGGACGGTGGTGACTGCTTCCCAGAAGGAGGGCATGGGCAGCCTTGCGATAGCGGCTCCACTGTCTAGGAGGTTGAGCACCAACAAGCATCACGGATGTTGCACCGATGCCCATTGGCGATAACCTGGTCAAGCGATGATGGGTCCCACGACCACTTCCTACAGATGTTGTGGCAAAGATGTAGCTGCCAGTTAGCCTACCCACCAGTCTTGTAGCAATAGTCGGTGTTATCCACAAGTGAGGAACGATTGTTTGGTTGTACAAGGAACAAGGTATCCAATACCAATACCTCTTTCACAGCATGGAAAGAGGAATTTACCAATACACCAATGGAAATTTTAACATACGCAATGATGCATGTTCCTATGCCAAAACAGACAAATTTGTTAGATATAAAAGTCATGCCATATATGGGTCGGAGTCTGTAGGCCCATATAGAGTCTAGTCTAGTCTAGTCAAGTCTGGAAGTCTCTAGAGTCATGTCTACCTTTTCCTATATAAAGGAGAGGGGTCTCTCTTGTAAACATAACATCATAACACAATATTGTCAATATATCGTCCATCCATTCTTTCCAACATGGTATCAAAGTGTTCTTTCCATGGACTCTAACCCTAGAGAGAAAGCAATGTTCCTCCGCCCGCGGTTGGCAGCCACTGTCATGGCCGATTGCCCGCAAGGCCATCTCCATCACCCTCTCTAAAGGGTGATCTTCGTTGCTCTCTCTCTCTCTTTGAAGGGCCTTCATCATCCAAATCCAGATCTGAAAGAATCGTCTTCATCGTCGTTGTAGATCCAGATCTAGCATTACCATGTGCCTGTCTTTCCTTTTTTGTCTTTCATCTTTCCCAAGAACAAGGATCAGTCGCTCCCTCCATCAAGACAAAGTCCGATTTAAGCCGTCATCCTTCTTGCATCCCTGAGATTTGCAACCCCATCGTAGTCTTCTTTAAGGTGGAAGTTATCTCTCCACCATCCGATTCATCTTCTTCTCCAAGGTGGAAGTCATCTCCACCATCCAGTCCATCATCCTCATAGTGGTAGAAGCCATCTCCATTCTCCACCACCTAGATCATTGTCTCCATCATCATTGTCATCCATGGTGGAAGTCATCTCCACCAGAATCGTCGTCTTCACTATCTTGATCATCATCGTGGAGGCTTATTTGTAGAAGAGGAGTTGTCCATGAAGTTAGGGTTAGACGTTTCTAACATTTTTCCCATAAATCTTCCCTGGCGGCGCGGAACACGCTGTGTCTTTTTTTTTCTTTTCTTTTTTTTAAACAAAGCCAGGGGTCACTTTTATTCATCCCACACCCCTCCTGTGGGCAAAAACATCAGAGAAATTACACTCCCGCTCTTATATCTCGGGTCATCAGGCAAAAATAAAAACAAGTATCAACTAGACAATCTCCTATGCAACACTCACATCTCGGAAATTCTGCTAAATCTCGTAGAAATGTAAGGTGCTCCCCTCTTATCCATAATCATCATTCCTCTAATCTTCATAGGAAGTGCCTCTGCATCTGTGCAAACTAGCGCATCTTCTCTGTCACAACCCCACCTCCCGAGTTCACTGGTCGAGGAGTTAACAATGTTGTCAATCAAGGACCCTATGATGGCTTCTTCGTATAACACCTTCCGCAACTCCCTGATCATGTATATGTTCTTCCACGGCTCCTTAGCATCATGCCACAGTATATTAATCAGTCTACTATCATCTGTCTCCAAAGTTGACAACCGGATATTATGCATGTCGGCGCTCTTGAGCCCGATCACGCACGCTTGAAGAAGGGCGGTCAACCTATCAGTAGCTCTAACCCAGAATCTGAAAGCTAATCTGAGAAAGCCATGCGAATTTCGGGCTAAACCTGACTCTAGGTCTCTGTGTATGGTAGGTACAACTGATCCAACAGTAGCGGCGGATGTCGCGGCAACCATTGGAGTGGCACAGGCAGTGGACGATATTTCGTATCTTAGGGTTCCAATTTCCTCCAGTCGTAGTAGATTAGACCACTTCGAATATCTTATTACCAAGATCAACCGTAAAGTGGCATCATGGAAGGTGAGGATGCTCTCCTTTGCGGGTAGAAGACTGCTTATTCGTCATGTTCTATCATCTACTCTAATCTACTCGGCAGCAGCCATGGGGATCCCAGCAGGGATTGCGAATAGGATTGAAACTATATTCTCGCGGTTCCTTTGGATGGACAGGGAGAATCATAAACGCAAAGCATGGATGGCCTGGCACAGGGTGGCACAGCCAGCGGATTCAGATGGATTGGATATTGAACCTATAGCCCTCCTTAACCAAGCATACGTGTACAAGGCTGCGTCGGAGATAGTAGGTGGCGAGTCTCTTTGGTCATCCTTTTGCAGATTGAAATACAGAAGCAACCTAAAGCACTCTGCAGGTCTCTACCCCCCCTTTCTAAAGCTTAGCTCGACTGCGTCGCCTTATTGGAAGAAGATTTGGAAGTGCTTCCCTTCCATGTTACCACTGTACAGATGGGTGATAGGCGAAGGAGATGTGTCTTTCTGGTATGACCGTTGGTGTAACTGGAGGTTATTGTGCCCGGGTGGAGGCAGATCTGAGGCGCAATTTTAGAATCAAGGACTTCTAGGTTAATGAGGACGGCTGGGACTGGAATGCCCTTGAGCAACTGGTTAATGAAGAAGGTCTGAATCTGATACAAGTGTCCGACGCTATGATTTCTGATGAGCCTGACAGATTGGTGTGGACGCCAGAACAATCAGGTGCCTTTTCCCTTTGTTCAGCAAAGAAGGTCCTCCGCTCTTCTGTTGGTCCGAGAAGAGATGATAGGACTCATTTGTGGAAGTTGAACGTCCCCAAGGCTAGCGCTATTTTGTGGAAAATGGCGAACAGAGCCCTTCCCACGGATGACAATGTCAGCAGGTGCCGCATATTGATGGCATCTAGATGTAACTGCTGTGAAGTACATCAATCGGAGACGGTGAGCCACCTTTTCTTCGACAGCGAGGTGGCAAAATATTATTGGGATATCTTCGCTCGTATTGCACACAAGAATCCTCCTACTGATGTGCAAGATTTGTTCACATACTGCTCGAGAACTCCAACTATATCGGCAAGAGTATGGATTAGCCACAAACTGGCGGTGCTAATCCCGTGGACGATTTGGAGAGTGAGATGTGCTGCTAGATATGATGGGAGGAGACTGCTGGTTGCTAACGAATGGAGTAACGTTACGTTTATCCTGAATAAGATGATAGAAGGGCAAGTGTTCTCCAAAATTGAACACCCGAGTTTTTATGAGGTGATCAAAGAGTTACGTATACAAGAACCGGCTCATATGTTTAGAACCATAAGGCTTCTTAGATGGACGGTTCCGGATGTGATTAATATTAAACTTAATATGGTTGTGGGGAAATACAGAGATATACAAGGAAGGGAAAGATGGTTACAAATTTTCATCTAGTTCGCAGGTTACATGTCGTGTTGATATCCAACATGTCGTGTCGACAGGAAGCAGAGTTACGCCCCTGACAGGTTACACGACGTGCCCATCACCAACACAACGTGTTGACGAGAGGCGGAGTTACGTCTCCGACAAGTCACATAACGTGTCCATCACCGACACACCTTGTTGTCCATATTCTGTCAAAAATTTGTGGTCTTTGTACATGGTGTATCCATCATCCAACATGTGTCTCCGCCAGTCAGTTCATACATCTTCGATAATTAAACTGTCTCACCATAAGGGTTTGCAACTCAAACAACACCATGTCCAGAGTACATGTCCCAGATCAATTCTTCAAGCATCTTCAAAGCTTATAGATCAGAAGCTCCCCAGCAACAAAAAGATATATTTTTTTTGACAGATAATCTCCTTTTCGGTCGGAAAATATCCATTTATTTTCTTATCCGGATCTTAATTGGGTCATCTACTATATGGAATCCAGTTATCAGTTCTCTGGTGATATCTAGCTATTCCTTCTCCAGCTATTTATTCCCTCTCCACCCCATGTTCCCTAATGTCATAGGAGAGTTTCTCTGTCTTTGTCGACCCCAACCACTTTTGTCGTCTCTTCGTGGTTGGTGTGCGGGGGAGATATAGAGGAGATGAGAAAAGGAGGAAAGGAGAAGAGTAGAGGTGCTCAAAAGAGGTAAGAGAAGAAGAACATTGTCTACATATGGAGTTTTGTGTACTTATAGTGTAGTCCAGATCTCACTCTCGACTTCAAGGCAAATGTCCAATCTCGCTATTCAAATCCTAAGTTGCCAAGCATTGATCCCATCTTCTTGGATCTTCAGCTGAATAAGATGATTCATCATATCAATTGGATGTCATCAGCGCTCTACATCAAGCGGGTATGTTTCATTGGTCATGTTGTGGTCATTCTACTCGGCAACATTTCAGTGTTCTAGTATTGAAGCATCTTGGATTATGTGCACATTTGGTTGTGTGTCGGTTGGACACACATGTATCTTTTAAAAGATCATTTAATCGGCTACGTCAACCATATTTCCTCCTTGTTCGTCCATGCCCTCTCAAGTACGTTGATCTTCGTTTGTGCCCACATTGATATTCGTCTATGCCATGTCTGGCACGTTGATGTCCATCTGTGGCCACATTGATGTTCGTCCATACGAAACACGTTGATGCTCGTCTGTGTCCTATCAAACACATTGATGTTCGTCCATGCCATGTCAAGCGTGTTGATGTTCGTCTGTGCCATCACGTTGATGCTTGTCCGTGTTTCACCAAGCATGTTGACCGTCAGGGCTACCACATGGTAGTATTCTCTTGGAAACAACTCCAGCGACAATAGCAACTGAGTTCATGACTCGAATGATCTTCGCATGTTCCTTCAGCATACTCCAAGATACAACCTCCAACCTAGTCAAAGCTCCAGATGTTTCAAAGATTTGATGTGTATCAATCTCAGGTGTTTATCTCAAGGGAATCTTCAAAGTCAAAGATGCCAAAGATATTAAAGTACGGGGGAGTGCACATGTCGTGCTAAGTCAAGGGGATTTCATGTTTTGTCATCCAATTTGAGCTTGTGATTCTCACATGCTCCAGCTTGCAGAGGAGTGTTAGATACATAAGGCATGTCATATATGGGCTAGAGTTTGTAGGCCCATATAGAGTCTAGTCTAGTTCAGTCTAGTCAAGTCTAGAAGTCTCTAGAGTAACGTCCACCTTCTCCTATATAAAGGAGAGGGGTCTCTCTTGTAAACATAACATCATAACACAATATTGTCAATATATCGTCCATCCATTCTTTCCAACAGAATTGAATCATGAAATTTTGTAAGTGTGATGTCTACATTTAAATGCATCTTTTTGTGCAATAAAATTATATGTTGGATACATTAGGGGGTACTTCACGAGGGGGTATGGAATCTGGCATGTTTCGTGGGGATCTTGATGAAGGATTTTAACAACAAAATGTAGGAATTATATTGTGAAATTCTACTAGCAAAATCCAGAAACTTAAATATACATACTTATGTGATAATATATTGAATATTTAAGATGATCCTTCATGTGTTATCTTTGAGTAAAGAAAATGTCAAGTCTGAAGGGAGGCAAAGTGTGTATATTACTATTATTCGATTTTTAGAGTCTACTGGATACAAGTATTTTGCATACCTCAGTTAATTAGATGTTAGTTAATTTTAGTGAGAGAAAAATTCCATTTTCATGGTGGGTGGGATGGTTGACCTCCCCTTCTTGGCAGTTTGTGCCAACATGAGTTGCTTGATGTGACAAACATATCGTTGTCATCCCATGTAATTTGTCTAAACCTAGCCCTATGCTAGGAAGCAAGGACACTTCTATACAGCCCCCGCATCCGTGTCCAACGCGTTTTGGACAGACACTTTCGGGACACAGCCCAAAACGTTTTGGACTCGGTCAAGAGGTGTCCTGTCCATTTTTGTTTTTTTCTGCAGTCCGGACACGGCTGGACACTCCCTGGACACATCAACGTAACAGTTTCTGCTTCTGCAGCCTATTTCAGTGTATGAAATCTGAATATGCAGCTACTCCCTGGGCACATCAGCCTAGCAGTTGCTGCAGCTGAAACCTATTTCTTTCAGTGTGTAAATTCCGGATATGCAACTACTTTTTAATTATGTCTTGCCATTGAGAATTTGCATTACAAAGCTGAGATATAATCACAAAACTGCAAACAAAATGTCTCTGAAAGAATCCACAAGCTTGAAAACAAATACCAAAAGTCCTATAAACCTCTATGTATATTTGGTGAATTTCAGAAACATGATTTGACTACTAAATCCTACATATTCATTCATCAATCATTGAAGGTTAAACTTGGAACAGGGTCTACGAAGATAATATAGGGTTTAGGGATCCACGACAAAGACCACTTCACCCCTATATCGGTTTTCAAGGTCTAGTAGTACCATTGACTTGGTCACAGTTAGGGTTTTGAACACCATGAGGTTCTTGATTCAAATTAAAACAAATGGTTTATAGAACCCTAAGAATCAATATGTCATAAAGTGTTAGTGTACAAATTAGCTAAATGCATGTGTCGCTTTTCTCTTAATTTTACTTGTACCTGAAAGGCAACACCGCCGTAGCAAGCTCCCATGCCAAGCAGTCGGATGGCTCCAGCTCCCCTCTTTTCACGTTTCTTTCTTATTTGTCATAATTATCAAAAAGTATTCCATGCTATATATTTACACACACACACACAAATTCACAAAATTTTATAATTTTTGGCTTTTTTTAGGCCTGCCTAAAAATTGTCTAATTCGGAACTTGTCACTATGCTTGAGTATGTCCCCGAATCAGTATCTAAATTTATTCTTGATAAAGGATAGATCCAACTGAGATCTTACGCACACACTTCACAACAAAATGGAGTTCTTCAGCAAAAGAATCGTCCCCTGATGGGCTATCAAGGCTCTTTCCTTTCAAACTCAAATGACCAAACCCTATTATACCAAGATTGTCCTCGCCATCTATTACCTCATTAATTGCCAACCATTTTCTGTCCTCCGGGGCTTAGTTAAGTGCCGCCTAGGCGCCCTAGCATAGTCACAATAACTCTTGACTTTTTGAGAAAGTCGCATTTTAAACGCGAATTTTTCCTTGGACGTATGAAACGGATGAATAAATCCCAATTCCTGAATATTACATTTTATTCTGTATTATTCACATTTATAGTTTTTTCACACTTTATATGTTCTTTTCCCGTACTATACTGATAAATACTCTAACTTAGTTTGAGTGCATATTTGTGTGCGTAAACACATATACTTGTGTGTACTTATGTAATATATGTATATGTATATGTATGTAATAGTTAGAAATATATGTATGCAATGCATATGTACATATATATGTGCAAAACATAGATATACATATATCTTTATGCAATAAATGTAAATATCCTCCGATCTTTTCCCTACTTTTCCTGAATTGTTGACCGTATTTTGACCATACATTGACCTTTTAACCAAATTTCCCTCTTAATTGCCAGATTCTAAATTTTCCAATTCAACTGAACGTATCTGAATATCAAATTTGTGACTATGTGCCCTAGGCACTCCATGGGGGTTCTAATGCTAGGCTCCTATGATCTTCATAGGAATTGGGGGTATGAAAGTTAGGCAGCTGCCTAGGGAAGTTGAATGGACTAGGTGGTCTAATTGTCCCCCTAGGCAAGTTGGTGAATGGCCTAGGCCAGGGTGGATCCAGTTTTCATTTCCCTTTCCTCCTTGATCTGCAATTCATCCTTAGTCTTTGCTCGTGTTTTTGTGTTGACTCTTCTCCTAGTTTCCTGTATTTCCTCCTCCTATGTCTACTCTTACTTCCTCCTACATCTCTTTCTACTCTTTTCATTCTTCTCTCCTATTGTTGCTGCAACCTCCTTTTGCATTTTCTTTCTTGGTAATCTTGTTCAACTCCTCTACATCTCATGCTCCCCTAGTAATAAAAATTTCCAACTTTTTAGAAAAGTCGAAATTTTTCATGATGTTTTTTGTTCAGCCGAATGTTCTTTACAAACAAAGCGTGTGTTGGCGACTTTTTCTGACTTTTCACGATTTTCGCAAACTTTCACTATCTCTTACGAACTTCACTGTTTTTTGACAGTTTTTTTCGTATACATTTTTCTTCAAAGTTAAATTTCATGTTAAGCTTTTAACAAGTTTAGTGGCCTTCTTATGATGTGTCATCCAAAATCATGCATCCCCTCTCCCTTTTCCTCTCCTAAACTAAAATTATAAAGGTTCATCTTAGGAAGCATAGAGACAGACATGGATAGAACATGGACACAACAATTTTGGAAAGTATGGGACGCGGACATGGCATCAGAAGGCAAAAATAAATTATAGAGAGAGAGCCAGGCTAGAATACACTCAAGCATAGCGCAAAGATAATACACTCAAGTTGTTTCTTACCTTATATAAAATGCATACTGTTGATCTTCCAAAATATCATATGAATAGTCTATAGACAATTTTTGAGTTCATTTTAACACTTATAGGTGATGTCTCTAGAGACAACAAAATGACGCACTTGAAAATTTGTGTCGATTTTGTTGTACTTGGTTGAGTGCCTTACAAGCATCCTAATGAGCTCAAATTTTTTATATTTGCCTATATTTATCATAGTAATGAAGGTCATGGTTTAGATTTTTCAAAAATGGGTATTAATATGCAAACAACACTTGCGTACCGCACGATCCATACACTCGAGTGTATTCTAGCCTGAATCTCTCTCTCTCTCTCTCTCTCTCTCTATATATATATATATATATATATATATATATAGAGAGAGAGAGGTATGATCAAGTGCGAGACACTTTGTTGTGCGAAAATGAGAGCCAGAAATGTTGGTCGTTTGATTACGTAGACTCACATCAACGGCTCGCACACATTGTTGGCTGTAAATGAAGCAGTTAATGCTTCCGACAGTAGAAAAGATAGACGTGACCATGGAACAGGACTTCGACTTCGAGCCCACTTCGCCAGGTGTGGACATGGAAGTTTGTGGAAATGTCGAGGAAATGTCGAGGATTTTTACAACCAAACTTCGATGCAACTTCGACAAAAATTAAGCTAAAAATAGTCATTTTGTGATGAAAATGGACAGATTTCATCAAATCTAGCTAAGAAAACACAATATACGTTTCAATATAGCCATTCATATAGGTTTACATATATAGATAAATACACGATTACATGTAGTCGTATCCGAAGTACGAAGTTCTTCCATATATAAAGTTTGTGACAATAAACAAACTACATAAAAATGGTGTAAATATGTGGTAGATTTAGCAGAGAGGGGATCAGTCTATTACTATTAGCTTAGAATAGTAAAAAATAACATTAAAATCATCTTACCTCAAGCTCCAACACTTTTTTCCCCTCACACAGCAAACTCCACAAAATACCAGAAGAATGTCGCCAACTTCGACGACTTCGACAGATGTCGAGGACATTGTGGAATTTTTGTATAGACTTGGGTCAACTTCGTCGACATATGGGGAAATGTCGACAATTTCGACGAAATGTCGAGGATATTGTGGAATGAGGATGCTTACATGCATTTGACGTCGCCGGTCTTCGACATCGACAATATCGGCAAAATTTTGCCCCATGTCGACGACATTTAGTTCTATGGACGTGACTGTTTGAATAAAAAATATTGAAACCATTCACCCCACGAATGTCCCACAACCACAGGCGTCCTCTTCTGACTCCCTTCGTTTTCTATTTAATTATAATAAATACTACCCTAGTCCCATTATTGCTATGCGGCTCTTCCACCTTGGCATCCCGTCCCTACCACATAAATGATGCAACTACTACCCCACCTTTAAAAAAAAAAATTGGAGAATCAATCACTCTTTATTTATTTCATCTGTGGCACCCTCTCAGGATATAACTCCACACTAGCGTTGTTTACATAGACCTCTGAGAGGTAGTTCCTACGAACACAGATGGGGGGGATCAAAATAATGCTCTGGTGAAACACTCCTGAGTTGGAACTTTGCCAGTCCGTCTGCTACTGTATTGCACAGTCGTCCTTCGTACTAAATCGGCGTGTTCTCCAGTCTATCCTCACGCAACCTGGTTAACCCGTAAGTGAACTTGGGGTAATTCTAGGCGTCTTCCTCCAACAGTTTCATTGCAACTTGACAGTCTGTTTCGACTAAAACTCTAGGCCATACATTCCTCTTTATCTGTTGAAAAGCCAAGTGAATACCGGCTAGTTCAGCAGCAGTAGATCATGTGGTGTGAATCTTTCTAGTCCATCCACCAAGTCAATGTCCCTGAGCATCTCTTGCAATGACCGCTACTGCTGCCCCCTTGTTATTCATCAAGGCATCTACATTGAGCTTGACAAAATTATAAGGGGGCCTATTCCAACGTCCAGGCGATGTCAGTTGTTGCTCGACTAGCCCTTTCTTCCAGCTTTCCACTACCAACGGAATCGACGATCTAATGTGGTTAACCTGATGTGCAATGCGTTTGACTTCACCTTCAAAAATCTTGGTGTTCCTGAATTGCCAAATTTCGTTGCAAATGATCCAGAAACTTTCCCTCGGCATGATGATGTCATCAGCAACCATTTTCAGCCAACCATTCGTTGTATGTGCCTGCAAGAAACGTATGATCTCGTGTGTAGGGATGAAATAACTCCAGATCTCTCTAACTTTGCTACAATCACGTAAAGCATGCAGTATCGTTTCATCTGCCTCTCCACATCCGGTACATACTCCGTTCACAGTCATGTGTCTGACTCTACGGCGCTCGTTCGTGAGTAGTGTTCCATGGTAGACTAGTCAGGCAAATAATTTGGTTTTCGCTGGCAGCTGTAGCTTCCACACATTACTCCAGTCTCCCTTGACCATGATGCTCCTTCTGCTTCCTTAGAATGTCGTAGGCCAAGCTTGTCGAGAAACGACCATCCGCAGTGTGAATCCAAGCTTTAAAGTCCTTGTGATTTGAGCATACAGGGACGTATGTCTTCTGTATTAAAAGAATCACGTCTTCCTCGAACCAATGGTTGAGGAAGTCCCAATCCCAGTCACCAGAATCCAGTACTAAGCTACCGACCTTTAGGTCCATGAGGTCATTGGGTATAAGCTACTTGGCTCGATCCCTTAGGAAAACCCCAGGTCTCACCTTGCCAGACGTTAACAGATAGGCCGCTGATTGGGATCATGACAGAGTTCTCACTAATGAATTGCTTACCCTCAATGGCAGCCTGAGCAAGTCTCGATGCCACTACTTGCTTCCCGGGATCAGCTGCTACAAAACAGTTTCTGATTGCATTGCACCAGGGAGTTTGTCGATTCGCTGCCAGATCCCAAGTGTTCTTGAGCACCAGAGCTTCATTCCAGTACAACAATGTACATTTCTTACTAGTACTTTTTTATCCAATGCTAAGTTACTAATATCATTTGCTTTGCTTGTTTGTCTGTCTTTTTTTTTATTGTCGAGGGAAACCCACCCCCCTAGGCGGAGGCCCAGATAGCAGGGATGGTAAACCCGGGAGACCCGTGCGCCCGCACACCGGTATCTCAATAAGTCGCATCAGAGGTCGACTGCCGCTGCGGGAAATTCATCTCCGAGCAGCGCTTCCAGCGAGAGTCGAACCCTGGACCCTTCGTGAGGGGCCCCGAGCTACGACCAGCTGGGCTACTGCTTGTCGGCTTGTTTGTCTTTGTCTTTGTATTTTTCAGTGTTGACTTTTGAGTTTTGAGAAGATGTCTTCTTCGTCTTCAAGTGACGCTGAGGGTGCAGTTGGTCATGCATCAAAGGATGTGGATTTTGCATGGAGTCACTGCAAGCCTGTACCTGGGTCTGGGAATAGGGCAAAGATTGTCTGCAACTACTATAAGAAAACACTTGGTGGTAGAGGAATTACTAGATTCAAGCATCACATTACTGGTGGTGACAAGAATGTGGCAATGTGCCAAAAGTGCCCTCCAAGTGTTAGGGATGACTTCAAGAAACTGATAGGTGCAAAGAGGCAAAAACAACAAAAGTTGAAGCAAGTTGAAAAGGCTCAGATACACTCTTTGATGTTAGGGCCACAGAATCTTCTGCTGAATCAGATGATGATATTGCATATCCTCCAGGGTGTGATACTGCTTATACACGCCATATGTATAGGTGTGCTCTCAGAGACTCCCGCAAAAGTGAGTGGGATAGGGAGGAGGCAGCTCGGCTTATGAGGAGATATGGACCATCTAGTGCAGGTGGAGGCAGTGGGGTTGCACGTGTCCCAGTTGTTGACTTAGATGATGATGATGAAGATCAGCATGCTTAATATATAAGAAAGAAAGGCACCGTTGATACACTCTTCCGTTCTGCTAGTGCAAGATTGAAGCATTTTGATGAGCCAGTGGTTAGGAAGCCTGATGCTAGGCAAAAAACCCTAAAAGCAATGTTTATTGGTGCGAAAGAGAAGGTGGGCAAGGCAGTGGGTAAGTTCTTCTTTGCTCATGGTATACCTGCACATGTTGCAACCGAACCATATCTACAGCACATGGTGGATGTCATAGGGGAGTCGGGTAGGGGTATCAAAGCCCCCACTGCATATGAGTTGATGAACAAGTATCTTCCCCAAGAGAAGAAAGATCTATAGGTATGGATTGAAAGCCAGAAACAATTGTGATCTGAGTATGGCGTCACACTCATGTGTGATGGGTGGACATCTGGAAATAGAAAGCAAATTATTAACTTTCTTGTACATTGTCGTGGATCTACTTTTTTCTATACTTTGTTGATGCTTCTGGTGCAGTCAGGAATTACAGTTACATCAAGAATTTAATGAAGAAATACATCAAGCAGGTAGGGGTTGGGAATGTAGTGCAAATAGTGACTGACAATGGCTCTAACTTCAAGAAGGTCGGTGAAAGTACAATGAAGAAATATTCGGTCTACTGGACACCATGTGCTGCCCATTGCATAGATCTGATCCTCAAGGACATGGGCACAATTGATTACATCAAAAGTGTGACAATTGATGGTAGGTTGATCACAGGTTTCATCTACAACCAACCATTCCTTCTTGTGAAATGCTATGAGGCGATCTGAGTACTGTGGAGGTGATCTAGTTAGACCAGGGGTGACTAGATTTGCAACGAATTACTTGGCCTTGAACTCATTAAAGTCCAAAAAAATGGACTTAGGAGGCTCTTCAATGGTGTAGAGTGGACCTCCATGAAGGAGCACAACACCCCGGTTGGCAGAAGGATTGAAGAACTAATTGTCAGTCGGGCTTTCTGGGATAAGGTTACAAAGGTGTTGCGGATAATGGAACTTGTTGTCAAAGTGTTGAGGCTGGTAGATGGTGACAAAGCCACAACAATGCCTTACTTGTATGATGCAATGCAAGTAATGGTGGAAGGTATTAAACAAGCAGCTCCTAGGTCCCATTCACAATACTTATCAATTGTAGACAAGCGTTGGACAGATATGTTTTTGCATCCACTGCATAAAGTAGGTATATAATTTATTTCTTCTAAATTCAGATTTATGTTCTAAGTTTCTAACTCTATAACTTACTATAAGTTAACTCAATCTAAATCTTGTTTCCTTATTTGAAATTGGTGACAGCTTACTATTTGTACCCGAGGTTCCAATACTCACGAAAACTGGGCTTAGATGCGACTCTAATGTCTGTTGTGAGAGATATAACTAACAAATTCTTTACCTCTACTGAAGAGCGCACCATAGTGATGGATGAGGTATATAACTAAATATATTACATAACTTACATGAAGTGATGAACATCTTCATTCTTGTTTGATGTTTCATCATTTGATTCTGAAGTTTGAACTTCTTAAATATTTTTGCAGTTGCGACAGTTTCGTGAAGGCCTCGGTTGTTTTGGTCATCCAAATGCAGTTGTCGACCGTGATCAGGGTGATCCTTGTGAGTGGTGGGTATGGAATGGAACAGGTGCCCCCCATCTAAGAAAAGTGGTTGTTCGTATCCTTTCTCAAACAACATCTGTAGGAGGTTGTGAAAGAAATTAGAGCACTTTCAATTTTTTTCACTCAAAGAGAAGGAACAGGTTGGGGGGCAGACAGGCTAAGAGATCTGGTATATGTTCACTACAACATGCGGTTGAGGGCTAGAGCAATACGAGATGCCAACTACAAAGAAGTGGATTTTGATGTCGTCCACGATCCCATTGACATCGCATACACATTCAACCCATCCAGGCGTAGAGGCATAGAAGAAGCTGATGATTCAGAAGATTCTTTAGAGGAATGGATGAATGAGATAGGTCGTCCCATTCTTGATAATCTAGATGGTCGTCCAGATCCATACATATAAGAGCACTTTGAAGGAGATTTTGATACTAATGTTGACCAAACTCCACCTGAAAGACTTGAGCCTGAGCCTGAGCATGAAAATGTTGATATGGAGATCAATAGAGCAGTAGAAGAAGCGTTGGGTAGCACAGAGTCTCCTTCAAAAAGTACATCTGGGTCAAAATCAAAATCTGATAATGATGGTGGCAATGATGGCGGTGGCGGTGAGCGCTCTCCTGAATATCATCCTACTGTTGATCCTCAGTATGATGATCGTCCTTATGTTACAGCAGCTGCACTTCCTCCTACAGAAAAAGAATATCCCATGCGTGAAAAAACTTTTCAAAGGAGGAAAACTCGAACCGGCAAAGACTGCAGTGGTGTTGCACCACCTCAGGCTACAGGCTCCTACGGCTACAACAGTGATCATTATTCTAATATTGTTGATTCACTTGGCAACATGAGTATTTCAGGTTCTGATTCTCAATCTCAACATGATTCAACATTGGGATTTTGCGATATGCTATTTGGGCAACCATACCCATCTCACTCTCAATATGGGTATTTTGGATATCAAAATCAGCCACCACCACCGCCGCCACAACCAGAAGTAGAACACCATGTTGGATATACCTATACAGCAAATGTCTCAGGCCCACATGGAAGTTATCAGTACAACTCTCTTGCATTTTCTGAGGATGGTGGGCAAACATAGAGTGGTGGTCATTCAATTCTTCCTGTTTCTCCAGTCCCAATACTTCCTATGGCTGTGCCTGTAGCTATTCAACATATTCCTCAAGGAAGTAAACGTCCACTCACTCGAGCTCCTCGACCTACATCTCCAAGAAAGGCACAATATCTCAGAGATTTAGAACAACATTTTCCAAAGATTGGGATGATGCAATTTGTCAACGATATTGTCTATGAGGAGCATGTGACTACATACAACCAACTTTATAGGATGCACATGTCATGGGCGGAATATCTCAATAGTATCATTTCATTACAGTATGGACAACCTGCGCGCCACTCAACATACAACTGATGTGAGTTGGTAAGTAAATATGTTATTTATATGTTGTAAATTATATATTGTTGCATAATTGTGTATATTTAAGTTTGTGGATTGTGCTAATAAAATTTCATATCCGAATTCCTACGTTTTGTCATCGAAATCCTTCATTGAAATCCCAACGAAACAGGACAGGTTCCTTACCTCCCACATGATGGACCCCACATCCAATATAGAATTTTATTGCATAAAATGATGCATTTAGGTGTGGAGATTACACCTGTAAAATTTCATGAATTAATTCGTTCATTTTGGCGTCGATACGGCCAGGATTGCATCTGTCGGTATTTCCGTCGGTATACCGGTAATAAATACCTATTTCCAAGCTGTCGAAACGGCATCGGTATCGGTCACCTTATTCCTTGCCAAATACCCATCTTTTCAGCTGCACTTTTTCAGTGAAAATCCATGCAAATTGCAAAGCCATCCAATGCTATAGCAAGACAAGGGTGAAACTCTTCTTTTCTGCTACCCTCTTCATATTGCCTTTTAACATTTTTTAAAAACATTGAAAAAATAAATGCATCTGGTTGCCAATCTCAATCCATTATTCAATTTTCATAATGTCTCCTTTATATAGCCCCATAAAAATGTCATTTACAAAATATACATGTTGATTTATCATAATATGATCCTATGATCAATTCAGGGCGAGTTTGGATGGAAAATTTTGAAATTCTGGTAGTTCACATGTTGAATTTTATCCGGACAGCAGTCCCGTGCAGCAGACCTGTCGGGAGGGACATAGTTTTACACTGCAAAGCCAACTGTAAAAGGCTAAAATCAAGCAGCTACTGGCAGTCGGAAAGCCTGCCACACATGGCGGGTTTTTTAATACAACATTCGTACTATATCTCCGGTTGTTAAAATACAGCATGCCAACAGTATGAGTAAAATAAGTTTAGTTTAACACATAAATACCAGTAATCCTGATTACCCGAGCCAAACAGGACCTTAGACTACAAATCATACTATAACCACGATATAATGCCGCTAACAAATCTAAAAACCAAATCTAAAGGATTCACTAAGTATCATTTAATAGCTATCTGTCTAATGATTAATGTAATATTAATTATACTGAAACAAAATCCATAGAAAACAGTTGTCAGGAGAAACAATTTACCTTTCCTTTTTTCACATATTAGTCAGTTCCCCTGTATTCAATATCTTTGTTAGAAAGAGGCAGCACATGTTACTCAAAATGTTTATCAAGACCAAAGAGTAAAAAGAGAATTTATTTCTTTTTCTGAAATATATATAGTGTATAGCAATATGATAGATTTGATCAACTTTTTGATACTAAATTTGGGACGATTAGGTACTTTTAGATGACACATCCAATAAAGCGGAGAAAGAAAATGATTGAACAAAGGGAGCTTAGAAACTCCCACGCATTTAGTGATCTCAGATCTGTATCACCCTCATTACTCCACCTAGGCCACTACCCAACTTCCTACTCATGAATCAGCAGTCTAACAGAAGACACCAAGATGGTTAGACACTCGGTTTGTTAGCGAGAGGTCTCAAGATCGAGCCCAGGCCACGGGATGAATAGAATGGCCAATTTTTTCAAAAAAAAAAAACTCATGAATCAGCAAGAAAATTACGCACATGGTCGCTCAACTCTTTATTCCTTACAAACCCTGTTTCACTTATTCTGCCATAAAACTCAACTTCAAGGATATATCAGTCAAGAACTGCGAGTCTCCTTCAGTATAAACTATTTAGCAATTGAACTATGAACTTGGGAGGAGAAATCATTCTTCCTCGAATACCTCCAGAAGTCCACCTTCAGCAGTAGAGCACTAGCTCCATAATACCACAGAAAGGATATCAACCCTCCCCTCAACCCACCTTTCCCGTATCATGCTCTTTAGAAGGATCTATAGTACAAAGATTACAAAGAGAGAAAGATAGCAGTCCATAAGTACCCGGAAATGGCCATACTCAGTACACACCTTTAGGTCTGGTGCTGCCAGGTCAATTCATGTTAGAAGAGATGACAATTCTGCCACAAAGAGTGAATATCCAGCTTAGTTGGCACATAATCCAAAGAGATATGCGGTAGATTCTGCACCCAGGATCCTGAAAAAGAGTCCAATCACGGAGGCAAAGAATCTTTGAGCTCTAAAGTGAGCTCACAAGTCAGAACCTGTGGCCAAGTGAAACTTATCTCCCCAGTAGGGATAATTCCCAGTCTTCACTCATGCAAGTACTATATAAACAGACAATTCAGCATACACAGAATATATATTGAGATATATTTCCATTAAAGACTTTTGAGGTCCTGTGAGTGCATCATTATAGCAATATCTGGTAATTAACTCTTGCCTGAAACTAATAACATTAGTAAAAAAAGAGGAACTGATGAAAAGAAACGTCATCCTTAGACAATCCACTCCATTTTCATAAGCTGCTATCATTTCAGAAAGAATACAAAAAATAGATCTCTCCTGATGGCTGTTTGCATCTCAGTTTATATGCTTAGCAAGTGCATGTTAGCTTGACTACCTAGGAAGCATGGATACTCCCAACACAGGTCTCGTGCCCGTAAACCAGTATTCCTTTGCCTCCTTGATTACTTCAGACGTATACAGATTTTTCTAGGAGCCAGTGGATATGCATGGATACTTTGTGGACGTGGCCCAACCCAATCATATAAATTAATATACAAATCTAATTTAATTTTTTATGTGCCCATTGTAACTGTTAGTTCTATATTTATTTTATCTTAAACTTCTTTGACTCTCAAATAAAACGTGAGAGTTGTGGAACTACAATGAAATTGGCCTGTACGGTAATTATACATCGATACAAGCGCTATTTCTTATAAACCAAATTCACATTCTTATGAACCTATCGACAGTACACTTGCTTGTTGTTAGTAACTTCCTATTAGTTCCAAATTCATGAGACAATTCTAGTAACTTTTGACTTAGATCTAGATTTTTCTTAAACCCTTTGGCTCTCAAATAAGTCTTGGAATTCGAAGTACCATGAAATCATGTTGAATGTTAATTGTAAAACTATAGATGCACTATTTGATAAACACAAATGTTGTCAACGTAAAACCTTCTAGACCGTTCATCGAATATGTGGCCAACGGCCATATGAAGTTTATGATAACAATTCATTAGGTTGTTGTTTTTTGGAATAATTCAATGTCTTGTAGTATGTTGTTAGGAATATATGATATCTAACAAATTCACTCGCATCGAAATTCCTAGATCTCTCTATCAACTAATTCTGAGGATATTTTCATGTGAGTCATATAATCCAACTTTATGAACTATATTTTTGTTTATGGTATCAATTCTGCACTAGTCTTTCTATCTCTGTAATCTGATCCTTCTCACTTACTCTAATAATAGGACATGAGTCTCTCAGTTAAGTGTGATGATCATGCACCTCTACAAAAATACATGACTATACTATTGAAAGCATCAAAGGGTTGCAATAGTAAATCTTGTTGCAACTATTATAAAAAAGGGATCATATACTAGCGCAAAAGTAGATTTGCTAGGGATCAAAATTTGCCCAAAGGTCAATATTGAACACCTATGTGAAATGTAGGAGATTGTTGACAAGGCCGAACAAAAATTGGAAAATGTCATGCCTGAGAAGGTTCATTTTCCTGAGTGTAAGTAATTTGGTATTTTATGGATAAAAAACTGGTAGATATTTAATTTGAAGAATAAATAATTTAATTTTTCTGGTGTTTGTATCCTAAATTATGTATAGTGCTTCATAGCTGAATATTCATAAATATGTAGATAATTTGACTCACGTCACAATAACCTATGCAAGCAATTGTAAATCTTTAAACAGAAGTTAAAAGTGAATCGGATTGACTAGTAAAGATTAAAGCTATAGTCACACCCACGGAGTAGCTCAAAACACACTGAATGCCTTGGGTAAGTAGCTTATATAACTCATCAGTTATGTAACAAGTACCTGACTCAGTTTTACGCACGCTTTCAGGAAGAAGTTAACATATTATGATGTACAAAAGATAGCTAACAACCATAAGAATACTCTGACGCTCAGTTAGATAGCACTCAAACACAAAGTACTCAGTCTCCAACACCTACAACAGCACCATCTAGTGGGCCTTGCAGTTCTCTTTCCTTCCTGAAATCCTCCTCGGTCATGCAAGCATACCGCCGCAGCTTCTTGTTGAACAAGACCTGCGGATCCTTCTCAATTAGAGTGCCGTCCTCCTTATACCCTTCCCTCAAGAACACCGCCCAGTTCATCTCCGTCCCAGCCAGATAGAACGCGCGATGT
Organism: Alisma plantago-aquatica; assembly: GCA_963693085.1. NCBI lineage: Eukaryota > Viridiplantae > Streptophyta > Magnoliopsida > Alismatales > Alismataceae > Alisma > Alisma plantago-aquatica. The sequence continues at coordinate 977,010,696 of OY856410.1, read as the reverse complement.
TGTTTTCGGAGCATCTGGTATGTGTGCTTGGTCAGGCAAAACTCCTCCTTAAACTCCACGATATGGTGAATGGACGCCCGTTTCTCCAGCGTGAGACTGAGGAACTCATGTATGAGTCCCACGCGCCACTTCTCTGCCTCGACCGACCACAGCTTGAGGCCCGAGCCATCCGAATACGGAGATACCAGCGGGAGTGTAGAGACGGAGTCCATCCTCTTTTCTTCCTCTTCCTCCAATCCCAGCGACTTGCCGTGGGGAACCGGAAACTTGAAGGTCCGCCTGACCCGATCCTCCTCTAAGACAAAATCCTTCTCCAGCTTGCTAACCGCGAGCGAGGGGTCCCACTCCACGAGCTCCAGGATCCGGCGCTTACCGTCGGCTGGATCAATGGTCACCCGGAAGTACTCCGGGTAGTCTGCCACGCGGTCCCGGAAATCCTCGAAGATCCCAAAGACGTGCCGGCAGTGATGTATCTTGCTAAGAGGAATCCGCTTGTCACGCGACATCATGAGCAGTTTCCTTACAGCCTCAATGCGGCGAGGCATTGCGGCTTCGGCGATGGCACGCTCCTCTTCGAGGAGCTCCTCCATGAGGTCCGACAACCCGACCCAGCACTTCCCATCGGTGTGGCGGTAGAGGCTGAGGAGGAGCGGGTGGCGGGCAGCGCTACGCGTGAACTTGCGGCCGCGTGGGAACCCAAGCTCGCTGTGGAGCTTCCCGGCGTCGTCGAGAAGGAGGACATGGCCCGGTTGCCGCGCCAGGAAATCCTTGGTGCGTGTGAGGAACCGAAACTCAGAGTCGCGCTCGAGGATGGATTCAAAGTGCGGTTCGCGCAGAGCCGCCTCCTGTTGCACGGAGCGCGTGCGGGGACTCTCCTTCTTCTTCCGCTTCTTGCTCTTTGTCCTGTTTCCGAGGTAAGGTAGGGTCGAGATGGCGGCAGCTCTAGAATGCAGAATATAGCCCCGGCGGCCGGTGGCGGAAGCGGAGACGAGGCGGCTCCACCAGGGCATGGGGACTTTTTTTCCCCTTTCTGATAGCGGGCTAATAGGTTGAGTCTCTCTTCATTTCATTTTCTATTTATCGGGGGTCAGTCAGCCCGACTTCCCTAGCCCATTACAATTGCTAGGATACATGACAATTTTAACAATAAACAATAACGGTAAAAAGAACGAGTTCATTCTGCTTTCTCCTTCATTTTCTCTCTTCTCTCTATTTTATATTTTTTTATTTTAATGATAAAATCAGTTGTGACAAACTTCTCAACTTCTCCGTCACATCCTTTCAAACGCGCGTTGTGGGGTCAATAAAGAACATGATTCCAAATATTCTATAAAACAGTTACAAGAATTACCATTATCCTTTTGGGATTTTTTTTTCAAATATTTAATGTAAAATAAACATGTTCAATTGGGCACGTGCATGTGCATGTGCATGTGTTTGTTAACTAGTGTATTAAAATATGTGACTCGGTGAAGACGCCTATGAACCCATCCCAAACACCATTAAAAACAAAAGACAGCTCGCTTTTTTTGTATAAGACATTCTAGCCACAACCCTAAACAACATCAAATTCATGATTAGAAACCTTTTCTGCCACCAAAAAGGGAAACAAGATGATGGAAAAACCATCTATTCACAAAAGACTAACTCCAAGAAGAGAGAGTTGTCAGTATTCATTCTTTTATCATCCTTGTACAAGACACCTAAAAATGTGTTTGGTCAGTATGCATACCACATAACACTTCAGACACATTCATTCATAGCAGGGATTTCTCTTTTGTCTTTCATACTAACTAGGATCTTCTACCCACATAAGAACTTAATTCCACACACATCCATGCAAGACTTCACAACAAAAAGTGCATATGCTTTAAATAGTGTTGACCTCAATACATAACCAAGGCTTGATGGTTTCTACGTAGCATGTTATCATAAATGGTTGTCATTAAAGGCTTGATGGTTCCCACATACCATGTTATCATAAATGATTGTAATTTAGTAAGAACAATTTTCCCAACATGTAAATACGAGTGATGTCAATTACTACACATCGGCATTCTCAACAAGACCAACATCTCTCTCGTCAAGAAAGTGGACAGCTACGCCAACTTCCCTCATCTTCATCCCATTGGTACAGCTCCTACAACATCATTGTTAAAACCCTACAACATTAGACTCAGAGTACATATGGAGTACGCCATAGGTAAGAAACAAATAATCTTTATAGCAAGAAGGAAAATACAAGGTGCATATGTGATTGGAAAAGAAATCATACACATCTATCACCATAAGAGATAGTCTCTTCTGGACCTCAAGTTGGACTTATTTAAAACACCTAGGAATTGGCTTTTTCATCTTGGACTTGTGAAGTAGGTAAATGAAAAGAATATGCATTATTGTGACCCAATGTTGAGTCTGCCCTAACAACTTTGAAGACAAACTTAGGACATTGGGGGCACCTACCAAGCTGATCATCTTATTTTGTTGTCCATTCAGCTATGGTACCAACAACCTTATTGCAACTTCTTCTAATGAATGTAGTTGAACTACCCCTAGTCAGTTTTTATCTCTCTCAATTCGTTCATATGTAGGCGGCACTTTGATTCCTCCCACTAATATCATGTAGGCATGTTGATTATTAACAGCCACAATAATAGGTCCATTGCACGTGAGACACTCAGATATACCCCTTGTTATGCCATTCTTCACAACTTAAAGGATGGAATGGCCAATACCTTATTTGAATCTACCCTTAATCCATCATTCAATATGACCGTTAGATCCAACTGTATAGTCTTTCTACTCTTATTTTTTTCAAACTGGTGCATCCACATTCATCTTCATCACCCAATGTTGGTGTTGTTCAACTCTCCTCTCTTCTTGTCTTGGTATTGATCTCCCTCCTACTTTCAAAGTTGATATGTAGTTGAGTTCCTCAGTTCTGATTGAACTAAATTAGTTGCTCGAGTTTGTTCGTGCATTCTGAAACACTGGTTGAAACTTGTTATGATACAATTTCCCAACAGTGGTCGAAACAACATTGGCCAATCATTCTAATGAGCTCAATTCCTTATATTGGCGGATATCCATTGGTAAGTGATTTTGGTTTATCCATATTGATATGTGTCAAACTTTGACTTGAGGACTGAACCTGCTTGACTTCACCACAATTGTATAGAGCATGCAAGATAGTTTGATCCTCTACTCCACATCTAAGACATTTGAAATCAATGGTGAACCCTTGTCACATTCAGTTGTGATTCCCTATCAAGCTTCCATGCATGTCTGTCTAGAGCATAGTGTAGACTCATTAAGGTACCTTGAACTTCTATAGTCGCAAGCACCTGCTTGGTGATCGAGTAGTTGTGTTCTTCTATATCATATCCAATTTTAGACTCTAAACTGATTTTGAATTGTTGTATACTTTTCTCATAACTTGAAAATCTCAATTGCTTTCACCTATATTTGAGTTCCAATTTCTTGTGAATACATTGAATATGGGGCACAAAATCCAATTCTTGATGTTCTGATATGGTCCAATTAGACCATCACCCACTATGATCTAGCTTAATCCACTTGAGAGGCGTTGACTCTAGAATCAATGAAATAATTACACATGTATTAGAAGGAAATACAAGTATGAGGAATAAATAAATAATCATATTACACAAAAATATGTTTTTGACAAAAATGAGCTAATTATGTGCTTTACGTTGATGATGGTAAAATATGTTGCTAAAATATAGAAAAGGTCAAAAATACAATGGCTCTACAACCTCTTCTCTAATTACTACATAATTATCTTAAATATTAAAACCTTCTTATAGGTCTTGACGTTTTGCACTAAAATTTATAATGAACGTGCAAATTAGAGTATATTAAATAATCATGCACCCACATCACCTCAATAGAATAAACAAAGTTATCAGTGCAACTTGTTCCCACTCTAGACTAGCTTCCTACAATTTTAAGGCATTGGTTTGGAGTTATATAACATATATTTGGATTATTATAATTTAATATAGAATAAATACATTATGCATTTGAGTCAATTAATGTATAATGGAAACTATAAAACAAAAGATTTTAATGTGGTCCATCTTGAATGAAGGCATTTGGTTGAACAAACTGGATGTGAAAAGTTGCATCAAGAATAAGATGTTACTTGATAACCTAAATCGAGAAGAAGAAGAAAGGAATGAAAGAAAGAAAAATCATTACACATTGTGTATTCCTCCTTTTGTTCCCCCCTTTCACTTAATATACTTTATCTCCTCACTCTTCTTTTGACTAGTCAACTTAATGATAATTTATATTTTAAATTGTAAACAACCCCATAATGATCCATTTGATCCCAATTATACCACTCATTAAAGGGGATTCAATATAGTGCTAAACATTGTCAGTGAGGATATTGTATGTAGCATTCATTATAAAGGTTTGTGTTAGAGAAATCATACCACAAGTTCTAAATCCTAGTATTGGGTGATAATATTGTGTTTACTAATTGAGAAGTCCATTTTTACATTCAAATCAAAATATGCAATCCATCTAAATATGAAAAAACACCAAGTGAAATTCATATCAACAACATTTCTTGTATTGGTTATTAAATTGTTATTGTTAACCGTTTTAAATTTTGGAAATATATGTAAAAATGTCAACTTTGAAATCATAGATAAGTACATGTATAAATTAGCTCTTGAATGTAAGTCTTTATTTCAGGATTAAATTCATTTATCATTACTCTACCATGACATAAATTCCCAGGAGAAACTCAATACAAGAAGTAAGCCAAATAGAAAAACAAACTCTCCTTTTCTTTTGCCGTGTGGAATAACACATGAAGGTATTAATAGGGTAGAAGTAAACATCCAATTTCATACATTTATTTGCCTCATATACAAATTAAATGCCATGTGCAATGATCAAAAGAATCATTACTTGGAGAAGGAAGAACTGAAAACTAACATGACCTTTAGATTCTTGTGTGTCCATTCAGTTCAACCCATCAATATATAGGCTTGCCCACTGGACATCTTGACCACACTCAAGCCACCATCAACCTCCAAATTGACATATTTCACCCATAATTTAGTCTCTCATATACATTATGGTGATATGAAACCTTTTCATTGCCATCATAACATCATCAACTAAGCTCAAAATTCGTGAAACACCAGATCCCCTCATGCCTCATCATTTCCATTATTGCATTGTCTTGCACCCTCAACCACTCTCTCTTGGTCCTCCTCCCTAGTTAGAACTCGACCCTTATTTTCCAACTCTTGCGACCTTACTACAAGTTGTTGTTGCTCTTGCCTTCTCACAATGTAAATCTCATCAGCTTCGCTTCAGACGACCACATATAGACCTTGGTGGCCAATATTCATAACCAATGGAGTGCCAAGCCTAGCGGAACACCTACTCCATAAATCCTCCTTTCTTCCAAAAAGCTCCTCATTCATTCCCTTCTTTTTTCCATTTTCTTTTGTTTTGTTTAGAATCAAACAACCAATGTTAATAATAATAATAATAATAATAATAATAATAACTAATAGCCAAGTTATGAAGTATAAACAATAGTATAGAAAATAATGTAACTATGTACTGACTACATTATTTCACCTATAGCTTGACTATAAGATTTCATTTAAACACATATATGTGACAAATGTGTATGGTTTGATAATTAACCAATGTAATCAGGTAAATAGGTGTATTGCTAGGAAAATTCCCTTCTTTTCTCCATTTTCTTTTATTTTGTTTAGAATCAAACAACCAATGTTAATCATCATCATCATCATAATAATAATAATAATAATAATAATAATAATAATAATAATAATAACAAATAGCCAAGTTATGAAGTACAAACAATAGTATAGAAAATAATGTAACTATGTATTGACTACATTATTTCACCTATAGCTTGACTATAAGAATTCATTTAAACACATATTTGTGACAAATGTGTATGGTTTGATAATTAACCAATGTAATAGGGTAAATAGGCGTATTGCTAGGAAAAATAAATTTTTTCTAAAATAAGAAAAATAAAGACCCTAACAATTAAGAGTGGCAACATTTCATGGTTATAAATGTTTAAAATGATAAATGATTAAATATGCACGTTAGTGAATCATACATATACAAAATGAAAAAATATATTATGATAGATAGAAAACCAAGAAAATGTCATGAATGGAGGGGAATACATGTTTGGATCATAATCAACCTAATTTAACTTCTATGACCCACCTTATCATTTCAGATAATATTTGGACATGTGTGCTTAATAAAGTAAGAAATAGTTGAATCATGTGTTAAATAGTAAAAATTGAGGAAAAAGATAGAAAGTGGAGTGTTGCATTCCTTAATGAATACATTAATAACTGGGAACCTTGGATAATTATGAGCCATCAAGGAGACTTCCTCTCCCTAACCCCTCATAGCATGTGGATGCTCAATACATGAGGAGTTTGGAAAATCAAGTGTGCAACTTATATCTTCCGATGCAAACCATGTCAGACATAAATCCCAATTTTATTCATCCCCGTTAGGATTTGAACATGTGACCTCTACATGTGGCCATGGCCTGATCATTAGTGAGCTACACAATACGGGCTAGACCTTTGGATAAGTGGAAATAAAAAAGTAATGGAAAGGAACCCTCACCTCATTTAATATATGTACACCAACATACGACTAAGAAACTATGTGAATAAATATATAGTGTATGGCAAACATTTATGTAGAATGGTGAATGAATGTGACTATGTAATTATATAGTATGAGAAAGAGATTAATATTGAATGACCTAATCTAGAGAAAAGAATGATATACTTGAATATGTAAGAAATCTAGAAAAAATAAATATGGGGAAAATATGAATTTGTAACGTTGGATGGGAAACTTAATCATGAACAACACAACTTGTACCATACATGATTCCTAGCCAGATGATAATTAAAATTTTACTATACTTTATAGATTTCTCTCTCTTGTTGCCATTTTGTGCTATTATTGGATGCCTGGATGAGGTAGTAGATTCTCTATTTCAACTATTGTGTTATTATCTTCCCTCTTTAACTGCATATGTAATACCTTGTTCAACTTTCTTGCCTTTTGAAGGTCACCATCCTTATTTGTTGAATGATAAAACCTTATTGATAATAGATTTGTCATTGGAATTGATCTCTTGGAGTTTTGACTCCCTTGGTGGTTTTAGCCCCTTGTAGAGCTTGTTGTAGTTATGTGGGCCAAGAAACCACAATCCTACGTAATGGATAGGGTTTAGTTGTCCCCCTGTATACTAGAATAGCTAATAAGGCACTAGTGTTATTCTCTCCTAGAGTGTTAGAACACAAGGCACTTAGCCCTAGATGAGATATGATAGGAAGTTTCCAAACTTGAAATTTTTTCTTTTTAAAAATGGTTATAAATCTTTTTCTTTATGACTGAGAAAACCCACCCCAGGCGAAGCCGACATGGAAAACTCTCGAGGCATGAAAGGGTGTGGTCCGCTCACCCCCTCCCACACCTAATCAGCGTAGATTGATGTTCGCAAAGTGCCATCAGTGAGGTTCAAACTCGGATCCTTCATTGGGACTTACCGAGCTCTTACCACCCGGGAAACTATGGCCGGACTCTTAATTTTCTTATACAACATTACAAATCTTGGAATCGTTGATATCTTGTGAATGAATCTTAGATATCAAGGAGTCTTTTCTAGTTTATATTTTGATCGGTCATGTGAATTTTTGTCTTGAAACTTGATTCTTGTAATCCTTAACTTGACTACCCAATTCCACCAAGATAGTCCTTACCTAGTTTATAAATGCATTGTATCTTCTCTTGGGCATAATTTTATACAGCCTAATGATAAAGATTTAGTATCAGCTTTGTTGGCGCAAACCTTCATTTGGTCCATTTGTGGATTTATTCTCTATGGGGAGTCATGGAAAGGTGGTACAAAGAAGATATAGAAAATACATGAAGGAGATGTCCTCTATGGATTGAAGAGTAAATAGGACTTACATTTGTAATATGTAATCCATATGCAGTCTTCTATGAACTCTTATTGTAAAGCATGAATGTATACAATATTTATTTTAATATTCTAATTTAAATCATGTAGGAGAAATTTGTGATCATAAAAATTAGGTCTTTACAACATGATATCTAACACAACCCAAACCCGCTAACTGGGGTTTGCGCATGTTAAGGAGGGACTAGACTGACCATTCACTATTTATTTACTAATTGAAAATTAGCCTTAATTCTTTCTTCTTTCTCGAATATAAAACAACAACAATTGATAACATCTTGTTTAAGCGCAACAAGAGAAGTTATAATAGAGTTGGACTTTTACATTAAAGAAAGAGTTCTTGCTTAATACACATCAAGTATGTCTTATTTGCAAATCACTATTGTGATGCCCCGACGCGCCACAACTGAGATTACTCAAAACCAAAGTGCAGAGTTATAGCTAAACATACAGATTACCAGAAAACATAGGAAATTAAAATTAATTTCTCAAAAGCACCATAAGCCAAAAACTTATTACATATAAGCCCACAAACCTTTCACATGCATTACATATCATATCACAAGGTGCTTACATCATCATACACTATCATTCATGTCATCAACATGTTACATGAGATATTTGTTCCACATATATATACACATGACATATATTACATACATGGCTCACAATCCCAAAACCTCGTATCGATAACGTATCCACATAACACATCGAGAACAAACCGTAAAGACCTAATTGTATAGGATGACATCTAGGACTCTATCACCAAAATACTAACAACACATCCAACCTTATCAGCTACTGCTTTTGTTGTTACCCTCCTCAGTTGTATGATCTCTACCTCCTTGTGCACGACCACCTTAAAGATGTGTAAACCCACAGGGTGAGACCAAATGTCCCAATGAGAGATATAACTCTCCTCCAACATCTATTAAAGAATAAATATTAGATAAAGAAGAGCAGAAAGTAAAGCTATATGCACCAAAAAAAGAAAGTAAAGCTATAACATGATAAGTAGATAATACTATCAAAGTAGTTAAGAGCCATTGCAACTAAATTGTAGAACATCTTATAAGCTAAGAAGGAATATGAAGAACATGTATATCTCATATCAACTAAACTGTACAAAAGCAAGGCAAATGCTTATCCAATGTTATTTACATTTTGTCCCTATGCAAATATACTACATGGCTATATTACATCTTTTATTATCCATGAGGAGACGAGGTATACCACTCATGCTCCAACTGACCACCACTAAGTCGAAATCAATGACATACAAGGTCAATGGAAGAGTCAGAATCCACAACCTCCCCAACACCTCTTGGTCATCACAAGAGAAAACACCACAAAGACATATCAAGTCTAATTGCAAAATAGCCTAACCGACCTTGGTATATAGGCGCAACGCTAGTGAAACAGAGTTACGACCACAACCGTACTCCTGCCGAGGTATGACCGCAACGATCCTCAAAATATATCATATATGTACTTTGTATCACATCATTGAGATACGACCTCAGACGTTCTCCTACCAGGATATGACTGCAGCCAATCCTGTGAAATGCATATACTCAAAAGTGTACGACTCTGAGCTTCCACCGAGGGAGAATCCACTTCACCATCCAACAAATACTGACGATGAAGATGGATGTATGGCATAGTACAGCTAAATGATTAAGATTCCACTTGATTAGTTATGCCAATTAAGTGTCTTTTAGCATTAATCAAGTTACAACGTACACAACTTAGACAAGCTTTACAAAGATAACGGCATAGTATAAGTTCAGAAGATATAAGACGTATAGGGTGTGAACTTGTCACATCATCATCACATGATACTACTGCCCCCCACAAGGGCATCATCATGTTCACACTATCATGGGATACCAATCCCTTATCACATCATTGGAGGATAAAACCTCACACTAGGCATATAGCCTCTTCCAGGTCATAGGACCCAATCACATAACCCCTGCATATACACCATCACATTATGCCCCAACAATGTGCATAGTCACCATCATATATAATATAAAATTCACCATAGAATTCACATAGCTATGTCATTCAAGTTCACATCACCTGTAAGGTTAGGGGTTTATAAATAGGAGAGAGAGAAACACCATAATATGATAACCACTTCAAGAGAGAGAAGCAAACACATCACATGGCCCAACATTAGGGTTAGGGTTCCTTATTTGTCTGATTAGGGTTTAATAACTTTATTCAATCACTAAACCCTAGGTACACCATATCCCACTTTATTGGAGCATATTAGGGTTAAGGAACATGATTAGGGTTAACCAAACAATCATTAAACAACACTATACATGAATCATTACTTGCTTACTCATACACATGTATTGACTATATGTTCATGTATGTGTCTCGACCATCCATCATATAGGTGTCTAGACCACTCATGAAACAAGAGTCTCGATCACCCTCAAGCAAAGTGTCTCGACCGCAACAATACTAGGTGTCTTGACCACCACATAGATTAGGGTTTCGACCAAGCTCAAAACACATGACTCGACCTCAACCAGAATCATGTTTCAACCACTACCAAAGGAAAGTATCTCAACCAAAACAGAAATAGGTGTCTCGGCCTACACAAGGACATGAGTCTCGATCGAAACTAAGGCACTTTTCTTGACCAAAAAAAGCAACATCTTGACCATCACCACAAGGTGTCTTGACCCAAGCAAAAACATGGTGTAACAATCACCAAGGTCAAGCTACCACCAAGGTAAAAGACCAACATCAAAACATGGATTAACCAAGATCAAAATAGGAGCATTCCACAGCTAAAATAGAAGATTGCATCAAGAAAAACCATCATATTCAAGTAGGAAAACTTCATACCATAATCGATCACCAAAAACCCTAAGAACATGTGACATGAAATCACCACGGAAGAACCTCATGCAAGAGAGAAAAACCCACATTCAACACCTCCAAAACTGAACCTAAACTCCATGATACATCAAGGTACACGAACCTCATGTATGTGATCAAAACCAAGATTAAAAGATAGGAAGAAAACCACCATTTCACAACCATCTTTAAAATCGGGTACCTTACATTAAGGTTTTGCATTCTAAGCAAACCAAGCATGATAACCGCCATCATTCAAGTTCTAGAGCATGGTATTATCTACTAGCATGTTAAGGGCACGTTTTAGGGAGATTAACAACAACATGCTTGTAAAGAAAAGTGCAATATTAGAGAAGGTATAGTGTTATATAACCCGCCTTAAGGAAAACCAACTCCAAGGATCACAATCTCCAAGCACACGATCACCAAGGATGATGATGATGACCCACCAAAGGTTCCACTTTTAACCACAAGATCACCTCAAGAAGAAGAATACACCAAGGTCAAAGATTGCTCAAGAAAAGAGGGTAAAAAACCCTAGGCCGAACCAAACAGAAGAAGGAAGAAAAGAGAAGAAAACTTCCTCACACTTGGGTACCACCTTGTCAAAACATGGTCTATGACCCTTGTGATGAGAATTGTCCCTCCAAAATGACCACCATGGATGATCCATGGTCTATGGCCAAGAAAAGAGAAGAAGATGGGGTAGGAGACCCAAGGAAAACATCACCAAAGAAAGGCATATACTTACCAAGGTTGAAGATGACCAAAAGTTACCACTTGTAAGGGATTTCGATCAACAAAGCTTCAAGGATCAGTTCTCCTTGCTCCACCAAGCTCCAAGGATGAGCAAAAGGGAGGGAGGAAGAAGGAAGGACGAAAGTTTCACTTGCTTGGAGAGAAGAGGGTTTATATACTTAAGGAGGAGGGAGGTAAGGTGGAGATGAGGTGTCAACACCTAAGGGCGCCAAAGGGACACTTATCCACCCAAGATACACACATGCAACCACTTAAACCATGCATGCATAATACGGGGCACCACCACCTTGGTTTTGGTCACAACACCTCAAGAAGGTCGAAATAAGAGCATCTTATACAACATGGTCGAGACAAAAGGTCACCAAGACTCCAAGGTCGATACACACCATAAAAGGACAAACTATTTCGACCCAACTACTCCAAGACCATCCTGGTTGAGACAAAACCAAGCCAAGGTAGGTGTCTCACTCGATACACACCCAAGACACCCACCAAGGTCGATACAAGGGTCGCTACACTCAACCATGGTCACATGGTCGACACCAAGCAAACCCTAGAAACCCTAATCATCTCTAGTGATTCCACCACTCATCCAAGGCTCAACCAATGCACCTAAAAGAATCACACTCTCTCTCATAAATCCAACAAAGATAAGGTACACTCTAGAGGTGGAAAATTGCAAGATAACCTTCTGAAATGGGTAAATTGCAATTTTACCCAAAATAAGCACATAAAGCACAAATTCCATCCAAACAAGCTCAAACTGGAAACTTAAGCTTACCACATGCTCTTAAAACATCTCAAAGGATTATAGCAAGGTTCTAAGCACTTAATCAAGCAAAACAAATAGTGTTAGCCCAAAACACAGATTAGGAGTTTTACAACTATCCTTTCTCACTCCCTCATTCCTATGATCCAAAGGAAGGATAAGAGACCATCTAACTACTCTAGTTATTCCTTCAGAGACCTTAGCTAGTCTTTTTTTATTAAAAGCTATATTATGGCTCCTCCTACAGAGCTAGACAATTGCTCAGAAAATGTTTCAATAGATTGTATGAACTATTGGCTCACTATATAGAAAATCATCAAGAAGCCATGAAATTGTATATGTAGGATGTCAATAAATTTATATCTCAGAATAATACTAACATGGTAGATGCCATTTACATAATCATACAACAAGATAGGAAATATTGATATTTTACTGCATAAGTAAATAACTAAATCCATTATTGATTTCTTTTAAATTCTTCAATTATATTCCATGGACCCACATGAGATGTCCCAAAACATGTGGAAGTATCACATCAAGATAGGATCTCACTATACGAGACTTAGAGTAGATATTGGGACTCTAAGTCTACTAACTAGCTACCCAATTTGCAATGAGCCTCGCCACGTCCGACATCAGCGGCTGGAAACAACATAATTATCTAAACTTCTCCTGTAAAAGTGGGCACTCAGGCAGAGAGTCAAAGCACTCAAACTTGACTATCTATATCGGTAGTTTCACAAGGGCTGACCAACTAACCAAGATTACATTTCTCTGTACTAATCTAACTACCATCAAAATCTCTGATAAATATTGGGCATTCCACTATTTTAAGGAGTCCTTCCTCGCTGGAGTTCGACTCATGTACCCCTCCGGTATGCACCAACTACCTCATGATGCACTCTAATAGTCGGTAAGCATGTTTCCTCCCTCATGGTGCAGCCTCTGTGATACATTTTATAATGTTTTAGGAATCTAAAGTCTAACGATTCTTTAGTTTCACAAGTAACAAACCATTATTTGCTACTTCTTGTCTTAACCCTATACTCAGGGTACATTAAATTTTGATGTTCAAAGCAAACCACTAGCACTAATAGAAGAATAAGCTTAAACTGATAACTAAGCATACTGAGTTATTGTTGAAATGTCATCTTTGTTGTAATTCATATACTCATACTAGCAACAATTATCAATCAAGTCATGAATTCACAACATAATTCATTAGTTGTAGAAATTAAGGAAAATCTCAGGTCTCTGGTGCCTCTAATTCTACTCTTATACTTTACCATATATCATGAAAAATAATTATAGGGATAAAATCATATATAATATATCTCAAATAGGTTGTATTGATTAATATTGTAACTAAGAATTAGCAATTAGTATGAATAAAATTTATGATATTAACCACCAAGCATAACAATACAATAACCATTTGTTGTTTGACATCATTTCGTACAAATCAAGATTTGGAGGTGATTTTTCAATCACCAGGATCCGATCCTAGGTCATTGATCTCAGTTTTAGGCTTCGCGCTATTGATCTTGGATTTGAGCTTATAGATTCAAAATCCACCTTTTAACAGTTGAAAATAGACTTGTTGCTCTGAACAGAATCTTACATAGGCATAAGATGAAGAGCATAGGTAGAAAGAAACCTCTAATGAGTCTTAGAGAAATCTTGAGCAAGGCAAAACACAAAAGAGAGGAGGTCTACAAGCAAAAGCTACTTACCACAATTAATTCGTGGTTAGGCCGTGGATCTCCCCCTATTCTTGGTGTGCTTCCTAAAGGTCACCATAAAATTCACCTCTTTATTATCCCCTTCAGTAGTTTAGGGATCTAGTTGTGTAGCCAACTAAAATACAAATCCAATAAGACAAATATTGCTCAATTCAAATATATATAGCATAAGTTATGGTCATTTTACTAATTGACTATCTTGGGCAGCAACACAGTTCATTTATGTTGGTCTGCGCAGTCATCCGTCTATGTGACTGGAGGTCCAACAAAAGTGCATACCAAAGTCAGTTATGCACTTGTTTACTAAAATTTCCATTACCTCTCATTTTGACTATGATTTTGTTCATTATTTTGTGCTCGATTCATAATTGAATTATCTACAATCCTATAGTATTAGTTTTATAAAATTCCTAAATGGTAATTTTCTTTATATTTATTTTCTCAAATAGTTTTTGTTCTCTTTCCATATACATGTGTGGGTACTACTATTAACTGGAATTTAGATCCCCTAATATGTTCAATCATGATTTTGACTTATCGAAACCCCCAATTGAGATATATTATGTTTCTCCCAAGAAAGATTGATTGAACCATCAATAAGGCTTAAAATAACCAAGGGTGAGGTAAAGCACATGTTAATCATAGTATTGAAAAAAGCATAATTAACATAAAGGTCATCTTAAATCCTAAAATTACCAGTAAGGAGATTTATAGGTTTTAACAATCTCCCACTCTAATAAAACTTTTGTCTTATAATTCCTAGAAGAGGAAAGGATATTTGTTACACATCTCTCACTCTAGTTTCCATATATCTTCTTCTACACCATGGTTCCTACAAAGAACATTCACTAGGGGTATCTCTCTCTTTTTAATCTTCTGACTTTTATGATCCAAAATCTGTACAAGACCTTCAACATAGGATATATTCTCACTTAACTATACAAGCTTTGGATCTTTGATCTTCTCTATACATGGATAGCACTTCTTCAACATCAATACATGAAACACATCATGTAAATCGGTTAGCTCAGTAGGCAATTGAAGCTTGTATTCCACTGGGTCAAATCTTTGAATGATTGGATAGGGACCCATCAATCTAAGAGTTGATTTGCCTCACTTTTTAAACCTCAACACACCTCTCAACAATGACATTTTCAAGTAAACTATATCCCCAACCTCAAACTATAGTTGTCTACGTCTTTTATTTGCATATCTTTTATGTATGTCATGTACAACCTTCAATTGTCGTCGGATCATAGACATCATTTTTGTTGTTTCTTCCACTAACTCAGGACCTAGAATTTTCCTCTCACCAACTTCATACCAACAAATGGGAGATCTACACTTCTTGTCATACATAGCTTCATAAGGGGATATGCCTAAATTGGATCGATAACTATTGTTATAGGCAAATTCCATAAGTCTAATATGACTATACCAATTGTCGTTGAATTGTAAAACACATGCACTCGGCATGCCCTCTAAGATTTCAACTTTCGGTTGTAACTTTCCATCTATTTGATGATCAAATGATATGTTAAACTTCAAACATGTTTCCAAGGCATGATTTAGTCGATTCCAGAATCTCGATGTGAACATAGGATCTCTGTCAGATATAACAGTGATTGTATTCCATGTAATATAACTACTTTATCTTTGTAGACCTTGGCTAGTTTGGGTGTTTCCCATGTTGTCTTAGTAGGGAGAAAATGGGTAGATTTAGTTAGTTTGTCTGTGGTCACCCATATTGAGTCAAAATTGTAGATGTTTGAGCTACTACAAAGTCCATTGTAATGTGTTCCCCAATTCACATAGGAATGGGGAGTGGTTGTAGGGTACCTATTGGATTTTGGTGTTTAGCCTTGACTTGTTGGCATACACCACGCATGGATACATGCTCAACCACATCTCTCTTCATATCTAGCCACCATATAGTCCTTTGAGGTTTATGTACATCTTGGAACTCCCTAGGTGCATTGCATACATAGAAGAGTGAGCTTCCTCTAGAATCTACTTCTTTGAATCAATTCATCTGGCACACAAAATCTATATTGTTGATATAACAACCCATCATCTAAATACCCAAACTTTGTCCTCTTTCCTTCCATCATATCATGCATGATCTATTGCCATTCATTGTCTCTTTGTTGAAGCTCCTTGATCGGATCATAGAATGTAGGTCTAACCTACATCTACACAATTATCCCACCTTATTCTAACACACTTAGATATAAATTCATGTCTCTCATCTTAACTAGTAAGTCTCTTTTTACACATGCCATAGAAAACATTTTTGTTAGGTGAAGAAGATTTCCTACTCAGAGCATCTAGGGCTACATTGGCCTTGCCATGGTGATAACCAACGGTAACATCGTAGTCCTTAATAAGTTATTACCTTCTATGTTATCTATAATTGAGATCCTTTTGTGTAAATATGTACTATAAACTCATGTGTTCATTAAAGACCTGACATGACTCACCATAGAGGTAATGAAGCCATGTCTTTCAGGCATGTACTACTGCTGCAAGCTCAAAATCACATGTTGGATAATTCTTTTCATTCTTCTTGAGCTATCTATAAGCATAAGACACCACCTCCCCTTCCTACATTATAACACATCCCAAACCTCTATTGGATGCATCATATAATATCACATAACCCTTGTCTGCTTCTAGTAAAATCAAAACGGCTGATGTATTTAAGTTCTTATTTAATTTTGAAAACTTTTCTCACATGTTTCAGACCAAATAAAAGGTACATCCTTCCTTGTTAAGCATGTAAGATGTGTAGTTAATACACTGAAGTTCCTTATAAACCTCCTATAATATCCAACTTACCCTAGAAAACTTCTGATCAATAGGGGCCATAGTTTTCTCCCACTGAAGAACAAATTCCACCTTCTTAGGGTCTAAAATGACTCCCTCCCCTGATATGAAATGTCCAATAAAAGAAACTTCAGCCATCTAGAACTCACATTTACTGAATTTAGCATAAAGTTAGTGTTCTCTCAACAATTATAGGGCTATCCTCAGTTGTTTCTCATGTTGTTCTGCATATCTGAAATATATAAAAATATCATCTATAAACACCACTACAACTGATCTAAGTATGTTTTGAAAATTATATTCATCATGTCCATAAAGGTTGTTGGGGAATTTGTTAGTCCAAAAGACATAACCACAAACTCATAATGTCCATACCTTGTTTTGAGTGCTGACCTAGATACATCTGATGCCTTCATTCTCAACTAATGATAGCCTGGCATGAGATCTATCTTTAAAAAGATTGTTGCTCCACATAGCTGATCAAATAGATCATCAATCCTAGGCAAAGGATATTTGTTCTTGTTGCTTATCTTTTTCATTTGCCTATAGTCAATTTGCAAGCGCGTAGTTCTATCATTCTTATTCATGAAACACAATAGAGCTCATCAAGCTGATGTGCCGAGTTGACTGAAACCCTTATCCAATAGCTCTTGTAACTGAGTTTTTATTTCTTTAACTTTGCATCTGTCATTGTATAGGTAGGTAATGTTATTGGGCGACTACCATGAAAATTTTGACTCAAAGTCAACATCCCTCTAAGGAGGTAAACCTAATAATTCATCATGAAAGACATATGGGAACTCACATACTATTGGAACATCCTCCATATTGGTTGTTCTTTTATCTACCTTTGCATCAACCACATGTTCTAGGAAGGCCTCACACCCTTTTTTCATCATCTTATTAGCTACAACAACTGATGCAATACATGTGGGTGAGACTTTTCTATCTCCAGTGAAGACACATGAAAAGCCATTTTGTTGAAAGATAGCTTCTTTCTCCAATAATCTAATTGGATATGGCATGTCTCAAGGCAACCCATACCCAATACAATTTGAAAAGAATTAATATCTAAGGGTATGCGATTAACTACCATCGTATACCCAATAAAACTCAACAGAAATCTAGGATAAAATTATGTCAAATTTTTTATTCACCTAACAAAACTCTTAACAATAATTCATAAGATAAATCATGAGTTAACAAATTTAATCTACTAACTACTGATCTCTATATCACACCGAGATATTTCAAAACTATCACTGAAATGTTATTAAAGAGAAGCGTCTCACATGTGACAACTCTGGGCAAAACTACTCCTTTTGGTTGAGTTATTGAGAAGAAATGATGTATAGATATCCCTATGCCACGATGTCCTCGTTGTTCACTACTAGTACTAGGTGCCCCCCTCTATATCCTGAAGTTGTTGAAGAACTTTCTCCTGTGACTAGGGATTTCCTATATGGAGTTTTATAAAGATATTATGAATTTTGTGCAAGTGTGAACTGAAACTTTAAACAATCTTTCTTAAAGTATCTCACATGTCCACAATATTGACATCCTTGAAAATTGGTTTCCTAGCATTGACTAGAGTGTGATCTGCCACAAATGTCACATACGACCATATCCTATCTCTATGATCCTGCCACTGGTCCCAATGACCTTGAAGGCCTTGATGGAGGTGCCCACCTAGGTGGTGTATTCCATTTTCTAGGGCTAGATCTTCTTGTACTATGGAAAGATACAACGTTAATTGAACCAAATCCTTACCTTCCAAAACAACCAAGACCTCATCCTAATTGTTAATGTGTATGACCATAGAGCCAATCATATGATGATTGTAATGGGACATCATATACTTGATTTGATAATGATAAAGGTAATTATCTCTATTATGTTTGTCTCAATCATGAGATGATGACACAAAGATATTAGATGTCTAAAGAATGGTGCTACTCAATGACATATGTCTTCAGGTTAGGACATGGACAATGAGATCATATGTATGATAAGAGTACAAACATTCTTGTTATGTCCCCAGTCGGATATTATTATGGAAGCAAAATAGACAACAATATTGCATAAGACTAGAGTGTATGTTGACTGATGATAGAGTCTCATTAGACATGATATGGGATATCAAGTCAAACACATAAGTACATGTTATAGAATAGTGTATCAGACAAACCCACCTTGCGAGTGATACACGGAGACCATGGAATGGTAGTCAGAATCATCTCTCATAGTAATAGTAGTTCTCAGACCTGAAGTCACTACACTCATCACATGTTTTTCGATGTATTTTGACATCATCCAACGTGATCTTGAATAAGGCTTGGCATAAAGGTGATGCTCAGGTATGTTGTGACACATGTGGATTGATTTTGAGTGATGTAGATGGGATTTGTCCATCCTATAGAAGATCAATATCCTGGCCACTTGATAGCAATATTGAGAAATGTATGGCCATACTCATGTGTCTCAATATGTGATATGTGAGATCACACACATCTCATGCAGTCTGCTCTAGTTTGAGGAACATGGATTGAACATTGATAGGATGATGATTCCATGCCTTGAGTTCAATTCAAATATTAGAGACAAAGTAACTATACAATCACACTAACATTAATCACAAATCATAGGTTGAAGTTGTTCTCCAACTTTACAATTACTTGGGTAGAGTGATGTGTTTCTAGATACTGCTCATTTCTTATGATGTCATACGTCGGTTATGGACATTCACTGCCAATGTAATTTGGGACCTATAGGGTCACACGAATAGGATGCACTTGGGAAAGGATTTTACTCATGAAAAGGGTTCAACTTGATTCTAAAGTGTTTAGGTATTCAAATTAAACAACATCAGTTGTACATTGGATGAACTGGAATTTGAATCAACCGCTTCAGAATTGAATTGCCTAGTATAGAATATGATTTGTCCAGTTCAAAAGTGAGTCGACTAGTTCAAAATGTGAGTCGATCGATTCACATTGTGAATTTACCAGTTGAGCAATCAATAAGACTGGATCAAGGATTGATGTTGATGTCATGTTGTGCATTAATCATCACATTGAAAGCCAACATGTTTGCAAATAGGATATATAGAGCTTCTGCTTTTCCCTCTCTCTAGGGCTTCTGCTCTGCCCTCTCTCTAGCATCTCCCCGGCAGCTGCCATTGGGGGGAGGGGGCGTTCTCCTTAGAGCCTCCCTCCCCCTGGCCCCAACCATGGTAGGCTAGGTTTAGAGGTCTGTAGCGTCTTCTCTGGAGGGTTGTTTGGAGATGGCTTCCAGTCGTTTGCTTTCCTTGACTACCTGGGTCATAGTAGAAGGGATGTACTGTAAGATTCAACCCAGACTAGTGGATCGGTGTATCGACCTTGTTGAATCCATTCCATTCAAGCGAGATGGATGGATACAAATCAGTCCCAGTCCGGATCTTGACTCTTAGGTCATTGCTCCATCGCCAGTGATGCTAGGAGGTCTCTGCGCTCCCTTCCTCACTCACATCTGCTCTCCAGTGGTCGAGGGAGCCTTCTTGGCCTCGATAGACCATGCTACATCTTATTTGGCGGCTGAAGGATTCAATCGCTAGGCGGTCAGGTTTTCCTCAACCTGATGTGCGGCTGCTACTCCCCCAACAGATGCTTTGCTTCGACGGCCTCCACCCCTAGATTCTGCTTCATATTCACGGTGGGATCCAGTCTCGGCGGCATAGAAGTCAGGTGGAAGACCAGGGCTCACCCCTGATCGCCCAACTACTACCAAGCGGCTTTGTGGCAGAGGTGATTCCTATTCTCGACCTTTCTTCAGTGGTTCCACAGGATGCTCGATGGCCTGGTGCAGTGCTCCGACAGTCACTCCTAGGTTTGATTATGCCCATAAGGCATTGTGTGGGCTGTGTTTATGGGGGGCAGCTTCTTCTCCTCTGTGAATCTCCTATTGCAGTGCGATGGAACATATGTTAGATGTTCGATGGAATGCTGCTGGAAAGCAACAACGTTTGCAAGCTATGATTCTGTTTTGGCCTATAGTAGAGAGGTCTACTCTGCAGCTGGCTTTAAAGAATTGCAGTCTCAGAGAAGTAGTCAGCTACTCAGAGTCTCTTTGGTCTCCTGATCCCTGAACTGGTGGTATTAGTCTAGGATCCTTGCAGGACAACATAGGGTGTTTCTTTCGAGGAAATAAGCTTGAAGTATTCCCTAAACTTGGCATGTCACCACACCTTGTGGGTGGTTTGATTGATAGTGATGATGTGCTAAGTGACAAAGGCTGATCTTAATCTTCCTTTCTTGATTGCTCTTCTATGCAAGAATGCTCGGATACTGCTGATTCTACGGTCGGCTGCTTCTTTGCACAAAGGACTGACCACTTGGACCCTAAATGGAGGCTTCAAAAGCCTGTTTTCTCTTGCTAGCTCTCTTTTTTGTACAATTTTAGTGAATGCACATATTGCTAGTGTGTGAATGGATGGCTCGCTGTGACAATTTGGGATATTGTCTCCATCACTTGAAGGCCATGTTTGGTGTTTCCTTTGATTTTT
Source organism: Alisma plantago-aquatica (assembly GCA_963693085.1). NCBI lineage: Eukaryota > Viridiplantae > Streptophyta > Magnoliopsida > Alismatales > Alismataceae > Alisma > Alisma plantago-aquatica. The sequence goes on along the minus strand of OY856410.1, from coordinate 976,989,124 downwards.
GAACGATCCAAGGTCTGGATATAGGTTGAGATCTGCCCAGCTGTGATGTTCTTGTGATTCCAGAAGTGCTGAAGTTTTTTTCAGCTGCCCATGTTGTCACATCTTTAGACAATGTTTAAAATGACAATGGCGGCCTGTGTAGTTTGGGATTTTCTTTGGCTTTCTTATGTTTCTTCTAGTCTAGTGTGGCTGGACATCTTTCTTCTGTTACCTAGATCAAAGGCTTTTGGGGGTTCTTAGCCTACATATATAGTATTTGTTTTTGTTTTTGTTTTTGTTCTCTAGGTGTCTTACATCCTGGTTGTAATGAGCTTTTTAGCTCATGGTGATGTAATGGGGTACTTAGTACCCAAAGTTTTTTTGGTATTAATAGTAACACGCTTTTTGACTGACAAAAAAAGGATATATAGAATCCATCGATTCAAGTATTGAATAGGATATCAGACAGAGTAGTAAGATAGTCGGAGAATATGAGGCATACTTTACAAGATTGGCTATTTTTTTATCCATAGCTTATACTAGATGACATAGAGATTGCAGGGGGTTCCAAACATGTTTAAGACCAAAGATAAGACATACCATATTAGCCATCAGTAGAAGAGATAGAGAAAATTTTGTGGATGAATGCAACTATCTAATCTTATCATTTAGGAAAGTAGGGAGAAAGTAATTTAGGTGAAATTCATCCATAAAGTATTTCCATGACATCTTTATATTCCTCATTTATCTTCTTCTCCTCACCGTCATAATTCAACATCTCCTTTTAGTAGATAGATAACATCATTGTATGGTTTGTCTTTTGATAACTCCACTAAGTGCAAGAACTTTACAACTGTAGAAGCCATATGTTTGCTAGAACTAGATCTTTTATCCCAAAAAACTCAAACCCACCTAGTTTCTTCACCAACTCATAGGATCTCATCAGGTCCTTACTAGAAGATGAAAACCTCCTATCCATTATATATTTTTCTTTTGTCTCTAGAAAAATATGATACGTCCTTACCGCCTCATCCCTATCTTCTCCACCTTGAGCCATTGCTCAAGGGTCAGGGCCATAATGGCTCTCAACTTGTTCCTCACCAAGTCCATGTCCTCTTCCTGCCATCTACATGTCCATAACAAAAACATATATGTTAGAAAATTACAGTTCAAAGAGGAAAACATCCTAATCTCATTGGTCTCTTATCACTTTTGTACCAAACTTAAGCTCTAGCCCAACCTTATTCTATACTTTGATACCAAGTTGTTGACGCAGTTCAAACCTGCTAACTGGGGTTTAGGCTCATTAAGGAAGGATTATACTTACCATTCACCTTTTATTTTCTAGTTAAAAACCATCCTTAAATTTTCTTATTTATCAAATATAAATCAACACCATATAACTAACTACTAACACCTTGTTGAAGCGCAACATGAGAAGTTACAACAAAATTTGACTTCTATGTTAAAGAAAGAGTTTTGGCTTAATATACATCAAGTATATTTTGTTACAAAGCACTCTCCTTTCTAACGTCCTCATTCCTAAGATCTATAGGAAGGATGAGAGATCATCTAACTACTCTAACTATTCTTCTAGAGACCTCAACTAGTCTACTCCTATTGAAATCTAGCTTATGGCTCCTCATGTAGAGTTAGACCCTTGCTTCAAAAATGTTTCAGTAGATTATATGAGCTACTGGCTCAATGTGTATAAAATCATCAAGAAACCATGATATTGTATATGTATGATGTTAGTAAAATAATATCACAGTAATACTGGCATGGAAGGTGAAGTTTACATATATATACAACAATACAGGAAATATTAATATTTGACTGCATAAGCAAATAACTAAATTCATTTATGATTTCTTTCATATCCTTCAATATTCCATGGACCCACATTAGGTGTGCCACAACATTTAGAAGCATCAAAACAAGCTACAATCTCATTATACAAGACTTAGAGTAGACCTGGGGACTCTAAGTCTACTAACTAGCTACTTAGTGTGCAACGAGCCTCGCCACGTCAGACCTCAACAACTAATGGTAGCAACCAGATTATTAGGACTTCTCCTCTAAACCTTGACACTCAGGTAGAGAGTCAAAGCACTCTAGCTTAATTGTCTGGATCGGTGGTTCTACAAAGGGTGACCAACTGACCAATATAACAATTATTTGTACTAATCTGAGTACCACCAAAATATCTAATAAATGTTGGGCACTCTACTATTTTAAGTAGTCCTTCCTCATCTGGCTTAGACTCTCGTACCCCTCTGGTACACTCCGACTACCTCACCCTAGACTCTACCAGTCGATAAACACATTTCCTCCTCCACAGTGTAGACCTCTATGATGGATTATACACTATTCAAAGTATCTAAAGTCTAGTGATCCTTTAGTTCCACATGTAATAAACCATTATTTGCTACTTAGTACCGTAACCCTGTACTCATGGTATGCTAAATTATGTCATTAAAAATAAATCATTGGCAATTAATGAAGAGTAAGCTTAATATGATAACTAGCTTATTGAATTATTACTGAGATGTCATGTTTATTGTAATTCATATACTCTGACTAGAAACAACGATCAATCAAGCTATGAATTCACAACATAGTTTTATAATTTGTAGCGTAGGAGATATCCCTGGTATCAGGTGCCTCTAATTCTACTCTTAGACTTTACCATATCTCATGACAAATCACTATAGGTCTAGCATCATCGATAGTATATCTCAAACATGTTGTATCGATCAATATTATAACTAAGAATACACAATTAGTATCAAAATAATTTGTGATATAAATCACCAAGAACAACAATACAACAACCATATAATATTTGGTATTATTCCTAACAAATAAAGGTTTATTGATGATTTTCCACTCACTTGGATAATATCCTAGGTCACTGGCCTCAGACTTGGGTTTTTCTAGTCTAGATCATGGTCCATTGAACTTGAATTCAATCTTATAGCTTCCTTCTTATGGCTGGTAATAGACATATTCCTCCAGACATGAACTTCTAGAGGAAGAAGATGATGAGGGAAGGTAGAAGAAAACCTTTTACAAGTCTCACAAAAGATCTTAAGTAAGGGAAAACATAAAAGAGAGGAGATCTATGGTCAAAAACTACTTACCATAATTGATTTGAAGTTAGGTCATCTGTTTCCCCTATTCTTGGTGTTCTTCACAAAGGTCACCCTAAAACACACCTTTTTGTTCTCCTCTATAGTGGATTAGGGCCCTGGTTGTGTGTCTAATTGGAATCCAACAAGATAGCTTTCTTTGGATTCGAATATGTATAACAAAGGTTATGGTCCTTTACTGATTGCCTCTCCTAGGTGGCAACGCAGTTCACTTCTGTCGGTCTGCATGGTCGTCAGTCCGCATGGTTGGTGGTCTGATGAAAGTTTAGACTAAAGTCAATTCTACACTTGTTTGCTAAAACTACCCTAACTCTCTTTTTCATATCCCATTTGGTTCATTTCTTTTGCGTTGGATTTATGATTAAATTATCTACAATATCTATTGTATTAGTTTGATAAAAATTTCAAAGCATAATTTCTTTATAATCATTTTCTCAAATATCTTTAGTTCCCTTCCCATGTATATGTATGAGATACTACTATACAACTAGAACTCAGACCCCCTAATATGCTCAATCATTATTTAGACTTATCAAAATATAGTTTTAAAATAACTATGGATAAAATAAAGCACAAAGGAAATTATAGTACTAACAAAAGCATAATTAACATTAATGTTATCTTTAATTGTAAAATTAGCAGTAAGGAGAGTTATGAGTTGTAACAATATCAGAGCTAAGAGAAATAAAAAAATCATGCATGTCTCATGGAAATTAGGGCAAACTAGCTATTACCCCTAGAACATAGGAAAATAGTTTACAACATACCTTAGTCTTTCTAGCTCTATCTACCTAAGATAGAAATAGAAACTTAGGCTGTCAGATATGTACCTTACCCTAGAAATACATGAAATATATTCCCTTCATCTACAATATTTTGGACTCCTTTTTCCAAGCATGGATTCACTTCAGTTATCATTTATGGAGAGTGATTGGAATATGTGTGTGTACTTTTGCAATGGGGACTAGCTTAACACTTTCACCTCTAGGTATACAAATGGGTCGAGCACCCTAGATTTTCTCTTTAGTTATGGGTACACAAAAAACTTCAAATATAAATAAATGGAATGAATAAATAGTATAACCCCAAAATCCCCTAAATTCATGTAAATATTGTCAATCATGATAAGATTCCAACATGAATATTGGATTCAAATTGTGAACTTCATGAAGCTTATGTAAAAATAATTTTATGAAAAATAGACCTAATGAAAAAAAAATTGGGGAATAACCATCACCACACAATTAGAACGAGTTGAGGTGTCTAAGGAAGGATGTTTAGTGAAGGTTCTGACACAATTACTCCCAATTCACTTGGGAGTGGTGAGCTTTCCTCACTTTATATACTGACCTGGCTAAGGTGATTTCTACTACCTAGGCAAATTATAAATATAGAAGAATAAAAATTCACTAACCCACATTATTATGTCAAAAATTGTGTATATATAATTATCGTCAATATTAAGAAAAGAAATGATAATATGTTAAGACATATAGAAAAAACCCTACTCAGTCTAAAATTTGTTCAAAAAATGTAATGCCACCTATATACTAGATTTTAATAAGGTCATGCTAAAAATTCAATACTCCCTTGTGTAGGGGGCACTTGAGAGAGAAAGCTCCAACTTATATCTAGAAACAACAATGATATTCAGAACATCGAAGATCATCGTCGACCTAATATACCCCCTTCGGCTGCTACATAGCAGTTCTTAATGACTGAAATAACAATTGGTCGTGCTACATCTGAGTCCCACCCACTACATCACCAGATCAAGAAATCGACATACGTAGATCCTACTACTGCCTTAGAAAATCACATCACCCCCACCTCAGGTGCTAGATCAACTGACCAACAATATCATCGTAGCTGCATATTGACGCCTCTATAGTTGGACCTACTCACTTGATCACATAAGAGTGTTAGTCTCATCTGTGGTAGACATCACATAGATAAAACATTCTCCAATTTCTGAGCTAACTAGATACATAGTATAGTGGCTTGATCTACAATGACCGACTATCAAGTTTTGTTCCACAGTCCATCTACTCTTTAGATGTTGCATTCCTTCAGGTGTCTGTCAAGTGACCAACTCCTTGACTTTACCTTTGGTATAACTGCCTCCCAACATGAGGATAGGAGGTCATATTTGTAACACCCTTAGTAAGAGAAGTATAACCACAACTATGAAACCATTACACGTCTGGTGTGCATATTTAACTAGAGGTAGAGAACAAAGTCTGAAGGCTCGAAACAACCATTCTACCATCACATATACACTAGGTATGGCTTCTGATATCCCCTTCATGGATTACCCACTCGATTTAGACACCATGAAGTCAGTCTCACTCCTAAAAGAGTGGAAATAACACAAGTGTGATATACTTCCAGGCCAAAACACCATTAAGATTGGAAATAGAGAGTTCTAGATCACCATCATTGTGAAAATAAAATTTGCACATTGCCAAAGGATGTGTAGAGAAGATCGAAGACATACACCTCAAGAGGGAATCAATTATTTATCTTCATCCTATAGCTCACTATATACTCATGGCATGGGTCACCAATCTTTTTACAAAAACACCTACATAACTTCTTCCACTCTTCAGGATGCCCAGAGACTTAGAGTTTGAAGGATCTGACTCTGCAGATCAATTTTTTGTATGAGTTGAACATCAACCCATACCTAGAAAATTTACTAATCCCATAGATATTGAATCCACATCATAATATCTTACTGATTCCACTGATGTAGACACAACAAAATCGGCATCAAAGACTACATCTCACTACAATTGGTACGTTAAAAAACCTTTAAAATGCCACTCTTTCAGTTTTCAAAACATATCAACTTGCTCCAAATTCGATAGAATGAACAGATGTTTCCTATATTGGAACAACATCTTACGAACTCAACTTCCCCCATTGTCTGCTACTTCAACAACTGACTTAGCAATAAAATTCTTTAAACATTACACCAATTCATAGGAATGGATTCTAGTCTCGCACCACTATAAGAGAGCAACTTTACACACTCGCTGCCACAAATGCTTCTGACATGGACACCCTAATTCCCGATGCACTTTCCCTCCATCATGATTTTTCTACAGGTTGTATGGACATATTTCATATTCCTATCCTCTACGATGCCCATATTCCCATGCATATATTATATGAAAAACTCTTCTGATATCCTCTTCTCATGCAAAGAATCTGCTTACCGATAGATCACGACAAGATCAACATGTTTATGTGCATTCCCAACACCCTCGATACAAAACACAATCATCCAGAGACCATAATCCCTTCTCATGCCATCTACATCCCTGGCACGATAACCCACTTACTGCCCAAAACACCCTCTCCCACATTTGACATATATGCTGCCCAATCTCATGATAAACCATTCACATGCCCACTGACTCCCTTGCTAGACTTATGATCCTATTCTCTTCATAAACCACCATCACTTGCACCATCGTCATTAGAAGCATTAGCACACAACAACCCCTTACACCAGCCTAACCCACCTGGTCCTTTTCCCACAACAACCCACCTCTCCAATATGGCTCCTCCAATCCATTTTGACAAAGAGTTTCCTATTGACCTTCTGACCAATTCTATGCACCTACTCCGTATTTTCACTAGTCGCAACTGTAGGGAAGTATGGGCACAGAGTAGGCAGTGGAAATAAAATTTTATCTATCCAAATTCCCCAGAATAACAAGATTACCTCAACAACTATGTAATGTAAAGGATGGTTTAACGAGTTCATACCTGGTATGGAGCAAGTTCAGTGACTATAACTTGTTGTAGTAGTCGTGCACTCCTAGTTGCACTTGGATGGTGTTTGTGCAGCTCGTGGTCTTCACCTAGGATAGCAAACTCGGAGGACATCTACAACAACTCCACCATGAACTATAGGCCGACGTTGTCCTCCTAACGGGAAAAGCATCCATGCCTCTAGAGAAGTCCACACAAACCACCTAGAAATCATGTCGTTCTACTAGAATAGACATGAAGGAGTTGTCCCTCCCGTTGGTGTACTAGTCACCAACTTGCTCTCCCACAATTATTCTCCCTTACTATCCCTCCCTTTATCGGGTAGGACTTGCCCGGGTTCTCTTGGTTACCACAACCAGAGAAGACAAACAATTGTCTAAGGCAATTGATGTGTCTAAGAAGCCCCTAATACCCCTCTATTTATGGGAGGAGTTAGGGTATGGGTTCCTAGTTTGTGTGGGAGTAGAAGGGACTAAAATTTCCATGAATTAATTGCCCTGCGACAAGTGAATCAGTCAGATGGCACAATGAGCCGATCATTTCACTCAGTGACTCGATTGTTTCACACATTTCCCAATCACAATTTGAATTCACAAATTCATTTATAATTATTGTCAAACATTAATTCCTCATACCAATCAAATCGAACAAGTGAAATGATCAACTATTCTCATGAATTGGGAAAATCACCAGAAGCTTCGGTTGGCATGACCAAGCTGATCGGTTCACTAAGTGAACTAGTCGCCTCACCAACCTAAATTGATCGGTTCACTCAGTGGGTCGAGTGGTTGGTATCCTGACTCATGTAGAATTCAACCAATTCAATTTGCAATCAACCTGATACCCTAATCAATTAGTCCAACACTTGAACTTGATGGTTCTGAGTCTAGTCAGTTAATTGGTTGCTTTGAATACCTAAGCATCTTTAGTAATCAACTTAAACATCATTCATGGACAAACTCCTCATCTGGTTGAATCCTATGTGTGTGACCCTATAGGTCCCATATCACATTGGCAGTGACTGTCCATAACTACTTTATGACATCACAAGAAAAGAGTGATGCCTAGTCGCACATCAATGCTACCCAAGTGAATGGAAAGTTGGAGAACAACTTCAACCTACAGTTTGTATGAGGTGATACAATGATTGACTATTCCTTTGTCTCTGATATCTAGAATGAACTCGAGGCATGGAATCATCATCCTCTCAATGTTCAATCCATGTTCCTTGAACCAGGAGCAGACTATCTGAGATATATGTGACCTCAATATCATATACTGATTCACATGTATATGTGCATGCCATTCTCAGTCTCGCTTATCAAGTGGCCTGGATATCATACTCCAGTAGGAGGGACGAATCCCTACATCACTCAAAGTCAATCCCCATGTGCCAAAACTACCCAATCATCACCGTTATGACAATCCTTATTTAGGGTTAGTTGGATGATATCAAAGTATATCGAATGACATGTGATGAGTGTAATGACTTCAGGTCTAAGAACCACAATCACCACCTTCACTATGAGAGATGAATATGACTGCCAATCATGGTTTCCATGTATCATTCTCAAGGTGGGTTTGTATGATACACTATTCTGTAACATGTAACTATGTGCTTGGTTTGATATACTGTATCACGACTGATGAGATTCTGTCATCAACCAACACACACTCTAGTCTCAAGTGCTACTGCTGTCTATCAGCCTTTCACAGTAACAACTGACTAGGGACATAATAAGAACATACATACTCTTAACATTTATTTGATCTCATTGTTCAAGTCACGTACTTGAAGACATACGTCATTGAGTATTATCATTCTTTAGACATCCATTATGTTTCCTCATTATCTCATAACTGAGTGAAACAAAATGAATTGGAAGCTTGCCTTTATCATTATTAATCAAACCTTTATGTTATATGCCATGTCAATCATCATATGATTGGCTCTCTGGGCATACCATACCAACATACTCCCACTTGCACTTAGAGCCAATCACTCACGAATCTCATTCTTAGTGATTTCAATATGTCCATCATGTTTCTACTACGCAAGTGTTAATCCAACAGGATAGCAACATTTTGCCTTCAGCTGGTATATTACATGTTCCTCATCTCTTCATTGTATGACATCTCGCATGAGATAGAATTGTTGTAATATGGTATCTGATATTCCTTGCCTAACTAGTAGCTCCATTGTTGTCACAATATTTCTACTGTGTCATCAATGGTTGGAACATCTTTAAGTTCATCCATATGAACTTCTAGACCCATATAGTATCCACTTATGTGTTCATAACACCATGATACTTGACTTCTATTGTAGAATAGAACTAATGGTTTGTATTTTGGAACTCTTCCAACCTACAACTCTTTTCTCAAGATTAAACACATTTTATATTGTGATCACTTTCTGTCATCTCAGAAGCTTGCATCAGTGTAACCCTTTACACCCAACTCTTCCTTGTTTCTATAATCTAGAAACTAATTCTTTAGTGCTCCACAAGTACTAATGGATATCTATTAATGACATTCCAATGACCCTCATTGGAAACTAATATCATCTTGCCATGTTTAGTACATACAAGACTATGGGATGAGTACATTTATATAGCATACATGATAAATCCATTTCTGATGCACATAGCATCTCACTCATGTCTTTCCATTCTTCACAATAATTGGAACATAGGGTTCATGAGAGACTAATCCCATGTAAAATGGATAGATTCTCTCTCTTTGAATCCTTTGTGTTGAACTCTTTCAACATCCTACTATTATATGTGCTCATATTAGGTTATGAAACTTTCAAGAACAATCTTTATAGATCTCTATCCCTATCACATAGGATGTTTCACTTAATCCTTCATTGTTGAAGGTATTTTCCATGCCAAGTCTCAATACTAGCATTATTGATATGTTATTCCTCATCAATATGTGGAATATATATATGCTCCCAATAAATCTTTTGTAATCACATATTTCATCTTTTATCTTGGCTCAAGTCAAACTCTTTGACTATCTTGTCAAGTCAAAAGATCCCATCTCTAAGATGCTTGTTTCAATATCTCATATTAAACTTTGTGGCTTATAGACTTTATTTACATTCATGAAGTTATAAACCTTTAGGATGTGTCAACTACACATCCTTTCATATATTCCTTTTAAGGATTGTGGTATTAAGCTTCATGTGCCCAATCTCATAGTCTGTACTAGCTGCAATGATAAACATGACAATTGGTGAAGGAATTTATTCATGTTCAACAATTTGAACCGATTTGAAAACCTTTGTAACCAATCAGTCCTTTTAGATTATCCATGTTGGTCTTTTTAATGAAAACCCAACTTCACCCTTTGGGTTTTACCCCTTTAGGTGGTACTACCAAGGTTATACCTTGTTAGTGAACATGGACTCCATAATGGTCTTAAGCCATTTCTTAGATTCTGGTTCTCAATAGATTCTAGTTAACTAAATGGCTCATCAACTTATGACCAACTGATCTAAGTTTGTTGGATTCACAATATTTCAATCTTTGATGTGTTCTACTAGAACTATGAGGTTCTGTGTTACATAAGAAACTCAAGATTCCACAACAATTTATGATTCTCGATGCATCTCTGCCAATGGCATTACACACACAAATGAACACATGCGGTGGATTCACTTTCAAAATTTATAATGGACTTAAACTCAACACACTCACATAAATTAAGACACTACACTCACAAGTGCATGGGGTCTTGTCATAATATAGGAGGGCGACAAGTATAGGGTCGATCCACAGGGAGAAAAGGGGGTACTAGAGCTAGATTAGTTTTTGGGGATAGGTTCCTACCATGGATCAGGGTTAAGGGTTTGAAAGTTGTTTTGATTGATTACACTAAGTTTGAGCAATAAAGCAAGTAAAGGAAGGCAAATAAGTTCGAAACCTAATTTAGCCCTAGAAATGTAATTCTACTGAGCAACAAAAAATAAGGCAAATAAGAAGATGAGCAAGCTACACTAAAGCAGACAAGAAGTAATCTACACTACACAAAGTTAGCTAACTAAGCACAAGAGTAATTAAAGATCTAAACTAGCAAGAGCAAAGCAAGAAAAAGGCAAGAAGCTAACTAAGCAAGTAAAGAGCTAACTAAACTAACACTAGCTAAGCAAGGTGGCAATTAGGGTTTTAAATCAATAAAGGGAGATGTGGGTATTTTGGGGGGATGCACTTATCAATTAGGTTGGGGGTTAACATGTGAACATTATGCTTTCATTTATATTATCAAACCAAACAACAAGCTAGAGTCTAATGAATTATCCTAAACTACTAACTAGCCATGGATATGCTAGGTTGTATATAAGGGAACCAATCCCTAACACCTCCTACTACCCTTACAAGGCTCAATTGGGTTAGGACTTAGGTGTAATTCAATTAGAGTCTAAACAAACCTAGAATTCTAGGTTAGATGAGCTTAGGATGATTAGGGACTGAGGTTAGTAATGGGAGTGGAAGTGAGGTTTTAGGCCTCCCATCACCCACATTCTAGCCTTGAGAAAGCTCCATGCGAAGCACACCGAATTCATCTAAACTAGCTACTTAGATCTCTCAACTAGGGTTAGGATAATTGATTAGAATGTAGGAAGATGGGTATCTAGCTAGGGATCCAAGAATTTGACCTAGGAGCAAATCCTAAGATTCACACATACAAGCAATTTCCCTAAATTCCTAGGTGATTTCGAGCACAAACCAACAAGAAATTCATGAAGAGTGAGATAGAAATAGAACATAATCATTAGCCAATAAAATTACAATATTTACATATCATTTCCCCCCAACATGGTATCAAAGTAACATTTTTCACCCCAAACAGCCCACCCAAGGGGCCTAGCCACTCATAACAATGCAAAATACAAAAATAAGGGAGAAAGAGGTAGAATAAGTCATGGATCTTGGTGTAGATGAAGAATTCCTCCACTTCAGCTGTTGCAGGACGTCCTCCTCTCTCCTCCAAGGTGCAATGGCATGGGATGGTTGTGGAATAGGGGAAAACACTAGGAAACTAGGGTTTTGATGATGGAAATGGTGAAATGGAGTGGAATGGAGATGGAAATGGAGTGGAATGGGTGGAATGCAAAAATGGGGATCTAGGAGGTGGTAGAAGGTAGCTAACCTTGGCCTCCAGCCACCACCTAGGTATATATGGTTATGAGGGAGGCAATAGGTCAAGTAGGGGCAATATGGGAAATGTAGTGTAAAAGTAGCTAGGTTTTTGTGAATAGCATGGCCATGGTGGTCACCACGGCCATAGTGGGAAGGGATGAGAACAATCATGGTGGATAGGAATGACTGAGGTGAGAAATGGGGAAAAATCATAGGGACTTGGTTGGTTTTGAACTAGAAGTGGCTTGGCCATGGTGGTTACCACGGCTGTGGTGGTGCAAAGGTAGCATGGTTGTGGTGGTCACCACGACCACGATGGCTTGGATTTCCTAGCACATTCTCTGCTCCACAACCATTCTTCTATGAAGGGATAGGAGGAGGCACTAGGGCTGGGCACTGACTATGGTCTATGGAGCTTAACCTGAGTCTTGGTTAAGGAAGGCTCTCGGGAAGAACTTACCCATCACGACCATTCTGAGTGGAACGACCGTGGTGATTTCTGCTTTTCTTGGAGGTGACTCTCTTGATTTGCAAGTATGCTAGCATGGCCGTTCTGTGGTAGCACGGCCGTGTTGGCCTCTGGATTAGCACTTGGACTTGTTTCTTTGGATTTTCTTGGACATCTTTGCTTCAATGGAGTTTTGGCCACTAGGGGTAGGTTGAGGGAGCCTCAGACTTCACTTTGGGCTTCTCTAAGGGTAGAGAAACCCTAAGATCACTCCTTCTCTCTCTCTTCCATCAAGTGTGGTTCAAATGCCTGAAAAACATGTAAATAATGTCCATAAGTGCATTTTATACAAATACACATATTGAGGGAAATAACATGTAATCTAACAGGTACATATGTGATTGTAATGCAATATGATACAAGATGAAGCCCTAAAATAGGGATGAATCAATTCCCACTTGTTCCATTATACCTCCTTGTTGACCTCAAACATTTCGAGTTCTACTTTTACTCCCACTAATTTTTGGAACTCAATTATCCTATCAACAAACACTTTGTTGTTGGATTGGGATTAAAGGTAGTATTTAAAAATTATGGTAGTATTAAACAATTATGGTTTGTGGATAAACCTTTTCAAGAAACTACCTTCTTTATGTAGGTTTCAATAGTTAAGACATATGGGGACATTCCCATATCATATCTCATATGATGTCCTTTAAACCATTCCCATATCATATCTCATATGATGTCCTTTAAACCATTTAGAATATTAGATTAAATGCTAATCACATGATGAGGATGTAATTCCTTCTTTTTGACACATCATTATGTTTAGATAGATTTGACTTATGATACACTATCATGGTCTATCCCAGTAGGTTCTCAAACTACTGATGTAAAGTATTTCAACATTTTTTCACATCAAAGTTTCTTAATACTTTTATCAGAATTATACTTCATTTATAATCTCCTTGAACACTTCAAGAGATTCATGTTTGTATTTCACCAAAAACAAACTCTGTATCAACTGATATCATCAGTGATATAATGAAGTACAAACAACTATGTTTAGCATTTATTCTGTAAGATTTTCATAGATCATTATGTATAAGTCCTATTAGAATGTATATCCTCCCACTACATTTAGTGAAGGATGTTTTTGTCATGTTTCTCATGAGTAAGACTTGCATGTCTCCTATTGGTTTAACAACCAAAGGAGTCTAGATGATCATCATTATCAATTCTAAGTATACATTTCTTATATATGTGCTCTAGATGACAATGCTATAGATTGTTTGAGTTATCAATTATAATCTTTTGGTATTTACATTATAAACATTTATTTTTAGATCCTATATAAAGATCATTATATGGTTGGGCATTGACATACACGATCACATTTTTGAAATAGAAGCATTGATAACTCTTAATTTATTATCATCCTTGTCATACAAGATGCATGAAGTAAAATGTTTCTATTTATTGGCATAATGAAATAGCAGTTCAACTAACTATATTACATGACCAATGGGCTAAGATAAATTTAAATGTAGACTGAATCTGTAATAAATCTTACTCCACATAGTCCATCTTTATCCTTTCATAAAGGCTTTACTTCTTATCATATTCTGAACATCAAAATATATTAGATCTACATCCGGTATCATATACCAAGATGAATAAGTAATCAAATTTATATTATAACATTTATATATGAATTAGAGGCATCTGCCCTTTCCTTCTTCTTCTTTAGTTCCTCTAGAAAGAGAGGGTAATTCCTTTTCCAATGTCCAGATCGGTGACAATGGTGACAATCACCTCTTTTCTTTACTCCTCCCTTTGCCTTGAGATCTGAAGACTTGGGCTTCTGTCCAGCTTTAGAAATCTTCTTAGCTTTGCCTTTTCCTTTAGACTTTCCCTTTATCTTGCTGATCATCATCACAAACATGGGTTTGTCTTTCTTCATTTGTACATCAACTGTTCTCAACATGCCTAACAACTCTGTTAATGGCTTGTCCAAGTCATTCATGTTGTAGTTAATGACATACTGACTGTATGACTCTGGAAAAGACTATAGAATCACGGCGGTGGCCAACTATTGACCCAAGGAGAATCCCAATCTAGCAAGGTTCTCCACATACCCAATGAGCTTGAGCACATGAGGACCTACTGGATCTCCTTCAGCCACATTACATTTGAACAACGCCTTAGTGACATCAAATCTCTCCTATCATGTATGATCTTGGAACATGTTCTTAAGATGTGTGACCATCTCAATAACATCTATGTTCTCATGTTGCCTCTACAACTCATAGTTCATGGAGTATAGCATCAGACACTTGACATCCACGACATCTTCAATATGCTTCTTGTAAGCATCCCTATCAGCCTTAGGTGCATCGAGAAGGGGTTCATTTGGCTCTGGAGTCTCCAGGACATAGAACTTGTGTGAGAAAGATTCTTAGCATCCTAAACCAGTCATGGAAGTTGTTCCCATTTTACTTGTCCTTATAAAGGACCAATTGCAAAGAAAAGTGGTTGTTGTTTGTTGCTATTTGATTCTATAAAAAAATTTACAATTGTGTCAAAAACACATTTTTGTTTTGATTAAAATTTGACGATATTAATTAGGTCTTTAATTAACTATCGCTCTCACTATTTTACTCAAATTGATAGCCCTCACATATCAATTATGAAGATTGTATCATTTAATCTTCTAGTGAGCCAAGATCTAAAATAATTCAACTATTACCCAGCCAACACCAGTGTCCATAGTCCATCATTAAGGTAGACAACATTTGTCAATCACATCTTATGCAATTCTTGGATAGATGATATGCGTAACTCTTTGCCATAGTTATATGTATGTCTCTGATACTTAATCTCATTAAGGTCACTCAGTTAGGCCCAACTCAAGAGCTGACACGATAATAATGCACCCTAATTGGCAGGCCCACACTATTAACACAAGAGCTGACACGATAATAATGCACCCTGCTTGGTAGGCCCACACTATTAACATCATGCTTCCATGAGATAGACATCACACCACCCTTGGGGTTCCCATGCTTAGTCGATCAAGCTTTTCATGTGTGCTGCTAATGGAAAGTGCCTATGATTTAATATTTTATTGAGGGGGGTTGTATATATATACTTTATCCAATCACCACATGTATATATATAATACTATCATATACATGCTATATCCCACAATGTAAACATGTAATATAGCGATGGTTATGGCCAATCTAAGGTAATTCCTTGGAGCCACAAGGAATTACCACAACCTAGGGTCCACATCTCATACAAAATCTATTGTTGGTGTAGATATGTGCTTGCTAATCCAGGTTGATCGGTTCAAACCTTGAACCGGTCGTCTTGCCTCTTGGCATGTTAGTTGGTTGTCTAAAATGATTGATTGGCTTCCTATCTAATCAGTGTCTAGACATCTCCAAATGACCGGTTGGATGCACTAGCCAGTCGTTTTGCTCCTCCTATGGTATGCCCTCCTCAGTCCTCCAGCCGATCGACACATCACATGAATGGTCAACTCACCTGATGCTGATCGCCATCTTCGCAAGAAAAAAAACTATCCTATTGCTATTAAACATATTATATAGTAAAGAGAAACCTCAAGTTACATTCGAGGGGATCAAAGGTAGGAAATAATAATACTTTTACATTGGAAAGAAGAAGGTAGAGGCTTAGTATGCAAATCGAGATATAACAGGAAATAAACACACAACCACGAATCAAAAATATTTGGGTTATTGGCCATAACCACACTACACATCCACCATCAAAACTGATTTTAGGGTGACGTGTCTAAATTGTATATATATATATATATATATAATATCACTAGTACAGAAATGACGTATAACGTCACATTTGATGTCATCGGTTGGAAAGAAAAAATTGATGCCAATATGCTATGACGTCGACTTAAAATGACAACTGACACCTATATGTGAAGGCCGACCGATTTACAAAAGATACGGGTATTGCTTTTTCTTTAACATCAATTTTTTGACATAAAAATTGACGTCCAAAATCACCCGTGAAATACAATTTTTCAGGGAAAAAATTTTCCTCCAGAATTTTCAATTCTGTGTCAATTTTAAAAACACCAACGACAAATGTTCCGCGCCAAGACCCACGAAAGTTTTTATCCACTGAGAAGAACTGACGACTAAATATCCTTCGCGGGGTAAAAATTCATTCCCTTATTTGTCATCGATTTTCACAGAAGAACCAATGAGGTTGTGTGTTTGTGCGTTGTCCCCATACCCCCCCATTTGCCTAATCGATGTCGGTGTTAGGTTGGGAACCGACAACTATGATTGTAACTCAAGAACAAATTTTTTTTGGCATATGTGTATATACATTGGTTATTATATGCTGAAACTGATGACAAACACCTCGATCCGATGCAAATCTTTTTGTATAAAAGTTACAAATAGACATCAGTTTAGGTTTATAACAGACATCTATTATTGTTAGGCATCAGATTATTTTATTAACTGACACTGATAGTTAACTTAATAATGTTGGGTTTTGTGGAGAAAACATGTGTGACGGAAGCAAAAAAATTTCACGCAACCCAAAATAGGATCTCGTCAACAACAATGTATTCAGAAAGAGTGTTTGTGGGATATACCTTATTGTAGAGCAAGTCCGGCGATGTTCCACTACATGATGGTGTGCAACGATGCTGGCCTACACGGACGAAACTTCTCTCCTATTCGTTAAGTGCATCACAGGAAGATCTGGTGGCACTTCTTTGTGCAGTGATGTACGTTGCTCGTAACGCATATGGATGGTTGTAGACATCCTCCGAACATAGGTGTCTCAGCGTCTGCATCTCTACTTCATCCATGCAGATGGATTGGAACTCCACGTCGCACTTCCTAAGCCGACGAGAAGGAGTCACCTCCGTGCGGCAGCGTGCTAGCATCGTGGTACTCTCCTTTTTCTCCTGAGGACGGTGATGGCTAGGGTTTACGTATGTGAGCGTAAATTGAAAAGCCTCTCTCAATATCTTATATAGATATCGGCCATCAAGCTCCTTTAAATAGGAGACGAAGGGAAGTAGGATTTCCTAAACCCATCGATAAATAGAAACATTGTGTTAATTAAAATGCTCGTGGATTAATTAGAATATTCTAAAATTCATTAATTAACCAAATAATCACATTAATTGATTAATTAATACCCAACTCCATGCAATCACTTGGGATGGCTCTATGGGCATATATACCAACAGACTCCCACTTGCACTTAGAGCCAGTCACTCTAATATTATTCTAATCGATTACATAAACATTTTAGTAATCAATATGATTCACAACAATTCCAATCAAATCCACAATTATACGCCTATTCCAACACATCCTATGTGTGTGACCCGGTAGGCTCCAAATTACATTGGCAGTGATATCCATAATCATATTATGATTTCACAAGTAATGATTGGTATCTAGAAAGACTTCATTGCCACCCAAGTAATTGGAGAAGTTGGAGAACAACTTAACCTATCATTCATGACCGGTGTTACAATGATTGTGTAGTTCCTTTGTTGCTGATATCCGGATTGAACTCGAGTCATGAAACTGTTATCCCCTTCAACATTCAATCTATGTTCCTTGAACTAGAGCAGACTGTCTGAGATATATGTAAGCTCAATATCACATATTGACTCACATCAGCATGGCCATGCATTTTTTAGTCTCGCTTATCAAGTGGCCGAAATAGCAAACTCCCGTAGGAAGGACAAATTCCATCTACATCACTCATAGTCATACCCATGTGTCACAGTGCACCCAAGCACCATCTTTATGGCAATCCTTATTCAGGACCACGGTGGATGATGTCAAAGTACACCGAACGACATGTGATAAGTGTAGTAACTTCAGGTCTAAGAACCACAATCACCACCATAATTATGAGATGTGACTCTAACTACCAATCATGGTATCCATGTGTCACTCTCAAGGTGGGTCTATCTGATACACTGTTCTCTAACAAGTATCTATGTATTTGGTTTGATATCTCCATATCATGGATAATGAGATTCTTCCATCTACTAACATACATTCTAATCTTATGTGTTATTGATGTCTGTGGATATTTCCACAATAACAACCGATTAGGGACAAAACAAGAATACATACTCTTAGCATACATATGATCTCACTATTTAGGTCATCAACCAGAAGACATATGTCATTGAGTATATTATTCTATAGACATCTATAAGTTTTATGGTCATCTTACAATATAAAATACAAACATATAGATTGGAAACTTGCCTTTATTGATATGATCAATGTAGTATTACAAATCATTTACATAGTATCCCATTACAATCACCAAATGATAGTCTCTATAGGCATACATACCAACATATTCCCACTTGCACTTATACCCAATCACTCATGAATCTCAATCCAAGTGATCGAACATGTTTTTCATGTTTCTTCTATGAAAGTGATTTTGTGAGCGGGTCAATCACATTGCTTTCTGTAGGTACTCTACATATCTTCACATCTCCTCATTGTACGATCTCTTGTATGAGATGGAATTGCCTTAGAATATGTTGAGAATGTTGGTGCAATCTTGGTTCTTTAGCCTGTGTAATTGCTCTGTTGTTGTCACAAAACAACTCAATTGCATCACCAGCGCTTGGAACCACTCCAAGTTCAGAAATGAACTTCTTGATCCACACAGCTTCCTTTACAACATTAGATGTGGCAATATATTCAGCCTCTGTTGTAGAATCCGTAACCATCTCTTACTTGGAACTCTTCCAGCTCACAACTCTGTTGTTTAGGCAAAACATAAATCTAGATTGCGATTTGTAGTCATCTTTGTCAGTTTGGAAGCTAGCATCGGTGTAACCCTTTGCCACGAGCTCTTCCTCACCACTGTATATTAAGAATTGATCCTTAGTCCTTCTCAAGTATTTTAGGATGTTCTTTACGGTTGTCTAGTGACATTCACCTGGATCTGACTGATACTATCTCATCATGCTCAAAGCATACGACACATCAGGATGAGTACATAACATCGCGTACATGATAGATCCGATTGTTGATGCATATAGAATCTTACTCATGCGTGCTCGTTCATCACATGAACTAGGACATTGGGCTTTAGAGATCGTAACCCCATGGGACATGGGCAAGTTACCTCTCTTAGAACCCTCCATGGTATACCTCTTTAGAACCTTGTCAATGTATGTACTCTGGCTTAGGCCTAGAAGCCTTCTAGATCTATCTCTATAAATCTTGATCCCTAGTACATAGGATGCTTCACCTAAATCCTTCACAGAGAAGGTCTTTCCTAACCAACCTTTTACTGTCTGAAGAGTAGGGATGTCATTTCCCATCAATAGTATGTCATCCACAAACAATATGAGAAATACGATTGTGCTCCCACTAACCCTTTTGTAAACACAAGGTTCATCTTCATTTTGACTAAAGCCAAACTTTTTGACTACTTCATCAAAACATAGATTCCAAATCTGAGATGCTTGCTTCAATCCATAGATTGACCTTTGTATCTTACAAACTTTATTGGCTTCCTTTGGATCGATAAAACCCTCAGGTTGTGTCATGTACACATCCTCGAGTAAATTCCCATTAAGGAATGTTGTTTTAACATCCATCTACCAAATCTCATAGTCATGATAAGTTGTAATGGCAAGCATGATCCTGATGGATTTAACCATGGAAACTGGTGAGAAGGTCTCGTCATAATCAACACCTTGAATTTGACAGAATCCTTTTGCAACCAATCTACCTTTATAGGTTTGAACATTTCCGTCCATGTCGGTCTTCTTCTTGAAGACCCACTTGCACCCTATGGGTTTTACCCCTTTGGGTGGATCCACTAAGGTCCATACCTTGTTGGTGTACATGGATTCCATCTCAGATTTCATGGCTTTGAGCCATTTCTCAGATTCTGGTCCCTTAGTAGCTTCTAGATAGGAAGTTGGCTCATCTGCTATGCCCAATTTGTCACTGTCTTGAGTCATGAGAAATCCAAATCTCTCAGGCTCAAGTCGTGTCCTACTAGACCTACGAGGTTCCTGTGTTACATTTGGAACTTGAAATTCCACAACAATTTGTGAGTCTTCATGTTCCTTATGTACCTCCTCAGGTTCTCTACTTTCTTGTTGGTCTCAAACTTATTTGATCTCTACATTCCTCCCACGAATTCCTTTGGAAATAAATTCCTTTTCAATAAATACATCAGTCCTAGCAACAAACACTTTGTTGTCAGTTGGTGTGTAGAAGTAGTATCCCCGAGTTTCCTTGCGGTATCCAACAAAATAGCATTTTTCCGATTTTGGTCCAAGCTTTTCAGGAAATTGTTTCCTAACATAAGCTTCACATCCCCAAATCTTTAACATAGAAAAATTAGGATGATTCCCATTCCATATCTCATATGGTGTCTTTTGAACCGATTTGCAAGGTATACGGTTAAGTGTAAACACTGCAGTTTCAAGAGCATATCCCCAGAACAATATTGGAAGTTCGGCTAAAATCATCATTGATCGTACCATGTATAATAATGTACGATTCCTTCTTTCTAACACACCATTATGTTGTGGTGTACCAGGTGGAGTCCATTATGATACAATACCACAGTCTCTCACAAGGTCCTTCAACTCTTGGCTTAAGTATTCACCATCTCGACTTGAACGGAGTGCTTTAATACTCTTACCAAGTTGCTTCTCTACTTCATCCATGAAAGTCTTGAACATTTCAAGAGTTTCTGACTTGTGTTTCATAAGATATACATAGCCATACCTACTGAGGTCATCAGTGAAGGTAATGAAGTATTGATAGCCTCCTCTAGCATTTGATCTAAAAGGTCCACATACATAAGTATGTATGAGCCCTAGGAGATCACTGGCTCTCTCACTATGTCCAGTGAAAGGAGTCTTGGTCATCTTCCCTAATAAACATGCCTCACATGTCTCTAATGATTCAAAATCAAAATAGTCTAGATAACCATCCTTATGGAGTCTAGATATGTGCTTCTCGTTTATGTGCCCAAGATGACAATGCCATAAGTATGTTTTGTTTGAGTTGTCAAGTTTTAACCTTTTAGTATTTACGTTGTATATGCTAGTCTAAAGTTCTAACAAGTAGATACCATAAGACATAGGGGCATTGCCATAAAAGATCTCATCTTTAGAAATAGAAATAATTCCATTCTTAATGTGAAATTCAAATCCACTCTTGTCCATACAAGATACATAAATAATATTTCTATTAATGGCAGGTACATAATAGAAATTCTCTAATTCTATTACAAGGCCCGTAGGCAAAGATAAACTAATAACTCTAACTACGGTGGCAACAACTCTTGCTCCATTAGCGACCCGCAGCTCGACTAGGCCTTTTCGTAAAAGCTTACTTCTTTTTAGATCCTGCATATTAGAACATATGTGAGATCCACATCCGGTATCCAGTACCCATGATGAAGAAGTATTTAAGTTTATCTCAATAATGTATATACCTCAAATGGAGATCTCTATCCCCTGCTTCTTCTTCCTTAATTCCTCTAGGTAGAGAGGACAATTTCTTTTCCAATGTCCAGCCTGGTAACAATGGTGACAACTGCCTTCTTTGGAGATCCCACCTTTAGCTTTGAGCGCGGATGACTTTTGCTTCTGCCCAACATTAGAACCTTTCTTAGCCTTGCATTTGCCTTTTGACTTTCCCTTTGTCTTGTTGATCATCATCACAAACTTGGGCTTGTCTTTCTTCATCTGTGCTTCAGCTGTCCTCAACATGCCCAACAATTCTAAAAACGGCTTGTCAAGATTGTTCATGTTGTAGTTCATGACATAATGACTATATGATTCAGGCAACGATTGTAGAATCACATCAGTGACCAACTCTTGACCTAGGGGAAATCCCAGCTTGGATAGGCTTTCCATGTACCCAATCAAAGTGAGTATATGGGTGTCAACTGAGTCTC
Organism: Alisma plantago-aquatica; assembly: GCA_963693085.1. NCBI lineage: Eukaryota > Viridiplantae > Streptophyta > Magnoliopsida > Alismatales > Alismataceae > Alisma > Alisma plantago-aquatica. Next base: position 976,966,616 of record OY856410.1, on the reverse strand, counting down.
CCTCTTTCATCTTGCTCCTAAACAAGGCCTTGGAGACATCATATCTCTCCTGTCTTGCTTGATGCTGATACGTGTTCTTGAGACGTGTTACCATCTCCATGACATTCATGTTCTCACGTTGCTCTTGCAACTCATAGTTCATTGAGCACAACATCAGGCACTTTATATCCATGACATCATCAAGGTGCTTCTTGTAAGCATCCTTTTAAGCCTTGGGCGCATTTACGGCAGGTTCCACTGGCTCTGGTGTTTCAAGGACATAGAGCTTACGCTCATGTGTGAGAACAATTCTCAACGTCCTAAACAAGTTTTGAAAGTTGATTTTGGTAAGTTTGTCCTTCTCAAGGACCGATTGCAATGAGAAAGTGTGAGTGTTGTTTTCCATTTGATTGCTATAAAAGAAAAAGTTTGCATTTAGTCCAAAACATTTTGAATTGTAAATATTTGATAAACGAGATTAATTAAGCCTTTAATTAATTACGTTCCCACTATTTTATTCAAATTGATAGCCCTCACTATCAACTCGGAAGATTGCAACGTACAACCTTCTAGTGAGCCAAGATCCAAAATAATTGGATCAATGCCCAACCAACATCGGCGTCAAAGACCATATACTAAGGTAGGCAACTTTTGCCAATTGCATCATATGCAACTCTTGGATAGATGATCATGCACAACTCCTTGCCATGATGCATCTGTGTGCCTCTAGGTACTTGATCCTATCAATGTTCCCTAGTTAAGTCTAACCCATAAGCCAACATGATGAGTGTGCACCCTGCGGAGGCAGACCCACACACCCACCATCACACTTCCACGAGATAGACAGTGTACCACACAGAGGCATGCCCCCACATAGTCGATCAAGCTTTTCATGTGTGTTGCTGTATGGAAGGAAACTAAAACTTAATATTATTAATTGAGGGGTTTTATTAATACATATACATATCCAAACACCACATACTTATAGTACGTATCATATACTACTATATTCACAACCACAAATGATAGAAATGCAATCACAAACACAAATACATCGGTTATGGCCATACTATTGTAATCCTTTGGAGCAACAAAGGATTATGATCCACCTATGGTCTTATGCATCTCATGCAACACCTGTGAATCATCATGTAAGCATGTAAGGATCAACATTACAATGAACAACTTCATGGATGCTCTGTGAGGTTGGAACTTCAAGTTGCTTCTTAGAATTGGATCTTCATGTTGCTTCTCCATGGGTGCTTTTTGGAGTTGAATCTTCATGTTGCTTCTTGGAATTAGATCTTCATGGTGCTTCTCCATGGACAGTCCTTGGAGTTGGATCTTCATGTTGCCTCCTTGCATCAAGTTTATAAAGACTAAAACTAATCCTATCTCAATTACATCATATGAGTACAAATATAAAGGGAAAGAATTAATTACACTTTGAAATAAGAGATGAGGCTCGACATGAATACTTTATATAAAAGATCCACGTACAACCATTATACATCCATAGAATTCTCAAACAAACATGCCCATAAGATTCACAATCACATTCATTCACAACATTCACAAAAGGGGATACTAGGCCATAACCGTGCATGCATCCACCACAAAAAATAGAAATTTAATGGCGATGTGTATGATATTATATGTATATCTACATATACGAATATACATATTAAAATTATAGTACTTTTAATGCGGGACATTCCCCATTAACTTTTTTTTACTCCTACACAGACTATGCGAGGTACATAGGGGCAGCGCCCCTGTGTGGGGATCCCGGTGCCCGATCAGTGGGTGGGGGTTGAGGGGAGGCCGCCGCTCACAGGGTCTCAGGGGTAGAGCCCCTGAAAGGTCTACAGAATTTTACTTCCATGCAGTTAGGAAAATCAGTATTTTCCATAGTCAACCCCATCCAAAACATCAAAAATAGAAGCATGCGGTGTATGTGGAATTAGGTTTAGATCTGCACATTAGCAGTTTTGATTCGCATCATATGTAACATAGAAAATAATATAAATCGATTCGATCATATCGAAATGAATCCAAATATGCTGTAGATCGACGCTGCTCTGATACCACTGTTGGGTTTTGTGGAGAAAACATGTGCGGCGGAAGCAACAAAAATTCCACACAACCCAAAATAGGATCTCATCGACAATAGTGTATTCAGAAAGAGTGTTTGCGGGATATACCTTATCGCGGAGCAAGTCCGACGATGTCCTACTACACTATGGTGTGCAACGATGCTGACCTATACGGACGAAACTTCTCTCCCATTCATTAAGTGTGTCATAGGAAGATCCGGCAACATTTCTTGTGCAGTGATGTACGTCGCTCGTAGCACGTATGGATGGCCGTAGATGTCCTCCGAACATAGGCGTCTCAACGTCTGCATCTCTACTTCATCCACACGGGTGGACTAGAACTCCACATCGTGCTTCCTAAGCTGGCGGGAAGGAGTCATCTCTGTGCAGCGGCGTGCTAGCTTCGCGGTGCTCTCCTTTCTCTCCTGAGGACGGTGACGGCTAGGGTTTACATACGTGAGCGTAAACTAAAAAGCATCTCTCAATATCTTATATAGATATCGGCCGTCAAGCTCCTTTAAATAGGAGATGAAGGGAAGTAGGGTTTCCTAAACCAATCAATAAACAAAAATATTGTGTTAATTTAAACGCTCATAGATTAATTAGAATATTCTATAATTCATTAATTAACCAAATAATCACATTAATTGATTAATTAATATCTGACTCCATGCAATCACTTGGGATGGCTATATGGGCATATATACCAACAAATATCACCAGCATGAGCCAGATCAACTCTTCCCCTATTTAATTCTCAATTATCTAAGCAGACTGAACTAGGTCTGGTGACTTTTTCCATCACCTCTGCACCGCCAACCCTTCTCTGCTCACCGACCACTTGCCACCACGAGGAGCTTGAAGCTTGTGGCATCCAACTCACAAAAACCAAAATAACTAATGTGGAAGCGATCGTTAAAAGCAGATTACTGAAAATCACAAAAAAGTAAAACCATTTATCAAGAGATCCATTCACAGGTAAACTCTTTATACCATCTCAAATCATCTTATATCATATCTATACATCTAACATCATCATCTAATCATATTCCATCTATTCAAAATCCGGTTGGCGTGATTGGATTGGAGAGCTGCATGTGGTCCGTTGGAATAGGCTTTTTCTCCGTCCAGTTGGCGATAATTCCATCAAAGTTTGGATAACCAACAGCAACTGCGAGACCCCCGATCATCTTCTGCGGTATGAGCGCACGGCGTCGCATATCAGCTCAGACAAATCTAAATCTGAGGCCCCTATCAGTTCAGATTCGTCTAAATACAGTGAGGAGCTTCGTGACACAGCTTCATCATCAAAAAGAAGTTACTGATGCATGCGGGACCATGTTGGTGTAGTATTTAGTTGTCTATCTATCTAGACTTGTCTGTAGTAATAGTTTTTTTAATTATGCGCATGTTTAGGGGTACACCAACCCCTTTGTTTAGTTATTGTTATAACTAAAGTGTGTGTTCCCATGAATGGAACTGTAAGTTGCTACATGAATGCTTATAACTGAAGTGTGTGTTCCCATGAATGTTCCCATTTACATGATTACACTACTATTTTCTCATATTGTCTTGCCTCAAAAAAAAATTCTTTTATTGTTTAGTCTATTTTAATACGACATACTTGCTTATATCTTTCTTAATGATGAACTGTAATACGACATACTTGCTTATATACTTGTTTCCTAATATATACTTGCTTTCCTAATATATACTTGCTTTCTCTGATCATAGAATGGATAGATCATGGATGTCCATTCGTAATCGTTGCACCCCAGAGTTTATATCTGGTCTTGATCAGTTTATTAGATTTGCCGAGGAACATAGGAAAAAACCTACAGATAGGTTCTACTGTCCATGTAGGCATTGCGGTAACAACTTGAAACTCAACACTGGTGAGGAAATCAAAAGTCATGTCATGTGCAACGGGATTGTACAAGGCTATACAGAATGGCACTCGCATGGAGAGATTTCAAAATCGAATCCAGTAGATGTCAATAGCAGTGCTTGGGTGGAAGAAGAAATTGCCTCCGATGATGTAAATGTGAACGAACCAGTTCCAGCAGACATTGTTGATGCGATGCTAGATAGTTGTAGGGTAGAGCACACCGATCCACCTCCTATCTTTACAAACATTGTGCATGATGCTGAGATATCGTTATACACAGGCTGTGCTAAGTTTACGAAGCTTAGCGTTGTGCTGAGATTGTATAAGTTGAAAGCTAACAATAGATGGAGCGACAAAAGCTTCACTGAATTGTTGACTTTGTTGAAAGAAATTCTTCCTGAAGGAAACGAGCTGCCAATCTCAACATACCAGGTAAAGAAAATGTTGTGCCCAATGGGAATGGAGGCCAAAAAGATACACGCATGCCCGAATGATTGTGTATTATTTCAAAAGGACTATGTAGATTTGAAAGATTGTCCAAAATGTGGTGCGTCACGATATAAATTGACGACTTCGGGGGAGTCCAAAACTGGTTCTCCTGCCAAGGTGTTGTGGCATCTACATATAACATCACGGTTTCAACGCTTGTTTGCAAATCCGAAAGATGCGAAGAATTTGAGGTGGCATGCAGATGTTAAGAAAAATAATGATGGGATCCTACGACATGCGTCTGATTCCCCACAGTGGAAGAAGATTGATGTATTGTTCCCTGAATTTGGTGAAGAAGTCAGGAATCTAAGACTTGGGCTTTGTACAGACGGGATGAATCCATACGGGACATTGAGCAGCCAACATAGCACTTGGCCAGTCATGCTTGTTATATACAATCTTCCTCCCTGGCTGTGTATGAAAAATAAGTACGTTATGTTGTGATTGTTGATATCGGGCCCTAAACAACCCGGAAATGATATCGATGTTTATCTTGAACCTTTGATTGATGACTTAAAGAAACTTTGGGCTGAAGGTGTGATGACCTATGATGCTTCAGCAAGAGAGACATTTCGTTTGCATGCTATGTTGTTTTGCACTATTAATGACTTTCCGGCATATGGGAATTTGTCTGGATATAGTGTCAAAGGAGCTAAAGCGTGTCCTATATGTGAAGAAAACACTGATTCAATAAGACTAAAATATGGCGGCAAGACTGTATATCTTGGTCATCGAAGGTTTCTTTCAAAATTCCATCCGTATCGTAGGAAGCGCAAAGCATTCAATGGATGGAATGATGAACGGAGTGCACCTAAACCTATACCAGGGGATGTTGTTTATGAAAGAGTAAAAGACATTGTCAATGAATTTGGTAAGAAATCACAATGTAGTATGGCCACACGGAGTGACAATTCTTCATTCAAAAAGAAGTCAATATTTTGGGATCTTCCTTATTGGAGTTCTTTGTCAGTCAGGCATTGTATCGATGTAATGCACGTTGAGAAAAATGTCTGTGATAGCATCATTGGTACTCTATTAAATATACCAGGTAAGACTAAAGATGGGATAAAATCCAGACTGGACCTATGTGAAATGGGAATAAGGTCAGAATTAACAGAATTACGTGAAATGGGTAATAAAAGAACATACTTACCTCCCGCTTGTTACACGTTGTCTAGAAAGGAGAAGAAAACTTTTTGTGAATGCTTGGTAAATGTTAAGGTGCCACATGGTTACTCATCCAACATCCGTAGATTGGTATCAATGAAAGATCTGAAGTTGATAGGTCTTAAATCTCATGATTGTCACACTCTAATGCAACAAATATTGCCCGTGGCAATTCGATCTATATTGCCGAAGCATGTAAGGTTTGCAATTACCAGACTTTGTTTCTTTTTCAACAGTCTATGCAGCAAAGTTATTGACCCTGATACTCTCAATAATTTGCAAAGAGAAGTGGTTGTTACCCTATGTCAGCTTGAGATGTATTTCCCTCCTTCGTTCTTTGATATCATGGTACATCTTGTTGTCCACTTGACTAGGGAAGTGAAAATCTTGGGACCGGTTTTCTTGCATTGGATGTATCCCTTTGAACGATACATGAGCATTTTTAAAGGTGATGTTCGAAACCGTTATCGTCCTGAAGGGAGTATTATTGAAGGTTATGTGGCGAGAGAGGTTATGGATTTCTGCAATGACTTTCTCAGTGGTAATGACACTCCTGATAATGACAAGAATATTGAGGAGGGCAAAGGAATTTTGGGATCACGGGTGAAAGTAATCAGCCGTGAGCAGTTGGAACAAGCTCACTTGTATATTTTACATAATATGGACGAAGTGAGTGTTTATATCGAGGAACATACCAATTTCATAAAGAGACAACATCCTCGAGCAAGTTCAATGTGGCTTGCTAGAGAGCATAATAAGACTTTTACTAAGTGGTTTGAAGATAAAGTCTTACATCAACTATCTCAAACACCAAATGATATTACAGAAACTATCAAATGTCTCGCCTTTAAACCAAAACCGAATGTTATGTCTTATGAAGGGTTTGACATTAATGGATTCACATATTACACAAAGCGCCAAGATGATAAGAGTGTCGTCCAAAATAGTGGGGTCACTCTTCAAGCGTCAACTATGTACTTTGCAAGTGCAAAGGATAAGAGTCCACGTGAAGCTAAAATGTCATATTACGGTGTCATTGAAGACATTTGGGAGTTTGACTACATAGATTTCAATATTCCGCTCTTTAAATGTAATTGGGTTGATAACACCAAAGGAGTTATAGTGGATGAATTGGGTTTCACTTTGGTGAACTTTGAAATGATTGGCGAGAAGGTTGAACCATTCATATTGGCATCACAGGCAAAACAAATATTCTATATCGATGATCCTGCAAATGATAAATGGTCGGTTGTTCTTCATGGTAAAAGACAGTTCATTGAAGATCCTATAGATGAAGAAGAGTACTATGATAAGTATGATGACTCCAGTCCATTCTCAGTTGGGTTGCCAACTCCACAAAATATTGAAGCTAATGATGACTTATATGTGCGCGGAGATCACAATGAAGGATTGTTAATTGATAAAAGATCACAATTTTAGAGACATGTATGTTTATACAAATGGTAAATATTTTCCTTTTTCTAATTTATACAAATGCTAAATGTTTTCCTTTTTCTAGTTGATACAAATGCTAAATGTTTGCCTTTTTTATGACATTTTCAGATGGCTGACCATGATGAGAATGATGTTCATGATGAGCATGTTGTCCATGACGAGCATGGCGAGGATACCAATGTAAGTTCTAAAAACATATCCTGTATTTCTATAAAATTCATTATCTTCTAGTTATGTCATATATCCTATATTTCTATATTGGCCTAATTCAATGTGTTTATTTTTGTCAAATTTTAGGTTGATGATGCACATGTACCCACTGAAGCACTGGAGCAACTTGATGCGCGGAGAGGACATTCCAACTCGAGATATCGTCTACCGTTTCCTCCTCCTCCGCAGTAATATCCTCATCTCTAAACGTTTCTCGTAGGATTATGAACCCCTCCCTTCCCTCTACTACATCGAAGCCATGCCGCAGTTGAACCCTTTCGCCGAGCCCTACCCGGCCAAGCAGGCGTCGCCTGAAGCACCACCGTCGTCGTCGTCTCCACCTCCATCGCAACTTGCTGTGCTAGTCCTGACAGTTTATCACCCCACATGCCTTCCTCCTCAGTTCCTGCCACTAGACGACCACACAATGGATCCAAGAGGATTGCAGGCGTTCGCCAAAGACTATAGGCTGAGTTAACTCAATAGTTAACTCAGCCTATAGTCTTTGGCAAACGCCTGCATATCCTCTTGGATCCATTGTGTGGTCGTCTAGCGGCATGAACTGGGGAGGAAGGCATGTGGGGTCATAAACTGTTAGATATAATTGGGATGTTGATAATGATGATGAATGATACTTTGTAAATGAATGTTTCTGAATGTTAAAACATGTATTTGAATGATTCTATATATGTGTGAACGTGACAATTGAATTGATGTCTGAATGTATCTACTTGTGTGAATCTTTTTATGTTAATTTTGCAGGTTTGTGGCCTGTTTGTAGGCTGATATCAATGGATGTCGTAAACCTGCAGTTCAGAAAACTGAACTGCAGGTTCTCATCCTGCTGACCATCCACAGCAGGCCTGCAAACAGATTTATAAAAAAAAATAGATATAGGCGTCGGTTATTTACCGATAACCGTCAGCACAGACTTACAGCGTCGGTTTTTTGTTGAACACCGACGCCAAAAGTGTTCACGCTACAGGAAATGGGAGTCATCTAGGACACTTTTCTGCGTCGGTTTTTTAGTATATAACCGACGCAGAAAGCGTCCTAGATGACGCCGTTTTCTGTGGCGCGAACCCTTTTGGCGTCGGTGTTTTATAATAAACCGACGCCTTTATATTAAATAGGCGTCGGTTTTTTAACCGACGCTGAAGTGTCCAACCTTTTAGCGGCGCCCACATAGGCGTCGTTCAGAAACCGACGCCAAAGGGGGTTAAACAACCGACACTAAAAGGCACTTCTGTAGTAGTGCACACATTTATAAGCACATTTAATTCATATGATTCATCACACACATGTAGAAACATGTAGTTCCATCATCAACATATGAGACTATATAATATATTTGTTGTATGGTATCGATTTCCAGTGCAGCATACCTATTTTTTGAAAACTAATTTCAATTCAATTATGTTTGATTATACAATAGAAATTAACTTCAATATTATAAAATTTAGGCTTACTTAAGTTGTCGTTAGTTTGTTTTCATAATACAAACCAAAATAGTGTAATCACTCTGCGAATACTATAAGGGATGAATGAAAATGACATAGGTATGAACATGCAGTGGTGTTGTTGTCTAAAATAGTAACTAAACAATGGGGTTGTTGTACCCCTAAACATGTGCATAAGTAAAATAATTAGGAAGAGAGAGATACAACTAGATTAGATACACAACTTAAACAACATCAACATGGTCCAGAATCAGAAATTGTTAGGGCCTTTTCATTGTGGTGGTCTTCCCCTATAATTTTAACAACAAAAAATGGCTATGGAGTTTGATTACTTTAAAACAAAAAGTGGAAACACAAAATAAGACAGGAAAGTAAATTTGTTTCTTGAACCTACCTTGGTTTTTTTATGTTGAGGCGGTGTGGAGCTCATCATTGTCTTTAGACAAATCTAAATTGATGGTGATAGGGAAATCGACAGTGCCAAAAGGGATAAAAGGGAAATCGGGTGTGTTCTCATCATCATCATCATCATCATCGCTATCCTCTGTCAAGTACTCAAATGGTTTGAGATGATTGGGTGTCTTGTTGTTGATGTTGGTTATCCAAACCTTGATGGTATTATGGTCAACCGGGTGAAGAAAAAGTCTATCACTATGGCCCAATAGCATCTTCCTAACCCACTCGCACCAACTAGATGTGGATACAAGATTTTTGACAACATCATACTTAACCTCGATTATAGATGTTGAATTTCCAAAATTTAGGTACACTTCACCAGCCTTGTAGCGTCTTCCAATTAGATAATGTCAATGTTTAGGTATAGTGAGTTGTGCTAAGGAACAATCGTCTAGGATGATGTCCAACTGTTCTTCATCAGGGAATAGTAACATTGGGGTAGGGGTCTAGGCCATGGTGACTATTGAAGATCTAGATGTTATGCCTACAACAATGTAAAATGATGTTGAGAAAAAGTAATATAAATGTATTTTCTAATAATAGACAACAACATGGGTTATTTCATATTCATGATGGAGAAATAATTGTTTCATACGAATACATAACATATTTTCTACGTAGTGAACTACAAACAAAGCAAACATAGTCAATCAAATACAACTGGCATTCATTGCACTAAGTTATTCATTGTATCTATTAAACTAAAAAATAAATGTGTAGTCGGTAGTACGTAGTGAAATAAACATGTGAAATAAACATGGGGGTAGAGGCCCAGACCATGGTGAAATAAACTGAAAAACCAATTATACATTACATTTTTACTAAGTATCATCATCATCATCATCATCATCAACAACAACAACGTCATCATCATCATCATCTCCATTAGGTGCCAACCATCATCATCATCATCATCATCACCACCACCATCATCATCACCATCATCATCATCATCATCTCCATTAGGGGCCAACCATCATCATCATCATTATAGGACCCACCTCTACGACCCCACAAAGATAACTATCCACACTAATCCTTACATTAGCATACAAATCCTTGAATCAAACATTCGATTACATGAAAATCACAAATAATTTTTTTATCTAATTACATATTTGGAACAAGCAACTAAATATGTTTTCATTAGTCAACTATAGATGTAACCATTTTATATTTTGGCTTGTCAAGATTCATTATTAAGTTTGCCCTGAAATTACTTGAGCTACACCTGATCAAGTAAAAGTCACCATGCTAGGTTCTCATGTCAACAACTCACTGTCCACATCTTAGGGTCATTTAGAAACCCTAAGATAAGAAACAAACTTTGGTCCTCCTCAGATTGCTAAACATTAGCTAGGTAAGAGCATAAAGCCTCTCTACCTTACATACCTCGTCTCATGTGCATGAGATAGGTTAAATGCCACATATGTCTAACTAGGGCACCATGTAAGAGATACTAATGAAAGCTGCCTCTATTGATCCCTTCCACATCAAGAGCACAACTTTTCACAACAATGCATCACATACAATCCATCTTATTTAATTATTTAGCAACATAGAATTTAGGTTAGCATCTCATCTTGAAATCTTTCCTAAATTTTGGTGATCTAGCCTTCAAGGCCTAGATTCACACTCTGATATTTCTTCTAATACAAGGGCTATCAGAATAAATCTCATTTTATTTCCCTAGTACATACTTTGGGAGAAAATCACAGTGTTCATGGCTCCTATCTAGATAAGTTAAGTTATAACGGATATTAAAGTGCATTTACTCACTTTAAGGAAAATATGAGGCAATTAAATGACATATATGTGATTTCATGTTCTAACCCAAGACTATGTGGTTTAGTATTTCAGAGATACATTTCTTTCAGATCAGAATATATAGACCCTATATATACATTTCCATCACATAAGTCAAATGAACTAATCACCAGTCAATAATTCACACATTATGCATAGTACTCTGTTTTAACCAATATGCAGAATTTGAAATCTATAAATAATAAAAATGTGAACTGAATCTATATAAATTCATATTCATTTTGATCAAGAAGACTATAACATTCATATGATTCATTTACAAGGTTCAATAGAAGAATGAAATCTAAGGTCAAACAAGGTAAACAGTCTTGTGTAATTATTTGAGTTTCTCAATTTCCATCACTTGTAGTTTAATGAGTAGAATTAAGTTTAGAGTTCAACAAGAGTTTTCAATTGAACCTACGCCACTCACCTCAGGTGTGAAGCACCTAAAATTTGTAGCCCAACTACTGCAAATTTCTAAATCAAGTTCGCACTTCAAGAAATCAGAACTTTCCTTCTCCTAATTGCTTAAGAACCTAGAAAAAGAATTGAAGAAAAAGAATGAAAGAAGAGATTGATTTAGGATATTTTGATCCAAATTAGTGGAGTGACGAGCTCCATACATAGAATAGTATAGAAGTAAATAAACCTAGTAGGGATTGGTTAGCTACAGAGGATTTACCAACCTTGGAAAGAGAGAACCCAGAATTCTAAAATTTCAACTTCAGATTTCCCAAACCCTATAATCTCCTCTTCTCTCAAGATTTTCGAAGATTAGAAGTGTTGGATGGAAATGAGAGGTGCTTGGGTCATTTTGGTTCCATGTATACCTATTGAGGTGCTTGGTACAATTAGTTATAATGAATTTTTAGCCTTTTTTGTTTCTAGAGAATTTGGTCGGCTGAGTGTTCCTATTAAGTAACTCGACTGATGGAATACATTAATATGACTTAGCATACTCCAAATATTACAAAAATTTAGGATGTTGTGCATAATTGAGTTGACAAGTTATAGTAAAATTTTCAGACAATTCTTATATACAAATAAATTATGAAAAATCAAATAATATACTATTATATTTTAATCAGTATCGCAGGTCAGCTGAGTTACTCTTTGGGAAACTTAGCTGACTGAAAAGGTTCAAAAGCTTGTGATTTTTTTTAGTTTTTTTGTAATATGCCTAACTTGGTTCTACAACATATATCCAAAATTCAACTTAATTTGAGTTATGTACAAAATATGAAAAATCATTTATTAGACTATTATACTTAATGCCAAGTTCATAATCCTTTCTATTAAGGATTTCATGCGGCTAGGGCTTTCAACATATAACATAAATGACTTAATGCTTTCAGACAATATATAAATCATAGATCAGGAATCCAATCAATACTTTACCTAACGAAGAAGAGAAATGAAAAACATAATCAACTTTTAATGACTTCATGTATGTTTTAAACTAGCATTATATGAGATTCGATATTGGGTCCTTACAATCATCATCATCATCATCATCATCATCATTGTCATCGTCATCATTGTTATCATCATCATCATCATCATCATCATCATTGTCATCATCAGCATCATCATCATCATCGTCATCATCATCGTCGTCGTCGTCGTCGTCGTCGTCGTCGTTGTCATCATCATCATCATCATTGTTGTTGTTGTTGTTGTCATCTCCATTAGGGGCCAACCAACACAGATCTTTCTTTTCCATCATCATCATCATCGTCGTTGTCATCGTCGTCGTCGTTGTTGTTGTCGTCATCATCATCATCATCGTTTCATCATTCATATCCTAGGTTTTGTGTAACATCAATTAATTCAATTCATTCTTCCATTTTGTGTTCATTCATTCATCATTAACACTAATTAATCATTCTTAATCAATTGCACAAGCTTGAGGAACAATTATCGAACTAAGTTAAATCAATCACTAACAAGAGAGAAAGAAAGCAATATCAATTAATTAAATTCATTCATGCATCATTAACCCTAATTAATCAACTACACAATCATAGAGAAACTAAGTGCAAATCTAATTAATTAAGTTCATTAATGCATCATTAACCCTAATTAATCAATAGTAATCAACTATATGGTGGCATCATTAACCCTAAGTTCAAATCTAGTACTGATTAACCACTCACCACACTGGTGGATCGAGCAGGCTGTGGTGGCGGTGGCCAGAGGTGGAGGTGGCTGGGCTAGAGGTGAAGGTGGCCGGCGTTGGAGGCGAAGCAGAGGAGGTGCAGGCAGTGGCCAGTGGCGGAGACTGGAGCAGGTGAAGGCAGCTAGAGGAAGGCTCCTCGCTCTGCCTGGAGTAGGTGGTGATGGCGACGGGAGCAGGTGGTGGAAGCCAGCGACTGGTGGTGATTGGATAGCAACAGTAGCTCCGACGGTGAGCAACTTCAAGCTCCTCGTGGTTGCAACTGGCAGCAAGCGCATGCGGTGAGGAACTTTGTAACATCCCTGACCTGGGTTATGTTTTAACCCTATGTGTTTTATTTAATAAAAGTGATTATATGCTTTCTCTTATCTTTTGAAAAGTAATTAAGGCTCAAGAGGAACTTACATTGCAATTTTAGTCCTTTTTGAATATTGTTGAAATCAATGTTTTGCTTGTTTTGGACTAAAGTGCAAATTACCCAAGTTGAGGGGTTTATTTGCAAATTGTGCATGATAATATGTTCCTAATGTGTTAAAGCATCATGAGAGTGAAGATTATGCAGAGGTATGGCTTGTGATAGCCTGAATACCAAGAAAGAGTTGATAAAGCAATGTTTGTGCATGAAAACCTAGTTTTGGTGTAATGTGCAATTTACCCAAAACCTAGGGTGAAATATGCAAAATAGAACTTCAGTAAGGTCCCTACAGTTTCTTGGCATCATGTATATTAAAGAAAATGAGAGGGGAGTGTGTCTCTTTGAAGGAGATAGAATCTTGATATTAAAATAATCAAGATTTAAGCATAATGGAAACATTAGTTCAAATTAATGCAAGAATAAATAAAATAATTGAAGGGCCTTCAACCAAAATTAAAATGGTTGGATTCAGATGTGTTTGGACGTCCTTGATCTTTGAAAGGACCACGAAATATCCTAAGGAGGTGAAAACTCCACTCACCTTATTATAAGAAAAAGAATTTCCACTCAAAAATGGATATTACTTTTATAAGGGATTAAGGTGCTTAATTTCTTTTCCCTTAATTCATGGATAATGGAAGGGATCTAGGTGGGGATATATTTGCCTTTTCATTCAAGAAAACAAGGGTGGGGGAGTGGTGGCAACAATTTTGGAATTAAAAGATTTTTATAAAATATTTTCTCTCTCATTGATTTTTTTTATAAAAGAGCCTTTACCACTCAAACCAAGGACTTTTTCAGATTCCTTTCTTCATCTTGCTTGAAAAATCGACCAAGAGAACTAGGAACATCAGGAAGAACGTCCCCAACCTGTTGGTAAGTCCTTGACCTTCGTTCTTCTTGATTTCATGGTGGAAATCATAAAAACAATGCATAATTCCTTCATTTCTTCAATCCATCTGCAACCCTAGTCGATCCTTTCACTCCAAAAGCTTGAGAACGGACCTTGGGTAGTTGTGAAAGCTTCATCCACCATTGGATCCGTGAATCTTGGAGCTTGGTATCAGATTTTAAGGCGGGTTATATAACTTGAACCCTTAATCTTTGTCATTGAATTTGATTTCTCAATACAATTGATTTAATTGTTATTCTTGAAATTCCTTCGTTTGATTGATGGAGTTGCCATGGAAATGGCAGTAGTTTTCATGAGTCTAAAGGTTGAAGATGATAACCTGATCATAAGCACACACCTCAACCAAGAACAAGAGAAAACAATCTTGGACCTTTGGTCCAAACGGTTTCACCAAACTGTTTGAGACCAAACGGTTTGCAAACCGTTTGGTGACTTGGACTCCAAACCGTTTGGTTATGTTGAGCGTTTGGTATAGTTGACCATTTGAGGTCTGAACCTAAGTATAGGTTGGATGATGATCTAATGGACCCAATTGATTGATTCAATGTGTGTACAATCCTTCAATCGGAAACCCTAATCAAGTTGATTGAAGAATCCTTGATTGGTCCTAACGATTTCAAGACAAATTGGGTCAAACGGTCTTGAGACCGTTTGAGCCCAAATGTCTTGAAACCGTTTGGAGAGTTAGTAGTTGATCCTTGACAATTGGATAATGATCTAATGGTGTTGGTTTATGAATCCTTCAAGTGTATAATCAATAGTCAATTCAATGATGCAATTACATTTGATTGGATTGATGAATGTGCCTAAGAGCCCTTGCGGTTTTGGGACTGATTTGGCCCAAACGGTCTTGAGACCATTTGAGACCAAATGGTCTTGAAACCGTTTGGGGTCAAACGGTTTCAAAACCGTTTGGTGTTAAACAGTTTAAAAACCGTTTGGTGATGAAACCTCAAAACCGAATGAAGGTTGAATGTGGTTCAATCATTTGGAAATTGAAGGTGATGATTATTCCAATGATCCAATGATTGATAGTGATGATAATCAATGGAGGTACAAGGTTGAAACCCTAAAAGTAATTAAGTGATTAGTGCCATTTGAGGAATGAACCCTAATTGCTTATAAGAACAATAATTTTGTACACTATGGCAATCATAAATGTATGTACTTGATTGAAGGGCTAATATAACCCTGACCAGGTTGAGAGGATGATAGAGTGGAATTCATACATGAGTATGATTCATGTGGTGATTAAGGGTATGATCCTTAAGTAAAGAGATCATGAAACCCTAATCATGAGCATAAACCCTAATTGACAAGGTTGTTGAACCTTAACCCTAATGCAGGGCAATTATAATTGTAACCCTAATCCATGGTGATGATATGTGTAAACCTAATTTATGGGTAATGGAACATGAAATCCTAATTGGGATAAATAGTAAACCCTAATTATGGGTAATGGAACATGAAACCCTAATTGGGATGAACAGTAAACCCTAATTATGGGTAATGGAATATGAAACCCTAATTGGGATGAATAGTAAACCCTAATTGTGGGTTATTGAATGTAAACCCTATTTTGGGGTGAAATTTATGTGAAACCCTAACTAAGGGTGATTTTATGAGAAACCCTGATGTTTGATGTGATGTGGAACTCAAATCCAGGGTGATACTATGTAATGTTTTATGAAACCCTAATCTTGGGCAATATGGTGATAAACCATAATCTTGATTTGGGTAATGGGATGAATGTTCCCAAATGACATGAAATGGGAAACCCTAACCCTAGAAAGGGAATAGTGTGTTACCCTTGAATAGTGAATCCATATTTGTTCTGCATAGTACTGATATGTGATTGCAGTTACTGTTATCATCTACACTAACCATGCAGGTATTCTGAAATGGTGGTCATGTCCAGGTATGAGCTATGATGTTTAAATCACTATTGTTTATTGGGCCTTGTGTGCCATAATATACCTTGCTTCCTGGTAAGAGGTAACAAGAGAGTTAATGGGCCTCAAGTACCATGAGTGATGCTTGTAGTAGCAAGTATCACGTTTACCTTGGTCAGATGACCTGAAGGTGGTAGTTACCTGGAAAAGTGGTAACAATGATCAATGATGAGTTAAGGGTTGAATACCCAGAACCATATGTTTATGGTAATGATATTGTAAAGGGATGAGAATTCCCAATATTGAAATGAGGGACTGAGTTCCCAATGTCTTTTTAAGACTGTTAAGTGACTGATGAAAATAGTACATGTTTCTTTATATAGCATTGTCATCATAAGTTATGTTTGAGAACCTGGCTGATGCTAAAAGAATATGAAAATGTACTTAATTAATTAAGCAAAATCTGTTCATGTAGTGTTCTGACCATAGATCCATCATTGTCAGAAGTTGGTGATGGTGAAATAGGTTTTCCTATGGGATTTCCTGGAATTTGCATATTTTGAATATGTGGGGGTAAATGGGAAAAAATATCCTTACATCCTTATGAAGAGATTGGTGGAAGGTAAACATTAAACCTCTCAATCCTTCATGTGTCAGGATGGATGTATCATAAATCTCCCGATGGTTGGGATGGATGTATCATTAATCTCCCAATGATATTTAATGTCAGGTCGATGGAGATAAACATTAATTCTCTCAATTGTCGATGAGAGTGCAGTTGACATTGTAACTCTATAGCGAAGTTCCAATATACCCTAGAAAGCTATATTGAGCAGTCGACATAGTCTTGCTTGTGGTCCCGTACTGACCAGGATGTGGGAGGTCATGGGAATCCGGCTCTTCCATTGACCCATGTATGGTACCGATTCGATTTAGCAATGGTCGGTTGGAGTATGAGCGGTATACCTCATATCCTCAGAGCTTAAGTATGTTTGAAAAATGTAATCATCCGTGTAGCGTATTTGCATAAGATTGTAATATGAGAATCACTTGTTGATGTTATTTGACTTAGTATATCCCAAATGGATAAGTGTTATAAATGTTCTCCAGTTCTTTATTGAATATTAGACATGTTGTTTATCAAGTTACAACTGATGAGCTTAAGTGAGAATGTTGCTCTAATCTGCATAGATATCAAATTATCTGCTGTTAAGCTTATGATTCCACTGCTCAGTTTATTTCTATTAAAGTGCAATGATAATGTTTTGGCAGAGAGTTATATCTCCCGCTGGGGCAATTTTTATAATTATCTCACCCTCGTAGAATCCAATGTTTTTAGGTAAACACAGACAAAGAGGAAGAATCTATGTAGCAGAAGAAGAGCAATAGTAGCAACAGCAAGGACAATAGTAATATCCTAGGTGGGGATACTGGTTATCAGGCTTTGTACATAAAGTCCTATGTGTCTTCTCTGTACTCTCAGGTCCTAGGATTCAGTAGTTTGTGATTTTATTATCGATATGAGGTTTTGGCTTGATGCCTCAAGATTTTAAGTTTCCTATGTACAAATTTAATAGAGCAGTTGTTGTATGTAATCCTCGAGAAGAAGAGATGGTACATGACATGTACATTATGAACCAGGATGTAATGATTTACTTTGGTTCTGAACCATTGGTTGTCCTCAAGAAAAAAGAATCATGGACATACAACTAAAGAAATAACAGGCACATGCATCAACCAAGTGAAATGAAATAAGTATATGAAGCCAAACCAACCGTAGTCAAAGAATTCATGCTATTAGCCATGAGTTCAACTCAAACACACAAGATAGAAATGTAATTTTAAAAAAAGTGACTAAATCTAGCTAGAAAAATCAACCAAACAACATTGAATAGAGACTAGATGACAAAGCCCAATAAATAGTGAATATGCAACCTAACACTCTTGATTATAAGCATAGTAAAAGTGGAAATCCGGGTTAATGTTAATAATACCTCAATGCTTTGTTTGCTTATAGATAAAGAATAAGACAATTAAAATGGGTTCTAACACTCAATTGCTAAAATAGGCTTATGCACACATGGAATGGTGGTTGGGGTCAATTTAGCCTCTTAAGGATGTAGCACCTAACAATCGTGGCCAGATCGAACTTACACTAAGTTACCATGATACATGGGTGGTTTCTTATGTGGGGAATACACATAGAATAAATGAAAAATAAGCTAATCTAAATAAGTATGGGCCGGGTTCCACACTTGAGAACCACGTGTCTTAAGCTAAACCATTTCCTCCAAAGCATAAGATAGTTAACTAGTCTGCACAATCAAACCCAATTTCACACTTTAATCAAAACAAATCATCCGGAGGGTGGTTCAAAGCATACTAAGTATTTGATAAAGGCATTTAGAACACTAATCATAATGTTTATTAATAAAAAGTAGTACAATATTGTTACATGTATTGAGAAATCATAAGTGAAAAAATATGAACATTGAGGCTAACAACAAGAAATAAAAGTGAAGAACATGTGTTTGGAAAATAAATTCATGTAATTGATGCAAGGCATGTGCATGATTTCTTCAAATAATATATCAAAAATTTAGGACAAAAGATTCAGACAAAAACTGTTTTGAATACAAACAAAAGAAATAGGCATATGAACACATGAGATTTTAACACCATCTAAAACAAACTAAGAAAAGAAAATGTAATAAGAAGCTAAAAACTACACTACCAGTCGGTTTCTCCCCCAAGATTGAAATATGTAGAGTCCTTACTATCAAAATTAAATAAAAAGAGTATCAACTGGGTACCACCTCGTGGCAAGGAATGTTAAAATAGAGGGCATGTGCCTTGATGTGGAGCTTGAAAATGCTGCATCAGAGTGTCATTATCCTAAATTTCTTAAGAGGGGGGATCCTGTGGTAGTGGTGGTGGATGATTTGGCATGGCGTAATGTCCCTATGAGATGTGCCATGCATCCGTCAACTGCACCATGAAATTCATATCATTGTATTACTGATTGAGCTGAGCTAAACATGTGTCTTGCTGATCAAATCTCTACTGCATGTACCCATACATGTGGCACATATTTGGCATGATCAAACTATACTCAATTTGTATTCCAGTAGAAGGAGGTGTAGACACAACTATCTCTTGTGCAATGGAAGACTCAAACTATCCTCTCAAATTTCATTAACATTGTTATTGAATGGAAATTTCCACTTTCATTGATTTTCCAATGTGTTTGGTTTTGAATTTAGTAATTCAAGGTATCCATTGTTATTATGGAAATATTTTTGATATTTATGTGAATTGATGGAACCCTAAAAATATGGTTAAAAGTTATAAGGAATCATATATCAACCTCATTGCATCCATAAAGAGCCTCTAGGTTTTGAAGATTGATTTTAAGTCTGAATGTTAGGTGGGTGATCAAACCTTCAATCATAATGTCTCTTGTGATATCTCTATGAATGCGAAATAAACATTGAAGAATGAAGCACCCAACATTAACTTCATAATCATGAAGCATGACTCATAGGAAAAATAGGTCTAGCTTACCCACCACACCTTCTTTGGAAACAAACAAGTACTCAATAGTATCTGAATATAGCACAATATGTGATTGTGCATATGAGATGCCCTGGTAGAGGGTGCCTTATATAGGATCTCATTCATCATCTTGCTCTAGAAGGCATTGGGCTCAAAGGAGTCTAGAATAAAAATGCTCCCTCCATATTTGAAAACATATAGCTCGTAATTTTTTTTGAAGGTGAGCTTATAAGCCTTATTTAGAATTCTAAAATAAATTATGCTGGAAGGTTCAATTACATTCTATGGATCTGCTCCAATTTTGTTAAAAACTCATGTGTAAGGTGAGAGTATGTATTAGTGCAAGTACAACAACAACTCAAGATGCATAATCACCCAAGTATATCCCATCCCTTGTTGTTTTTAACATTCTACGTGTGACCAAAGTTGATAGATATCATCTGTTGGGTTTTGGGGGAGGCAAAGAAGGTAGCGGAAAAAAAATTTCTCCTCCCAAACCCAGAATAAAGGAATCACGTCAACGTCTATACAGTAGGAATGATGGTTTGTAGAGACATACCTTGTCCTGAGGCTTGCTCGGTGATGTTACCTCGTAGCTTATACGGTCTTCCCCTATGGTCTTGGATGGTGTATGTGCAGCTCCTAGTCTCACCGGGACTGTCAGGATTGACAGCTATCCTCCGAGCGGCAGAAGTCTCCCGCCTCTATAGTAGTCCACACGGACCACCTGGAACTCCGATCGCCTTGTTGCACAAGGCACCGGAAGGAGCCATACCCTCATGTCAGCGTACTAGTCACCGACACACTCTCCTACCACCAGTCACTTTTCTGCAGTTGTCTTTCCCTTGCTGTGCCTCCCTTATTAGGTAGCACTTGCTCGGTCTCTCTCGGTTACCACAACTAGAGAGAACGACAACTTTGTAGAGCAACTGGTGTTATGATTTGTTGTTCCTGAGAAGCCCCCAATACCCCTATATATAGGAGGATCATGGGACATGGTTCTCTACCCCGAACAATGTGGGATTAAAGCAGGAGTAGAATGATTCATGATTTTCCACAAAACAACCAACTACACCATCTGAAATGATCGTTTCAAGCATGAATCGATCGGTTGGGGACCTGAGCTGATCGGTTCACACCTGAATCGATCGGTTGGGACACTTGAGCCGACCGATTCAAGCATGAGCCGATCAGTTCATGGTCCTGGTCCAACTCGAATTGACTTTCATGTTTGTTTCCAACTAATCAAATATTAGTCCTTGTCTAAATCAAATTTATACAAGTGAAAAAAATATTCATTTGCAAAAAGAGTCTTTTGACTTTCCAAATGATCTCGGTTGGTCACATGAATCGACCGGTTCAACAATTGAGCCGATCGTTTCATTGACACATGAGCCGATCGACTGAACACTTTGATCCGATCGGTTCATCAACCTGAGCCGATCGGATCAACCTTGTGAGCCGATCGGTTGGGGCAGTAGACTGTGCAAATAAGTCAATTGCAGTTCCAATCAATCTAATACTCTTAATCATCTGGTCCAACACCTTGAACACTATGATTTTGAGATATCAATTGATTAAGTGTTTAATTGAACTGCTAAAATCCTTTAGTAATCAATCTAAATATCATTTATGGATAAACTCCTCTTCCAGGTTAAATCCTATGTGTGTGACCCTGCAAGCCCATTTCACGTTGGCAGTGAAAGTCCATAACACTTATGACTTCACAAGCAAAGAGCGGTGCCTAGTCGCACATCAATGCTACCCAAGTGAAAAGGAAAGTTGGAGAACAAATTTCAATCCTACAATCCGTGAATGATGTTACAGTGAATGTATAATTCCTTTGTCACTGATATCCCAAATGAACTCAAGGCATGGAACAATCATCCTTTAACGTTCATTCACTTTCTTGATCTTAGAGTAGACTGGAGAAGATATGTATGACATCAATATCACATACTGATTCACACATGCATGCACATGCCTATATCAATCCTACTCATCAAGTGGCCATGGATATCAAACTCCCTCAGGAGGGACAAATCCCATATCTATCACTCACCCCTCAAAAGCCCCATGTGTCAAAGCCACCCAATCATCACCTTTATAACAACCCATGTTTCAGGACTGTGTTTGATGATGTCAAAGTGTACCCAATGACATGTGTTGAGTGTAGTGATTTTAGGACAAAGAATCACACTCACCACCATCATTGTGAGAACTAACTGTGACTACCATGTCATGGTTCCATGTGTCAAACTCACAGTGGGTCTGTCTGGTACACTTGTTCTCTAACAAGTACTTATGTGTTTGGTTTGATATCTCCATATCATGACTAATGATATTCTATCATCAACCAACACCACAATCTAGTCTTGTGTGTCATTATTGTCTATCTACCTTCCACAATGACATCTGACTAGGGACATAATAAGAATGTACAAACTCTTAGCATCCATATGATCTCATTGTTCAGGTCCTTAACCTGAAAGCATACGTCATTGAGTATTATCATTCTCTAGACATTCAATATGTTCTATCATTATCTCATATGAAGAACCAGAAATAATTGGAAGCTTGCCTTTGATGTTTATCAAATAAATCTTAATGTATCCCACCAATCAGGGCATACATACCAATATACTCCCACTTGCACTGTGAGCCAATCACCCTTGAATCATATTCATAGTGATCTTCAAACATGTCCCACATGTTACAATGCTCTAGTGCTTACGTAGTGAGTTATGGCAACACCTTGCCAAAGTCAGTATTAACTGCATGTCTCTCATCTCTTCACTGTACGTCACACGTATGAGATGGAGTTGTCGTAATATGCGATCTAGTATTCCTTTGCTAACCTTTAGCCACATTGCACGACCAAGTTCTCCTTAACTTGTCATCAATGACTGGAATAACTATAAGTTCATCTCATGAACTTCCAGATCCATATAGTATCCACTAATGTTCTCTAACACATGGATACTCGACTTTTCCTTTTAAACGACTTTATTGGAATGTTTCCATTTATCAACACACATTCACTTTTATATATCCCGTATATATATTGTGATTTATTTTTCTGTCCTATTCGGAAGTTCGCATCCATGTAACTCTTTACAGTGAACCCTTTCTTATTTCCATAGAACTAGTACTTCTCAAGTACTTATCAAATTCTTATGGTATTCCAGTAACCCTTACTGGAACTAGACAAACATCCACTTGTAATGTCCCACATACGAGTTATTAGGATGAGCACATCATATTGTCATGTCCTACATACAATATGATGAATGCATTTTATTCTTTCTATGTCCATACATGCAAGATAATGGGATAATTACATACATGATAGATCCATATCTATTCTTAGTGTTCCCATTCTTCATAAGAATTGGACACTTGGCCTTGGGATACTTACTTCATGTAGCAAAGACAAGTTTTCTCCCATTGAATCTATGCACACTAAACTCTTCAGTATAGATTGCCAATGTATGCTTTCTCTTTTCAGGTCAAGATGTTTTTGAGAACTATTTATATAGATCTCTATTCCTATCACATAGGAAATGTCTCTATCTTCCCTAAAGATAATTTCCACTTTGGATTTCCATTCTAGAACATTTCCATTTCACATCAACATGTAGAATGTGAATATGCTCCCACTAAATCATTGATCTCTCTTTATCTTTGACATATTAGTCAAACCCTTTGACCATATTATCAAAGTAAAGATCCAGCTCTGAGTTGCTTGTACTTAATCAATCACATTGGTTAGTCCATTGCAACTTATAGACTTCATTTGCATTAATGGATTCATAAACCTTATAGGTTGTGTCACGTATACATCCTTGTTTTATTCCTCATAGGAATGCGGTTTTAGTATCCGTATGCCAAATATCTTAGTCATTAAGTTGCAATCATCAAGCATCATCCTTCTCAAAATGTTATCCATGTGTATTAATGCTTAAGACTCATTCACACTTATGGATTTCATCCCAATGGGTGCTACCATCAAGGTCATACCTTATGGTTCACATGGAAGTCATTTAGGATGTAATGGTCATAAACCATAACTCAAAATACAGTTCCTCATATTCATCTAGATAGTCGATTCATCACATGACCAACTCATCAGATAGATAATCGAGGTGTATCTGTCAAGGATATAAGAACTCACAACTCCTTGTGATTCTTAATGTCCTTTATTAGTGTGGGGTATTCTTTATTTAAGAAGAAATTAGTTATTTGATAATCATCCTCTAACTCCTTAGAGTATGACTCGTTTTGATTTAGACATCACCATGCCTTAATCACAAGCTCACTATCAAAATCAATCATAAGGATCTCAAACATTTGGTTCAAGTATTTCACTTATTGATCTTATCAAGAATTAACACTTTACCAAATTCATACTTCATCTATGATATTCTTGAACACTTCAAGATATTCATATAGGTATTTCTCTAAACACTGTTTGAAGTATTAGCATTAAGTCCAATAGGTATGTAAATACATCACATGTATTATACCTAATAGGATAATCAATTTCCCACTATGACTAGTGAAGATTGATCATGTCCAAGAGATTCATGTCTCTTACTGGTTCTCTAACCAAAAGAGTCTAGATTTATTCATCATATGGAAACTAGAGATGAATTTCTCATGATAATGCTAATTCATTGTTTGAGTTATCAGTAACTTTTAGGTATCATTTTATATTATGCATACCAAGTACCACAAGATAAACAAGGCATTGCCACAAAGATTGAAACATCAACTTTATTTATTGCCATTATTGGCATACAATATGCAAGAATAATGTGTTTCTATCCATTGGAAAATATGAAATAGCAGTTCGTAACTCTATTACATGCCTTCAAGGCTGAAAATAAACTAAAGTACTCCTATCTATGGCGGCAACACTTACCCCATTTATTGGGTGCTTTACATTTTATATCTTGGTATCATATACCTCAAAATGTTATAAGTTTATTTCATGACACCTTCAGGTGGAGACATCCGTCGCCTCCTTCTTCTGTAGTTCTTCCAGATAGAGTGGACAATTCCTTTTCCAATATCCTGGTTTTTGACAATGGTGACAATTGCCTCTCTTGGTTACACCTCCCTTGGCTTTGAGAGTTGAAGACTACTTGGGCTACTGGATAGCATCATAACCTTTCGTAGCCTTTCCCTCGCCCTTGCTCTTGGACTTGCCTTTCTTGTTGCTAATCATCATCATAGACTTAGGATTGTCCTTCTTCATCTGTGCCTCGGCTGTCCTCAACATGCCCAACAACTCTATCAATGTCCTGTAAAAGTTGTTCATGTTGTAGTTCATCACAAACTGACTGTAGAATTCTAGTAATGATTGTAGTATCACATCAGTAGCCAACTCTTGGCTCAGGGGAAATCCCAGTCTTGTCAAGTTCTCTACATACCCAATCATTTTGAGCGTGTGTGGACCAATTGGATCTCCTTCTATCATGACACACTTGAACAGTGCCCTGGAGACATCATATCTCTCTTGCCGTGCTTGATCTTCATATATGTTCTTGAGATGCTAAATCATCTCAATGACACCCATGTTCTCGTGTTGTCTCTGCAACTCGTGGTTCATGGAGCACAACATCAAGCACTTTGCATCAATGGCATCTTCAGAATGCTTCTTATAAGCATCCCTTTCTGCCTTTGGTGTGGTAGGAACGGGTTCCTCTGGAGCTGGAGTATCCAAGACATAGAGCTTTCGCTCTTAAGTGAGAACAATTCTCAATGTCCTAAACCAGTTGTGCAAGTTAGTCCCATTCAACTTGTCCTTTTCAAGGACTGATCGCAACAAAAAGTGATTGTTGTTTGTTTTCATTTATACTACAAAAGGAAATATATGCAACTTAGTCTAAAACTCAATTTTGACTTATTTGATTGATTTGAAAGGTTGACGATATAATTAGGACTTTAATTAATTATTACTCCCACTGTTTTTGTTCAAATTGATAGCCCTCACCATCAATTCAGAAGATTGCAGTGTACAATCTTCTAGTGGGTCAAGATCCTAAAATCCTCTGAGTCATGGACCAGCTAGGGCTGTCACCCACAACTTAGATCTTCTAGGTAGGCAACTCTTGCCAATTGCATCATATGCAACTCTTGAAAGATGCCATGTGCAACTCCTTTCCATGATCACCTCCATGCCTCAAGGTGCTAGATCCTATCTAGGTCACCTTATTAAGTCCGACCCAAAGACAACATGATGAATATGTACCCTGCTAGGGCAGACCCACATATTCATCCTTCATGATTCCACGAGATAGATGGTGCACCACGCTAGGGCGTGCCCACACTTGGCCGATCAAGCTTTTCACGTGTGTCACATTTGAAAGGCATATAAACCTTTAATATTTAATGAGGGATTTGGTTTTATAGGTACATATACATATCCAATCACCACAATACATAGTACGTATCATATACATGCTATATCCCACATAAAACATGCGAAATGATAAAAGCGATGATTATGGCCATCCTAATGTGATTCCTTGAGCCAAGATGAATCACGGTCATCTAGGTCCACATCACATGCAACCTATAAAAGATGAACTCTGTGCTTTGCCGCTCTGGATTTGATCAACTCCATGATTGATCGGCTCACCATCAGGCCGGTCGGTTGGGTGCCACTAGCTGATCGACTAACTCTTCCAACCGATCAGTTCGTCTGGTCATCGTGCATCTCCTCGTGGCCGCCACCCGCTCGTCTCACTTTGCGAACCAGTTGTTTGGAACGCCAACCGATTGGTTCACGTCTTGAACTGATCATTTCAGTTGTCGTCAGGTTGTTGACGTGATATTTTATCGCACTAACAAACTCACTTGGGGTTGAAATCTCTGAGCTTTTACCAAAACCAAAGTGTAATAATACCACCTGCAAGCGGACGAGTCTTATCACAGTATAGTTAAGGATCAAACCCAAAGGACAACATTTTTAAGAATCCTTGTCAGTCTAATCCAGTTTGAGTTAAGACTAATATTTAAAATGATTGGTTGATTAAACTAATTATAAGAAAGTAAAAGTTGAATTAAATTTGGGTTTAGATCAATGATATGGAGTCAGTGGGATGGTATCGGGTTTCACCACCGCTACACACGTAAACATATTCAATCGCAAACATTCCAGGAAAGATATAATAATCCAAATAGAGCTGCTGCAAAACCCCCCATACAGGCGTTAGGTTCGTGTAAGCATCACCTTAGGCATCAGATGTCTCGTCACCATCCGGATCGCTTACTTACGGCTCTGAAGATACAAAAATTCAACAAAGGTTGTGGGCCCCCCTGTACAGGCGTTAGGCACACAGAAGCGTCACCGAAAGCTAGATGTCTCATCCCCTCGCGGATCATACACTTACGACCTCGAAGAAATCCCATTCTATTTCTAGTTTGGGAGTCAACCACATTAATTGATAAGCAAGTAGGTGATAGATCTACAAACTAACATCGACGATAAACAAGACGATACAAAATCCAACTAAGGTTGTGGTCCTCCCTGAGGGATGTTTAGACCACAGAAGCATCACCATAGGCTAGATGTCTCGTCCCCTCACAGATCATATACTTACAACCTCAAGGAATCCTATCAGAAGTTCTCGTCAAGGAGTCGAACTTGTAAACTGCCATCCGATCCCATATATAGAAGATTTCACAATAAGGGAGAGAACAAGATGAAAGCAAGTAGATAATCAACTACAAACGTAACAACTAACAATGAAATGGAAAGTTATATACATTGCCATGGAAAGTTTAACAGAAGAACATGATTTGCATGGGCAGCGAGGCTAGTCCCCGTACCCCAGTGAAAAGGCACTACTCGCTCATGATGCGAGAAACAAGAAGAATAAGAAAGAGAGAGAAATCTACCATGAACTCAGTGTAGGAGGTAGTCGCAGCTCAATGAAGAAGATACGACCTTCTACGTTGTGTCAGAGCATATCTAGACGCGAACGGGAGATGCCAAGACAGATCAGACAGTCTCCCTCACTCCATCTTCCTTCTCTCCTCAGCCTCCTTGATCGCGGCACAGGCAGTAGGTGGAATGGAACTGGCGTGGACGACACTGGATTTGGATCAGACCAGTGTACATGCAACCTATTGGCGTCCCGAAACCATCCTCCAAATGGGGACCCTTCTGGTCCTATTTATAGGTACATGACTGGCCCTCATGCTTTTGGTGTGATTTTAGTCTAAAAGGTTTGGGAGCTATTTATTTTGCTCAAACCGTTTTGCTCTCTCGGTTTGGTGTCTAATCATTTTGCATGCAATTGGCTTAAACGGTTTTGATAGCAGCATCTTCAAACGATCTTGCGTAATGCTCCATTCGGTTTGCATGCATGAGCATTTCATGTGAACTTCTCAAATGGTTTGGAAGGGAGTCTCGGTTTGCATGCGTAGCAAACGGTCTTCACATTTCAGCCAATTGGTTTCATGCAAGTCATCTTATCACACGGTCCTCCATTCGGTCTTTACAAGTATCCAGCAAACAGTCTGCTCTCTCGGTTTGCAAGATGCCTCCATTCAGTTTTGTCTTCATGTGGGATATACTCAGCCATGATTCCAAACGGTCATTGTAAATCGATTGCTGCTCATTAGTTCTTCACAGTCATTGCATGTGGACTCATGCATGTGCTTCACGGTCTTAGTTGTAATAGCAAACGGTCTTTACATAGCAGCGACCAGTAAACGATCTTGATGCATGAGGTACGTAGCTTAACAATTTCCAAACGATTTTGTAGTGCTGCTCCATTCAATTTCATCAGCACCATTCGGTCTTCATGCAGCCAACTCATTCAATTTGCTTATATTTGACTACCCAAACAGTTTGGGAAGTTTGATAGCAATCAGTTTTGTTATTGTCTTCTTTACTAAACGGTCTTCGCATCATGCATGCATTTGGTCTTGCATTTCGGTTTGTATGCTGGCATCAGCAAAACAATTTGGAAACCAATTAATCCATTTGGTCTTGAATGATTGCCTTCATTCGATCTCATGCAAAAGTCCAATGCATGCATGCATGTCTTCCTATGCACGTAGCTCTTTCAATCGGTTTACTTTGCTCTTCTGATCTTGCATGCATGCGATCCTCATCGATTTTTCATGCAAGCTACGTAGCCAAGCATTTTTCCAAATGGTCTCACTGACCCAGCTCTAAACGGCCTCGTAGACCGGTTCCAAACGGTCTCGCTGACCCAGCTCTAAACGGTCTCACAAACCGGTTCCAAACGGTCTTTGCTGGTCTCTCGGTCTTGAGACCGAATGAGCTCAAATGGTCTTGAGACTGAATGAGCTCAAACGGTCTTAAGAACGAATGGATGAAATCACTTGGTTAGATCGATTGGTCAGAACCAAGGGTGAGTGAAGGTGGGCCCTAGCTGATTGTTCAACTTTATCAAGACTAAGGTTAAGAATCCTTGTCAGTCTAATCCAGTTTGAATTAAGACTAATATTTAAAATGACTGGTTGATTTGAGGTTGATTAAACTAATTACAAGAAAGTAAAATTTGAATTAAAGTTGGGTTTAGATCAATGATATGGAGTCACTGGGATGGTATCGAGTTTCACCACCGCTACATATTCAATCGCAAACATTCCAGGCAAGATATAATAATCCAAATAGAGCTGATGCAAAAACCCCCCATACGGGCGTTAGGTTTGCGTAAGCATCACTTTGGGCATCAGATGTCTCATCACCATCCAGATCACTTACTTACCGCTCTGAAGATACAAAAATCCAACAAAGGTTGTGGGCCCCCTGTATAGGTGTTAGGCACACAGAAGCGTCACCGAAGGCTAGATGGCTCATCCCCTCGCGGATCATACACTTACGACCTCGAAGAAATCCCATTCTATTTCTAGTTTGGGAGTCAACCACAGTAATTGATAAGCAAGCAGGTGATAGATCTACAAACTAACATCGACGATATAAAATCCAACTAAGGCTGTGGTCCTCCCTGAGGGATGTTTAGACCACAAAAGCGTCACCGTAGGCTAGATGTCTCGTCTCCTCACGGATCATACACTTACGACCTCAAGGAATCCTATCAGAAGTTCTCGTCAAGGAGTCAAACTTGTAAACCGCCATCCGGTTCCATATATAGAAGATTTCACAATAAGGGAGAGAACAAGATGAAAGCAAGTAGATAATCAACTACAAACGTACCAACTAACAACGAAATGGAAAGTTATATACATTGCCATGGAAAGTTTAACAAAAGAACATGATTTGCATGGCAGCGAGGCTAGTCCCTGCACCCCAGCGAAAAGGTACTACTCTCTAATGATGTGAGAAACAAGAATAATAAGAAAGAGAGAGAAATCTACCATGAACTCAGTGTAGGAGGTAGTCACAGCTCGATGAAGAAGATACAACCTTCTACATCATGTCAGAGTAGATCTAGACGCGAACGGGAGATGCCAAGACAGATCAAACAGTCTCCCTCACTCCGTCTTCTTTCTCTCCTCAGCCTCCTTGGTCGCGGCACAGGCAGTAGGTGGAATGAAACTGGCGTGGACGACACTGGATTTGGATCGGACCAGTGTACAGACAGCCTGTCGGCGTCCTAGAACCATCCTCCAAATGGGAACCCTGCTGGTCCTATTTATAGGCACATGACTGGCCCTCATGCTTTTGGTGTGATTTTAGTCTAAACGGTTTGGGAGATATTTATTTTGCTCAAATGGTTTTTCTCTCTCGGTTTGGTGTCCAATCATTATGCATGCAATTGGCTTAAATGGTTTTGATAGCAGTAACTTCAAACGGTCTTGCGTAATGCTCCATTCGGTTTGCATGCATGAGCATTTCATGTGAACTTCTCAAACAGTTTGAAAGGGAGTCTCGGTTTGCATGCGTAGCAAACAGTCTTCACATTTCAATCAATCATTTTCATGCAAGTCATCTTATCACACGGTCCTCCATTTGGTATTCACAAGTATCCAACAAATGATCTACTCTCTCAGTTTGCAAGATGCCTCCATTCGGTTTTGTCTTCATGTGGGATATACTCAGCCATGATTCCAAACGGTCGCTGTAAACCCGATTGCTGCTCATTTGTTCTTCACGGTCATTGCATGTGGACTCATTTACATGATTCACGGTCTTAGTTGTAATAGAAAACGGTCTTTACGTAGTAGTTACCAGTAAACGATCTTGATGCATGAGGTACATAGCTTAACAATTTCCAAACGGTTTTGTAGTGCTGCTCCATTCGATTTCATCAACACCATTCGGTCTTCATGCATCCAACTCATTCGTTTTGCTTGTATTTGACTACCCAAACGGTTTGGGAAGTTTGATAGAAATCGATTTGATTATTGTCTTCTTTACTAAACGGTCTTCGCAGCATGCATGCATTTGGTCTTGCATTTCGGTTTGTATGCTGGCAGTAGCAAAACGGTTTGGAAACCATTTAATCCATTCGGTCTTGAATGATTGCCTTCATTCGATCTCATGTAAAAGTCTAATGCATCCATGCATGTCTTCCTATGCACAGCTCTTTCAATCGGTTTGCTTTGCTCTTCCGATCTTGCATGCATGTGATCCTCATTAGTTTTGCATGCAAGCTACACATCCAAGCATTTTTCCAAACGATCTTGCTGACCCAGCTCTAAACAGTCTCACAGACCGGTTCCAAACGGTCTTTACTAGTCTCTCGGTCTTGAGACCGAATTGGCTCAAACGGTCTTGAGACCGAATGGATGAAATCGCTTGGTTAGATCGATGGGTCAGAACCAAGGGTGAGTGAAGGTGGGCCCTAGCTGATTGTTCAGCTTTATCAAGACCTGCATCTAATCAACATAATTTCAGTTAAAATCGTGATAATTGGACCAATTTAGTAGTTTTGCAAATTTTGATATTTAGTAAATGAATTTGAATGCATTGAGTCAAATTTGACCCAATGTGGTGATTGAAATTCCTGATGAATATGCATTCATCAAAATACCCCGAACTTAAACGTTGCTCGTCCTCGAGTAACACAAAATTTGAAACAGTTGCCAAATGAATACTTTCAATTCGTGTGATTGCCTCATCTTCACATCACGATTGTTTTCTTTTTACTTAGTATGACTTAGTATCTCAACCTCCTGAGACCACAGAACACATCTTACCATATCTTCGTTCCTGAGTTTGCTTTCCAATATCACTTCCTCTTCACTTTTTCCAACAACAAGCATGTCAGAGAGTTTTGTAGGAGTCCAGAGATACCCACAGAACAACAAATGTGCATTTGATCTGACACTGGTATTTTTCAGGATAGGGTAGGCATTCATTGTGCCAATAGGTAGAAAATGGAGTGAAGGGTGGTATCGAAGGAAGAAATAAATCTCTCATCTATTCGACTCAAGATTTTTATTGTTTTTACAATTTCATTTATTGCATTTTTTGTGCGAATCTCTCCTCTATTCGACTCGAGATCGCATTTTTGGTGGTACACCCCTATTAATTTGCGAGGGGTATGGAAGAAGCAAAAATAGATGGAAGAGGCATGCCACCCCGAACTTAGGGTTTGGCACTATTTGGCTATTTTTATTTCTTTTCGATGGATGGAGGGGTACGAAGATGATGGAAGAAGTGTAGAAAAGAGTTCAGATCAGGATGCCTCTTGATTTACCATTCTGTGTACTAGGTTGTTCTCTTTATCAAACTCTGCTCAAATAATTACTCAATGAGGATCCGGTGGGGATTCCATGTTATTGTTCCACTAGTCAGTTAGGAAGCACGACGTGTTTGATCCCTATCAGTTTGACAGACACTTGTGATTTTTGCATAAATATCATGATGCTAGGAATCATAAGCTTCACAAGATGATTTCAACCAAAAGGCTTGTTTCAAAAATAGTCCTTTGAGGATTTACTTCGAATAAGGAGGATATGATGATTTAAATGCATATCAGGTTAGTTAGTGACTTTTAATGAAATAGGAAGTGTCAAAAATTCATCAAGTATCCGTTCAATTTCTTAGGAAAACTTATAAAATGTTTGAAAATTTTGAAAATTTTATCAAGAATGTGATAGTGAAGACTTCAGTATGAAAAGGATGGGTGTAGGTGGAAAGTGAAGTACGTACCACCCACCCTCCACCCCGAACTTAGAAATTTGCTCATCCCAAGCAAACCCTAAATCCAAGATGGAGGGGAAAATTCATGCTAGGTTGACCATCAGATGTGGTAGCGTTCCAGTCCACGCGCATCCTCTTATCTGAAAATCTAAAGAAAGGTCAATCAAAACTCAAGATATCATCTCGCGATGTGAATTTTATTTGGTGCAAAATTAACTAAAAGGTGAAAACAAAATTAAGGAAAAATTTCTAGTTCAAAATTAAAACTAAATACGAATTTATTTATCGGGTTGCCTCCCGACAAGCGCCTTTGTTTTATGTCAATGGCTCGACTTGATTTCTTTGACTTCACGGTGGTTCCTTTGGATTGGAGAGATCTATTATTTCTTCGGTTCTCATATCTGCTGTGGTGAAATATCTTTTCAAGCATTGGCCATTCGCCACAAATTCACCCGACTTTTTGCTCCATAAAGAGAAAACATCATGTGGGGAGATGCTTTTGACAATGTATGGTCCAGACCAGCGAGAGCGGAGTTTCCCCAGGAATAACTTCAACCTTGAGTTGAATAGAAGAACTTGGTCTCCTACTTGTATGCCTTTTCTTTTCAAATGACCATCATGCCAAAGTTTGGTGTGTTCTTTGTAGATTTGTGCATTCTCATAAGATGTCATCCTGAGTTCATCCAGCTCTTGGAGTTGCAGAATCCTGGCCTGGCCTGCTTTCTTCATGTCGAAATTCAGTTGTTTTATTGCCCACCATGCCTTATGTTCCAATTCGACTTGCAGGTGGCAAGCCTTTCCATATATTAATCGAAAAGGTGTAGTCCCGATGGGAGATTTATACACAGTTTGATAGGCCCATAAATCGTCGTTGATTTTCATTGACCAATCCTTTCGATTGCGGCCTACAGTTTTTTTTTCCAGAATAGCTTTTAGTTGACGATTAGAAACCTCTACCCGTCCACTCGTTTGTGGATGGTAGGGCGAGGCTACTTTATGTGTTACACCATATTTTCTCAGTAAAGCTTCAAAGCTTCTTTCAAGGAAGTGAGACCCTCTGCCAGATATCACGATTCGTGGCACTCCAAAATGGGGGAAAATAATATCTTTGAATAACTTGATGATGGGTTTGGAATCACTAGTGGCTGTAGGAATGGATTCCACCCATTTGGAGACATAATCAATAGCAACCAGGATGTACGGAAATCCATTAGAAGACGAGAATGGACCCATGTAGTCCACCCCCAAACATCGAATATCTCAACTTCTTGCCATAGATTCATCGACATTTCATCTCTCTTTGTTATATTACCCGATCTTTGACATTTGTCGCGTGATAAGACAAAGTCATGGAATCTTTGGATATGATGGGCTAAAAGAATCCACATTGCAAAACCTTCAAGGTAGTCTTTTTGGAGCTCATATGTCCTCCCACTGGTCCTGAGTGAAATTGTTCCAAAATAAGTTGAGCTTCTTCTTCGACGATACATCATCTATACAGACCATCATCACATAGTTGAAAAGGTACAACTCATCCCAGTAGTACTGTTTCACATCATGAATAAATTTCTTCAGTGCATTTCCGGTGCATTGAGGATGAATAACCCCAGCAGCGAGGTAGTTCACAAAATCCGAGTACCATGGTATAGCTTCTGAGACCTTCATTAGTTGATCATCCGGTAGGGAATCATTGATCATAATCTTTTCCGTATCTAGGGTGTGGATGCGACTGAGGTGGTTTGCTACAACATTCTCTGTACCCTTTTTATCTCTTATATCTAAATCAAATTCTTGCAATAGGAGAATCCATCTAATTAATCTGGTTTTTGCATCTTTCTTTGCCAAAAGGTAACGAATGGCAGCGTGGTCTGTGTAGACAATGACCTTCGATCCAGTTAGGTAGGATCTGAACTTGTCAAAGGCATACACGACTGCCAGAAGTTCTTTCTCAGTTGTAGCATAATTCCTCAGAGCTTCATCGAGGGTCTTCGATGCATAATAGATCACATAATGTTTCTTCTCTATACATTGCCCCAAAATAGCACCCACAACATAGTCACTGCCATCGCACATAATTTCAAAAGGGTGGTCCCAGTCGGGAGCTCTAATGATGGGTGTTTTTGTGAGAGCCTGCTTTAGCGTGTTGAAGCTTTTGACACATTCTTCGTCAAAATTGAATTCAACATCTTTTAGTAACAAATTTGTCATTGGTTTGGTTATCTTTGAAAAGTCTTTTATGAATCTTCTGTGAGCCATCTAGCCTTTGGTGACGCTTCTGTGTGCCTAACGCCTGTACAGGGGGCCCACAATCTTTGTTGGATTTTTGTATCTTCAGAGTCGTAAGTAAGTGATCCAGATGGTGACGAGACATCTGATGCCTAAGGTGATGCTTACGCGAACCTAATGCCCGTATGGGGGGTTTTTGCAGTAGCTATATTTGGATTGTTATATCTTGCCTGGAATATTTGTGATTGAATATGTTTGCATGTGTAGCGGTGGTGAAACCCGATACCATCCCAGCGACTCCATATCATTGATCTAAACCCAACTTTAATTCAACTTTTACTTTCTTGTAATTATTTTAATCAACCTCAAATCAACCAATCGTTTTAAATATTAGTCTTAACTCAAACTGGATTAGACTGAAAAAGATTCTTTAAAACGTTGTCCTTTGGGTTTGATCCTTAACTATACTGCGATAAGACTCATCTGCTTGCGGGTGGTATTATTGCACTTTAGTTTTGGTAAAAGCTTGGGGATTTCAACCCCGAGTGAGTTTGTTAGTGCGATAAAATATCACGTCAAATTCTGGTGTCGTTGCCGGGGACAACGGAATCAGTTAGTTGAATCCAGTTCTTTTAAGGCTAATCTAGGATTTTGTTTTTCTTTTGATAAAATCGATCATCTACTTGACTTTGACTCTACTTTGTGGATCTCATTTTCAAAATCCTTCTATTTTTAGGTACTTCAGAAGGATTAGTGCATGCACCATTTGAACAGTCTCAGACTCACCGCCAGCTTTGATCCAGAGATTGACAGAACCTTCCATCGATAAAACAGAGATAACCAAGCAAGAATGGCTCAAGCCCTTAATGCACAAAGATAAAGATTCATGCAAGAAGCCAGAGCTGCGGTTCAAGAAGAAATCCTAGTGGCACAAGCAGCAGCGCAAGCAGCTGAACTACAAAAGGATCTTAAAGAGTTCTCAATCCCAAAAGCTGTGAATGTTCATCATCTAGTGCAACCTCCTCCCATCAACACTCCTAATTTTTAGATAAGAGCGCATTGGATCACCCTGCTTCAGAATAACCCTTTCTATGGCAATCAAGGAGAAGACAACCAAGAACATCTTATGAGATTCATTGATCTATGTGCCATGAAAAAACAAAACAGAGTATCCGACGATGCTATTCGACTCCGTCTCTTCAAGTATTCCCTTGCTGATAGAGCCATAAGTTGGTATAATTCATTGCAAAGTGAAATACCCATCACTACCTGGGAACAACTCCAAAATGTGTTTCTAGAAAAGTTCTACCCTCCATCTCTCACCTATGAAATTAGAGGGCAAATAACAAATTTCACTCAAGTCCCTGGAGAAACTCTTACTGAAGCTTGGGACAAATACAAAGAGCTTCTACGCAAATGTCCACACCATAGAATTCCTAAGAATCAACTCATCGAAATTTTCTATAGGGGTGTGGATGACGATATCAAGAGATTCTTAGATTCCTCATATGAAGGAAACTTCATGCGTCAAAGTTATGACAGTGCATGGAGGGTTGTAACCCTTGGAGCTAAAATCAAGCTAATTGGGGTAGATCTGTAGGTAAAGGAGTCTTAAAAGTATCTATGGCTGAAGCTACTCCCGAGTACAAGTCTATCACTGAAACCTTGAAACTCTTAGTTGCCAAGTAAGACCACATTGAATCATCTCTTACTGCTATTGGAAGAGGATGTTTGCCCACTCGACAACAAGAACAGATCAAGTCAGCTTCACTAATCTGTGAAGCATGTAAAAGTACTGATCATTCCACATTAGCATGTAATGTTCTTTACGATGTTGTTCTAAGCAACATATGTGGACAAGGAGATAATGGTCAAATGGAAAATCTTAATGTTGTTAATACCATCCCTAGTCAAAGTTACTACAATCCGAATCAAAATAGGAATCATCTAGGATTTCAATATGGAAACCCCTCTGGAGCAGTAAACTCACATCAATTTGGTTCGAACAACTAGCCATGAGGACCACCAGGATTCCAGTACAATCAACAACAGATTTTTGGAAATCAAGGAAATCTCAAGGGAAACTTTCAGAATAGAAACTTCAATAACTATCAAAACAACTCACAGTACCAGAGTCTTAACCAAGTTCCTTATCAACAACAAGGACAACAAGCAGGTCCAGTTTCTCCTGATGACAAACTATCAACCATTGAAAAGATGTTGCAAACTCAATAAACTATGATAGCTAACCAACATGCTCAGTAGAAGGCTATTGAATCTCAACTAGCTCAACTTGCAGCTAGCATAAATTCGCCTGCTGGGGCCTTTGCTGGCCAACTTGAGAATAATCCTAAGCATCCCGAACAATTGAAGGCTGTCACCACCAGGCCGGGAAAAGACTATTCTGATCCTCCTATAAAGACACCTATGGTTGTTACTAATGAGGATGAGCCTGTGATCATTCAAGACATAACAACACTGGAGTCTCAACCAGAAGAACCAACAATTGCTGATAAGACAGATAAGGGAAGTCTTGAGAAACCTATTGACAAAGAAACCGAAACACCAGAACCTGATATTCCTGTATACAAGCCTCGTATATCGTTCCCTACTCGTTTAAGGCAAACGAAGCTGGATACACAATTCAATAAGTTTAAAGAAGTTATGAAGAAACTTCATGTTGATATACCCTTTTTGGATGCGCTGGTTGAGATACCAGCTTGGACAAAGTACTTAAAGTCACTCTTCACCAGGAAATATATAACTTAAGAATATGAGACAATCAATTTAGCTAAAACCACTTCAGATATCATCCAAAGTAAGATGCCAAAGAAATAGAAAGATCTAGGATCTTTTGGGATTTCTTGCCATATCAGTGATTCTTCATGCAAGAAAGGACTAGCAGATCTTAGTGCTAGCATCTCCATCATGCCACTCAGCCTTTGCAAAAGGCTAGGGTTTGCTGAACTTCTTCCAACTGACATGACCATACAACTCACAGACAATTCGATAAAATGCCCGTTAGGAATTATTGAGGATGTACCTGTCAAGGTAGGGAAAGATTCTTATGTTCCGTGTGACTTTGTCATCATGGACATAAAAGAGGACGTCAGATATCCTCTCATCTTTGGACGTACATTCCTTCCCTCTGTAAGAGTTCTAATTGATGTTGAAGCTGGAACCTTACTGCTCATATTAGGCAAAGAAACTCTCAAATTTAAAGTTTTTGAAAGTATGAGAAGACCAAGTATGCAAGAAGAAGTCTATCTGATTGACTGCATTGAGCAAATGTCACTTCTGACTCAAGAGCATCATGAATCAGACGATCCTTTAGAAGTTTCTCTAACAAACCCATCAGTTGATGAACCAATTGACGAACAAGTAAAGGATTGCATCGAATCCCTTGACTCTGCTAAAGAAGATGTTGAAGCCACTAGTGAAGAACTCAAAGCTATGGAAACTACAGAAAAAACATGCAAAAACCCAGAGGCTCCTGAAATGAAGCCCCTGCCCGAGGGACTAAAGTACATGTTTTTAGATGATCTCAAAGTTTTCCCAATTATTATAAATTCTGATCTAACAGCTGAACAAGAAGATAAACTCCTGAAGGAATTAAGGGAAAGAAAGAAAGCCATCGGTTATAAAATGAGTGACCTCACTGGGGTCAGTCAAGCATTGTGTATGCACAAGATCCCTATGATGGAGGATCACAAGCCTACTATTGAGCATCAATGGAAATTGAATCCAAATATGAAGGAAGTGGTCCGTCGTGAGGTCATTAAACTGCTCACAGCTGGAATAATCTATCTGATATCAGATTCGCCATGGGTGAGCCCAGTGCATGTAGTCCCGAAGAAAGGTGGAACAACTGTTATACGGAATGAAAACAATGAACTCATCCCCACTCGAACAGTCATAGGATGGATGATGTGCATAGATTATAGAAAATTAAACATGGCAACTCGAAAAGATCATTTTCCAATGCCTTTCCTTGATCAAGTCCTAGAAAGGTTGGCTCACCAAGAATATTTCTGTTATCTTGACGGTTACTCTGGATTCTATCAAATACCCATACATCCAGATGACCAAGAGAAAACAACTTTACCTGCCCATTCGAAACATACACATTTAAAAGAATGTCGTTTGGTCTCTGTAATGCAACCACAACTTTCCAACGTTGCATGGCTGCCATATTCACTGGTCTTACTGAAACAATTATGGAGGTTTTCATAGATGATTTTTCTGTATACAAAGATTCATTTGATTCATGTCTAAAGCACCTCCCCCTAGTCCTCAAACATTGTGAAGAAGCACATCTTGTGCTGAATTGGGAAAAGTTCCATTTTATGGTAAAGGAAGGCATTATCCTCGGCCATAGGGTCAGTAATAGAGGAATTGAAGTAGATAAAGCTAAGATTGAAGTGATTTCTAAACTGGCTATTCCAACAAATGCAAAAGAAGTATGTTCTTTCCTAGGTCATGCAGTCCCCTCGCGGATCATACACTTACGACCTCAAAGAAATCCCATTCTATTTCTAGTTTGGGAGTCAACCACATTAATTGATAAGCAAGCAGGTGATAGATCTACAAACTAACATCGACGATAAATAAGACGATACAAAATCCAACTAAGGCTGTGGTCCTCCCTGAGGGATGTTTAGACCACATAAGCGTCATCGTAGGCTAGATGTCTCGTCTCCTCACAGATCATACACTTACGACCTCAAGGAATCCTATCAGAAGTTCTCGTCAAAGAGTCGAACTTGTAAACCGCCATCCGGTTCCATATATAGAAGATTTCACAATAAGGGAGAGAACAAGATGAAAGTAAGTAGATAATCAACTACGAATGTACCGACTAACAACGAAATGGAAAGTTATATACATTGGCATGGAAAGTTTAACAAAAGAACATGATTTGCATGGAAGCGGGGCTAGTCCCCGCACCCCAGCGAAAAGGTACTACTCTCTCATGATGTGAGAAATAAGAAGAATAAGAAAGAGAGAGAAATCTGCCATGAACTCAGTGTAGGAGGTAGTCGCAGCTCGAAGAAGAAGATACAACCTTCTACATCGTGTCGGAGTAGATATGGACACGAACGGGAGATGCCAAGATACATCAGACAGTCTCCCTCACTCCGTCTTCCTTCTCTCCTCAGCCTCCTTGGTCGTGGCACAGGCAGTAGGTGGAATGAAACTGGCGTGGATGACACTGGATTTGGATCAGACCAGTGTACAGGCAGCCTGTCGGTGTCCCAGAACCATCCTCCAAATGGGGACCCTACTGGTCCTATTTATAGGCACATGACTGGCCCTCATGCTTTTGGTGTGATTTTAGTCTAAATGGTTTGGGAGATATTTATTTTTCTCAAATGGTTTTTCTCTCTCAGTTTGGTGTCCAATCGTGTTGCATGCAATTGGCTTAAACAGTTTTGATAGCAGTAGCTTCAAACGGTCTTGCGTAATGCTCCATTCGGTTTGCATGCATGAGCATTTCATGTGAACTTCTCAAACGGTTTGGAAGGGAGTCTCGGTTTGCATGCATAGCAAACGGTCTTCACATTTCAGCCAATCAGTTTCATGCAAGTCATCTTATCACACGGTCCTCCATTTGGTCTTCACAAGTATCCAACAAATGGTCTACTCTCTCAATTTGCAAGATGCCTCCATTCGGTTTTGTCTTCATGTGGGATATACTCAACCATGATTCCAAACGGTCGCTGTAAACCGATTACTACTCATTAGTTCTTCACGGTCATTGCATGTGGACTCATGCACATGATTCACGGTCTTAGTTGTAATAGCAAACAATCTTTACGTAGCAGTGACCAGTAAACGATCTTGATGCATGAGGTACGTAGCTTAATAATTTCCAAACGGTTTTGTAGAGCTGCTCCATTTGATTTCATCAGCACCATTCGGTCTTCATGCATCCAACTCATTCAGTTTGCTTGTATTTGACTACCCAAACGGTTTGGGAAGTTTGGTAGCAATCGGTTTGGTTATTGTATTATTTACTAAACGGTCTTCGCAGCATGCATGCATTTGGTCTTGCGTTTCGGTTTGTATGCTGGCAGCAGCAAAACAGTTTGGAAACCATTTAATCCATTTGGTCTTGAATGATTGCCTTCATTCGATCTCATGCAAAAGTCCAATGCATGCATGCATGTCTTCCTATGCACATAGCTCTTTCGATCGGTTTGCTTTGCTCTTCCGATCTTGCATGCATGCGATCCTCATCGGTTTTGAATGCAAGCTACGCAGCCAAGCATTTTTTTAAACGGTCTTGCTGACCCAACTCTAAATGGTCTCACAGACCAGTTCCAAACGATCTTTGCTAGTCTCTCAGTCTTGAGACCGAATGGGCTCAAACAGTCTTGAAACTGAATGGATGGAATCGCTTGGTTAGATTGATGGGTCAGAACTAAGGGTGAGTGAAGGTGGGCCCTAGCTAATTGTTCAACTTTATCAAGACCTGCATCTAATCAACATAATTTCAGTTAAAATTGTGAAAATTGGACCAATTTAGTAGTTTTACAAATTTTGATATTTAGTAAATGAATTTGAATGCATTGAGTCGAATTTGACCCAATGTGGTGATTGAAATTCCTGATGAATATGCATTCATCAGTTGTATGCCGTTCTTTGACATAACATGAAATAAAAGTTCTATCCTATTTACATTTGAATTGAGAAACCCCGAGTTACATTCGGGGGGAGCAAAGGTAGGAAAGAAATCTCAAGTTATCTCGAGTTACATCAGGAATAAGAGATAGGGAATCAGTGCGCAGACCGAGATGCAAGCAACCACATTCAACCAAGCACAAATATATAGGGTTTATTGACCATAACTACGCTATACATCCACCACAAAACTCATTTAAGGGCGACGTGTATCGAGTTCATTCATATTACATATCATATATGTATATTGGGATTTGTGGATTTAGGATTAGACATGCATAAAGCCAATTTTATTTGCATCATATGCAATAAATAAAGGCGAAAAACCAAAATTGATCACATTGATAATCCTAAAGTATAGAGCAGTTGACGTGGCTCTGATACCACTGTTGGGTTTTGGGGGAGGTAGAGAAGGCAGC
Source organism: Alisma plantago-aquatica (assembly GCA_963693085.1). Taxonomy (NCBI): domain Eukaryota; kingdom Viridiplantae; phylum Streptophyta; class Magnoliopsida; order Alismatales; family Alismataceae; genus Alisma; species Alisma plantago-aquatica. The sequence continues at coordinate 976,924,228 of OY856410.1, read as the reverse complement.
GGAAACAAAAATTTTCTCCTCCCAAACCCAGAATAAAGGAATTGTGTCAACGTCTATATAGTAGGAAGAATGGTTTGTAGAGACATACCTTGTCCCGAGGCTTGCTCGACGACGTTACCTCACGGCTTGCATGGTCTTTCCCTCCGGTCTTGGACGGTGTCTATGTAGCTGCTAGTCTCATCGAGACTTTTGGGATTGACAGCTGTCCTATGGGCGGTAGAAGTCTCCCGCCTCTGTAGTAGTCCACATGGAGCACCTGGAACTCCGATCACCTTATCGCACAAGGCACCAGAAGGAGTCATACCCTCCTATCAGCGTACTAGTCACCGACACACTCTCCTGCCACCAGTCACTTTTCTACAGTTGTCTTTCCCTTGTTGTGCCTCCCTTATTGGGTAGCACTTGCTCGGGCTCTCTTGGTTACCACAACTAGAGAGAACGACAACTTTGCAGAGCAACTGGTATTCTGAATTGTTGTTCCTAAGAAGCCCCAATACCCCTATATATAGGAGGGTCATGGGACATGGTTCTCTACCCCGAGCAATATGGGATTAAAGCAAGAGTAGAAGGATTCAAGATTTTCCACAAAACAACCAACTGTGACAGCTGAACCGGTCGTTTCAAGAATGAACTGATCGGTTGGGGACCTGAGCCGATTAGTTCACTCCTGAACCGATCGGTTGGGACACTTAAGCTGATCAGTTCAAGCATGAGCCGATCAGTTCATGGTCCTGGTCCAACTCGAATTGACTTTTATGTTTGTTTCCAACTAATCAAATATTAGTCCTTGTCCAAATAAAATTTGTACAAGTGAAACAAATATGTATTTGCAAAAAGAGTCTTCTGACTTTCCAAATGATCTCGGTTGGTCACACGAATCGACCGGTTCAAAAATTGAGCCGACCGACTCACCACTTTGAGCCGATCGGTTCATCAACCTAATCTGATCGGTTCAACCCTGTGAGCCGATCAGTTGGGGCAGTAGACTATGCAAATCAGTCAATTGTAGTTCCAATCAATCCGATACTCTTAATCATCTGGTCCAACACCTTGAACACTATGATTTTGAGCTATCAATTGATTAAGTGTTTAATTGAACTACTAAAATCCTTTAGTAATCAATCTAAACATCATTTGTGGATAAACTCCTCTTCCAGGTTAAATCCTATGTGTGTGACCCTACAGGCCCATTTCACGTTGGAAGTGAAAGTCCATAACACTTATGACTTCACAAGCAGAGCGGTGCCTAGTCGCACATCAGTGCGACCCAAGTGAAAAGGAAAGTTGGAGAACAACTTTCAATCCTACAATATGTGAATGGTGTTACTACGAATGTATAATTATTTTGTCACTGATATCCCGAATGAACTCAAGGCATGGAACAATCATCCTTTCAACGTTCATTCACTTTCTTGATCTTAGAGTAGACTGGAGGAGATATGTATGACATCAATATCACATACTGATTCACACATGCGTGCGCACACCTATCTCAATCCTACTCATCAAGTAGCCATGGATATCAAACTCCCTCAGGAGGGACAAATCCCATATCTATCACTCACCCCTCAAAAGCCCCATGTGTCAAAGCCACCCAATCATCACCTTTATAACAACCCATGTTTCAAGACTGCGTTTGATGATGTCAAAGTGTACCCAACGACATGTGTTGAGTGTAGTGATTTTAGGTCAAAGAATCACACTCACCACCATCACTGTGAGAACTGACTGTGACCACCATGTCATGGTTCCATGTGTCAAACTCACAGTGGGTCTGTCTGGTACACTTCTTCTCTAACAAGTACCTATGTGTTTGGTTTGATATCTCCATATCATGACTAACGAGAATCTGTCATCAACCAACACCACAATCTAGTCTTGTGTGTCATTGTTGTCTATCTACCTTCCACAATGACATCCGATTAGGGACATAATAAGAATGTACAAACTCTTAGCATCCATATGATCTCATCGTTAAGGTCCTTAACCTGAAAGTATACGTCATTGAGTACTGTCATTCTCTAGACATTCAATCTGTTCTATCATTATCTCATATGACTGAACCAAAAAGAATTGGAAGCTTGCCTTTGATGTTTATCAAATCAATCTTAATGTATCCCACCAATCATCCCATGATTGGCTCTCAGGGCATACATACCAAAATCATCTTCGTCATTTAACAAAGTGAATTTTATAGAGTAAATGAAGGAGGTAGAAGCTATTGTAGAAGAAGACTCAGAAGATGGGCACTTGGGAACTACCTTCCTTGGACCCATGATGCATAATTGAAGAACAATGCATAAATCTCTAGGTAAATAGGCATGGATAATAAATTACACCAACATGCCTAGAGATGAAAAACTCAACAACATGCATCACAACATGGATCTTGGCTGCATGGTGTGGAGACTTTAGAATGGTAGCACATACAAAGTTTGTAGTAGTAGCAACTCTACATGGTGTGAGTGGATCAAAGCATAATGTGCCATATAGAAGCTGATGACTTTGTAGTAGATATTGTTGACTAAAGGTTTAAATTTACTAAACCATTGATTTGTTGATGACTAAAACATTCCACTTATTTTTGTCTAATGCTTCTACTTGAAAGATTTTGATTTAGATAGACACACTCAAAATGTCAAAACTTGTGCATCCTAACTTGGAGAAATCAGGTCATACATGCATACAGATCAAGATTGAAGAATAGATAGTTTTCTCCATAGACCCTTGATGTAGATCAGTTGTAATTATCGTATGATTTGTAATTAGGCTTAATGAAAATTAGAGCACTTAAATTGAATATATAAACACTTTTTGGACATTGGACTAAAGTGATTATAGGCTGACTTGTTGGTCAAGTTTGTCTTGGTGACAACTCAACCAACAACCACTCTGGCTCTTGGTAATGCCCAGGGTTAGCCAAGTTTGTACTGATGGCAACTCGATTGACACCCTGCACTTTGACTTGTCTTATAGTTTTTTCAGTCAATTTACCCAAAAGATAACTCAGTCGACAACACTGTACAGTAAAGTGTAAAAAAGTGTTTCTAGCCGTTGGAATGTTGCAAAACTCAAAAATGTATTTGTTAGAATACTCAAAATGGCTAGTATTCAATCCTAAGTGTCTCTACTAACTAGTAGGAAATTGACACTATAAATACAAACCCTTGGGCTTTGTCCCATGGTTATATAAGCACTATGAAGGTCCTTATATTATAGTTGATAGAGATTTTGCCTCCAAGAGCCTCCATATACTCTCATGAGATTAATCACTTGCTACATCCATTAGTGTGAGTAGACGATTTATAAGAGAGCTAATCCTATATGTATATCTTGTGAGTCTCTCACTTTATCTACCCCAAAACTCTCTTTCTACCATGAATATGAAGATTCTCTCTCTTGGCTAAGAGAGGTGAAGAAGAAGGGAAGGAGTCCCTTGGTGAAAGGTTCTCCTTGGTGAAGGTGAAGTTAAAGGCAGAAGATCCAAGTCAAGAGTGGGTAAATCCTTTAAGGCATTAGACTTGTTGCAAGAGTGGGTAAGCCCTTGGAGAAGGCCAAAGACTCGTTGTAAGAGTAGGTAAGTCCTTGGTAAAGTGGAAGACTCTTGGTCATGGATAGGTAAGACCATTGTAATGATTATTGGCTCCTTGATCCGAAAAGGAATGCTAGGTACCCTTGACATATAAAAGGGAGGTCTTATGTTGTAACTCTTATAATGGAATATAAGGAGTCATACATGGTTGAAAATCCTAGAGGTTGGCCTCTCTAGGTAGTGGACATACATATCTTAGTTTGGAGGTTGGAATCATTATAAATAACTTGTGTTATCTTGTGCTTTTTCAATCTCTCTCTCCCTTTCTATGCATGCTTACTCAAAATTCATACTTGGAATATTATATTAAATAACCTGAAGGTCTAATGAATTTTGTTTAAGTTATTTTAAATGTATTCACCCCCTCTAGAGCCCATTATAGATCAAACAATTGTCTTCTCCAAGCAATACTTTCACAAGTAGGAGAATATGGGCGATTGTCAAGGTGGATATACTACATCAACATTCCAATATTCTATGGGAGAAAATTCCTATATTGGAAGAGAAAAATACAATTCTACATCCAAGGATCAAGTCGTGAGCTATGGATAATAGTGGATCTTCTATACAAACAACCAAAAACAAAGGTAGAATGATGGAATGATGCTACTTTGAAGAAAGAAACCTTGAATTCAAGAGCCATCAACATCCTCTATGCCTCTCTTCCCCCCACTGAGTTCAAATGAGTTTCATCTTGTGACATGAACTATGAGATATGGATAAAGCTATGAGTCACTTATGAGGGGACAAAGAAAGTGAAGGAAAGTAGAGTATATATGCTCAATGGTTTCCTTGAAAACTACAAGATGGGAAAGGAGGAAAGGGTAGCTCAAATGTACTCAAGGATCAACACCATTGTAAATGGTCTTGCCATCATCCTATAGATAAATGAAAGATAAACTCAAAGATCCTCAGGTCTCTTCCCAAATGGTGGCAAACAAAAGTGAATACCATCGAAGAAACAAAGTTTCTTGGTGAAATTCTTATTGAAGAGCTCACAGAAAATCTACAAGATTTTGAAGTGAAACTTGACAAACAATAATAAGAAGAAAACAAGAAGATAAAAAATCCAAGAAGATGAAGAAGGATGATATCAAAGCTCAAGTTAAATCCATTGTGTAACAACAAGTCACTTGAAAATCTTCTCCATCATCAAGTGAAGATGTTATGTATTCTAAAGGTAAATACCTCAAAGGCAAGTCTTGTTTCTCCACCTAGTGCTTCAAATGTGGAAAGAAGGTTCACCTCAAGGAAGATTGTCCACATGGAAAAAAGACCCATCATCATAAGAGAAGGGAAGATAAGCATAAGAAGAAGTAGAAATGGCAAAAAAGCTCTAGTGACTCCTCCAACTCAAGATCAAGTGAAGATTCTAGTGGAGGATCTAACTCAAGCCCTAGTGGAAGTAGAGAATGCCATTTTTCTCTCATGGCAAGTTTAAATGAAAATTAAAATGAGGTAAATCAAAAGTATTTGTATAAATAACCCTTAATTGACATTATTCTTGCTACTCATGCATCTCTTAAAGTTTACTAAGCATAATAATAAAAAGCTTGCTAAGATTGTTGATAACTTGCATGAAGAAAAAGATGATCTTGAACATGCTAACATTTTCTTGCAACATGATGTTAATGATCTCCAAAAACCTTTTTTAGAACTTGAATTAAAGTTTATAAGATTATATTTTTAGATCTCAATCTCTTCTGCATAGTTCTAGTGAAGACCATACTAAAATTGTGAATTATCTTATGCTTGATAGTAATGCTCTTAGAACTGAAAAATAGGACAAGACTTTATTATGAAAGGAATAGAATATGAAAATAGTGTCTATCTTTCTAAAATTACCTTGATTGTAAAAAAGAATGCTTCCCTGATTGCTAAAATCAATGTCCTTGAATCTTGTTTTAGTTCTATTAGTAGAGAAAATATTGTTGTTGCTCTTCATATTGAAAAAGATTCTTACATGACTAAAGCTTTTTGCTCAGAGACCAATATTTTGCATGCTAGAGATGATATTAACCACTTGTCTTCTACTATAACTTCTCTTACACATGACAATCATAGTTTCAGATCCTATTTACAAAGATTCTTAGATGGTAAAAGGAATCTTAATGATATCCTAAACCATACTACTAAAAAATTGGTAGACATGGTATAGGGAATAATTGTAGCCAAAGGAACAACTCAGATAGAGGATCTCCAATCTTTCATTGATAATCCTCTAGTTCCGAGGCTTAGAGCACTTGCAACTATTGTAATAAAATTGGTCACTATTCTACATATTGTCCTTTTAGGAAAGCACCCAAACACTATAGGACTTGGGTTACTATGATAACCCCTCCAAATCAAAAAATATGATTGGGGACTGTTTCATCTTTATTCTTGTAGGCCACTTGAAAATGGACTGACATAAGCTATTGATTTGCAAACTGGTTTCTCAATCCACATGAAAGAAGAAAGGTGAGATGTGTATGGGGTTGCAACAAGTGGAAAAGAAAGGTAAGAATAAAGGTAATGGTATTCTCGCTCATATATAATCATAGCTTGTTTGTACCAAGTTTGAATGAACTTTACATATGATTTTGAGTCAAATTTGATATATTGTGTTTCTCATCACTATATTGCTAAAAAACTACTTTTGATGCTTTCACAGTGCATAACTAACTTGCTTATACGTGTTCAAATATTTCTTATATTTTTTTATCATGCCTCTATATATGTTTTTCTAAAATATATGCACTTTTTAACAACAACTATTGTTGTCTGAGTTTGTCCTGAGGGAACTCAACCGACAAGAACCAATTGGATCTGTCAATAGTTGTTGTGGCTGAGAAGTTCAACCCATATGCTCGATGAAAGCACTGTACACTAAATATGTAGATGGATTTTTGGATGAGAATTTCCCTTTAAACTTGACTTTCTCAAAGCAATAGCCTTATTCTATGTCACTCCCATTGGTACCTCTATATGATATGCATTATGCCATGCTTTAAATTGTCTATCTTGCATACAAATATATCTTTCTAATTGCTACAAATTAGCATCTCTATATCTTTAAATTACTTGTTTTAAGTTGCTATGCATGTTTTGATGATGATATCTTTGGATCACTTAGTTGTGTTTCAAATTGCTTCTGTTGTTCTCTAACTTGTTGCATCTATATAGCTGTATATCTTGTTTTGATACAACCTTGCGTTTCTTAGTGGTAATCATCTTTTGATAATGATGCATATCTACCAGTGGTTAATATCCTATCATGCTTATGAAATTTTATATCGCTTTGTTTAGATATTTCTCTACATATACTCATATCTTGTTCCTAGCTTGTGAATATTTTTCTATGATCTAGATCTTACTAGTAGTTCTAATTTGTGATATTATCCATTAGTATTTTATCTACACGTAGTTCTAGTATTGTTCATTAATTGATATCTAACACATAAATTGGTATCCAACTATATGCTATGCTTGTATCTCGTTTCATACATACATACTCAAGCTTGTTCCTCAACTTGGAAATATACTATATTGAGTTACTTACTTGCATAGTTTTTACTGTGATGTTTACTATAATTACATATAAGGTTATTCTAATTCATTTCTTGATCTTCTTTACATACATTGCTTGAACATGCCCTTATTTTTCGCTCTTCTACACTCCCTTTTCTAACAAGTTGTGTTTTAGCTCTTCAACCCCTCACTTTTTGAAATGACAGGGGGGAATAGGGAAGATATGCCTTATATATAGGGGAGAACACATATATATAGAACATATGAGTAGAAGACATAATATCTATAAATGTAGTGAAAGATAACCATGCATGAGGTATATCATCAATTGAGTGGGAGTATGTGAACTCCATTAACATCAATTGAGGGGGAGCATATCAACTCAATTCGATTTAAACCCCTAGGCTTCCCCAAAGCTATAAGTTTACTTAAATGCCTTCAATACATTTATGGAATGATTTCTCATCTTCAAAAAGGGGGAGGATGTTGACTCAGGGTTTAAATTGACAAAACCCTTGTTTTGATGATGACTAAACCATTCAACTGATTTTTGTATAATGCTTCTACTTGAGTGATTTAATATTAGATATACACACTCTAAATATCTAAACTTGTACATCTTAACTTGGAGAAATCAAGTCATACATGCATAAAGATCAACAGTGAAGAATAGATAGTTTTCTCCATATATTTTGATGTAAATAGATTGTAATATTTGTATGACTTGTAATTACGCTTAATGAAAATTTAGACCACTTAAACTGAATATATAAACACTTTTTAGACATTTGTCAAAAGTGATATAGGATGGCTTGTCGATCGAGTTTGTTCTGGTGGCAACTCGGCCGACAACCACTCTAACTCTTAGCAATGCCCATGGTCGGTCGAGTTTGTCATGATGGAAACTCGACCGATACAATACACTTTAACTTACTTTATAGTGTTGTTAGTCGAGTTACCCAAAAGATAAATTAGTCGATAACACTGTACAGTAAAGTACATAAAAGTGTTTCTATCCATTGGAGTGTTGCAAAACTTAAAACAACTAGAATTTGATCCTGAGTGTCTCCACTGGCTAGTAGACAACTAAAACTACAAAATGGGACCCCTTGGGCTTAATCTCATTGGTCAATAAGCACTATGAAGGCCCCTATATTGTAGTTGATAAAGATTTTGCCTCCAAGAGCCTCCATCCACTATCATGAGCTTAATCACTTGCTACATCCATTATAATGAGCAGGAGATTTGTAAAAGAGCTAGTCCTACATGTATATCTTGTGAGGATCTCAATTCCTCTACCTATCAATATCTCTTTCTACCATGATGATGAAGATTCTCTCTCTTGGCTAAGAGATTTGAAGAAGAAGGGAAGAAGTCCCTTGGTGAAAGCTTCTCCTTGCTGAAGCTGAAGTCAAAGGCAGAAGATTCAAGTCAGGAGTGGGTAAATCCTTGAAGGCGAAAGACTTGTTGCAAGAGTGGGCAAGTCCTTGGAGAAAGACAAAGACTCATTGCAAGAGTAGGTAAGTCCTTGGTAAGGTAGAAGACTCTTGGTCATGGATAGGTAAGACCTTTATAATAGTTATTGGTTCCTTGATCTGAAAAGGAATGATAGGTACCCTTGACCTATAAAAGGGTGATTTTATGTGGTAACTCTTATAATGAAATATAAGGAGTGAGACATGGTTGAAAGTCCTATAGGTTTACCTATCTAGGTAGTGGATGAACATATCCTCATTTGGAGGTTGGAAAAAGTTAAAAAAACTTGTATTATCTTATACTTGTTCAATCTCTCTCTCGCTTGCTATGCATGTTTAGTTGCACTCAAAGTTCATACTTGCAATATTATCTTAGAAATAACTTGAAGGTCTAATGAATTTTGTTTAGTAGTTTTAGATCTATCCACCCCACTCTAGAGACCATTATAGATCCAACAGATATATCGACGCTCAAGGTGGCTCGACCAGAGAAATAATGTGATAATGGGACACCTGAGAATACGAAATGGAGGTACCACCTCAACTTCTATAGTACATGGTGAGCTTATTGGTTGGACCACTTGAGCTCTCATGGGGGCATCACTTTTGATGGATCGATCACTACTGGTTTGATGTCAAGCAACTTATATGGGGGAAAATTAGTAATGATGGCTATTTGAAGTAGCTCGAGGTGTTTTTGGTGGTTGGGAGCTCAGATGTGTGAATAAGCTGTGGCGACTAGGTGTCATGAAAGGTTGAGAGACTACTGGCAGTGGCTAGATTTTCTAGGCAATATGAAATGGAGAGCTCAAATATGACAAATGTAGACTAGTTTGGTAAGTGAATGAACTGAGTAAAAGGGGTGAAACCCTATTTTACTACCAATTAGGGTACATTATGTGTATAAAAGAAACTAGAAAGAGTTGGGGCAAAAGTCACATGGCGTGTTGATGAAACACACACCATGTCATTAGAATGAAGTTGATTTTTGGGAAGTTAATATCGGCTGGTACATGCTGTGTAGGATCTGAACATACCATGTTGCTGAGAAACTATCGATTTGCCAACTTTGCAACATTGCAGGTAATAGGGATGTGAATAATGGAAACATGCCATGTTGGTGTTCAATAGTAGCATGATGTAAGTGATGTCTACATCATGTTTATAGGCTACATGCTGTGCTACTATAAAGCTATTACATTAATTGACATTTCTATGATTTCTTCAAATTTTGTCATCTATATCTACAAAGAAAGTTCAAATGAGATTACATGATGGCTTTCCATCTAAAGGATCACTATGATAGAGTTTATTTGAAAAAAAATACTTCAAAATAAATGATATGAAATAAATGGATCATTTCCCACAAAGGTCCTCCATTTAGAGTATGGATTTAGAATCTTCAACATCTTTAATTTGAACTAGAGAGGGAGTTGGTGGCTCCTAAATTGTATGTTTCTCTATGATTCATCTCTGATTGGATATCTAAGGACCCTAAGGGTGCATTTTGGTTCAAAAGAACTTGTTGGGAAATTTCATATTCTAGTGTTCTTGCATGAGGGGAAATTCCAACAACCTAGAAGAGAGTTGTCGAACAACGTCCTTCATAATATGTCCTTGTTGATGGAACGAATCATTTTGCTGTATTTGGTTTGAAAAGAAATTCTCAGTAAATGTATCCAAATTGTATTTCTATATGGTTGAAGCTGATGATTGGAAATCCTATTGACATTGTTGTTGAAGCTGGGCGGATGGTTTCCTATTGTTGGTCTGCTTCCCATTGATGGTTGTTGTTGAACATGTTGATGTTGAGGGTTATAAACATTGTTGTTGTTGTAATAGGAGAAGTTTGGGTGACCCCTCCATCCTAGATTGTAAGTGTTTAAATAGGGATTGTAAATTTACTTATTTACAAAGTTTCCTATCATATTGTATTGCTATATTTTCTCTTCAAACAGAGTAAAAAAGCTTAGTTTGTGGAAGATACATGTCTAGGGTATTTACTTGCATCAAAAAGTAAATTGACTTCTTGAATTGGTTGAGTACTTAGATTTTCAAATGTCTATGACAATCATCTAGCTTTGTTGTAATTAATATCAATTGCATCATCTGTGTACCTTCCACTTGCTCCTTGAAAGCAATGTTTGAAGAAGAAGGTTGGCAACTTCTTTTAGAACACCATTGTAAATGATTTATTGCCATGCCTTCAATTATAGGTAGGTTTCCTTGTAAGATTTGTTCATGTATGTGCCATTTGCAGCAACATCAACAAACTTCCTTGTATTGTAGAATAAGCCATTATAGAAAGTTTGCAATAGAAGCCAGTTACTTAGAACATGGTGTGGAAAAAGATGTTGAAGGTATCTAAATTGGTCCCCTATATCATGCAAGGTCTCTCCATCTATTTAAGAGTGAGTTGGCTCCTCAAATGTGCACTATTGTGAGGTGGAAAATAGGTAAGAAGACAATTAGGATCTCCTTCCAACTGTTGATGGAATTTCTAGGAAAAGAAGAGAGCCATGCCTTGACTCAATCTCTTAAAGTGAAAGTAAATAAAAGAAGGTAATCCCATCAGTAGGAATGCCATTTACCTTGAACATGTTGAGATACTATAAAAACTTAACAATGTGGAGGTTTGGATCCTCCATTGGTATCCCTCCAAATCTATTCCACTATATCATTTGCATGATTGTGCGCCTGATATGAATTTTTTTCTTTAATAAGTAGGCTACTGATAGCTCCATTAATGTCTATTATGACTGGAATAACAAAATCCTTCAGAGGATGATCGTCTTCCATGATTGGTTGTTCTTATTGAGATGGATGCTTAGGTAAAGGTTGTGATGATGAAGGTGATGAAGGACATGATTCTTCCAAATTTCATTGAGGTTCACTCCTTCTTGCTCTCAAAAGGATGCTAATAGTGCATTCAATTTTTGGGTTTAGAAATGTGGAAGGTTCAAGATCCCTTTTAGGAATGCCTCAATGTCTTGAAATAAAGAAGGTGACTAAGATACACACACAAAAATGAATGATGCAAAAAATGATTATGACCATGAAAAAAGTGATGTTAGATATGAGGGATTGCTATGTGATCTAGTCTCGCTTACTAATCAACACCTCTTACTCTAACAAAGTACCAATGCTCCCCGAAAACAAAGTCAATTTTTTTTGGGTTGGTTTTCACAAGAGTTTTAATATTTATAATCACCTTGATTCATACACCCCTACAAGTATACAAGTTTTTTGTAATCAAAGTTGTACCCCAAAGGAGGAAAGGTGGTTAGGTGCAAGAGTGATGGTTTTCCAACAAACAAATCCATTTATCAAAGAAGGCTTGTTATCATTCAAGTTAACTAAATGCTTTAAGAAGGAAAGAACTAAAATAAGGGTCACTTCAGTTGAAGGATCAAGTTTGATTAGAGATTCTTGAGGATGAAGTTTCACTACCATACATGTCATGAGATAAAAAACTCCAAACAAGTAAGAATGATAACAAGGGAAGTTTCAGTTCTACATCCATCCTGGTAGTATAGAACATATCTAACTTTATATAGCACCATCGTGCATATATGCTGAATAAAACCACCAAAAACCTTGAAATCCCTAACATTTCCTATCCAATCCCGTGGTCAAGTCAATGAGGCTATGATAAAAATTTCTTACTTCAAAGTATACCTTTCTAGTATATACAAGAAGCATAAACCATGCACACAAAATGGCCAGTCAAGCATATATGTAAATAAGCACATATGCACCATAGAATAGTGATTAAACTAGAATTAAGTAAGAAATTATACATTACATGGAAGTTACTCCCCGATGCCAAAGAAATAGAGATCTACTCATTCATGGCTAGAGAAAGAAGGTACAAAAAAAATAGAGTTGGACATCATGTAAGAAATATATAAACTTGCATTTCTTTGGAAGGGGCATGACAGAGTTAGAGCTCAGGTCAAGGAGTCAAGACTTCATCCTTGTTGGCTGAAGATCCTCCAAAAACCTTTGCTCTAAGGTGGAGAGAAGAAAACACTGAAGATCTTCGTTGGAACTATGAAGGAAGGAGGAAGATGAAGAAGGTTAAGAAGGTTCTCTCTCGAGAAATAATCTTTCCCTCCTAAGACGCCTCCAACTGCTCTTAGGTCTTCTCCTCTCTAGTCTTACTTCAAATGATCTATAGCAGTCCAAAGTAACTATCCCAAGATGGCTTTGGGTCATATATATGGATGTGGAGTGGTTACAATCGAGTTTAAGTGAAATTTGCAGGTGATATGTCGTGTAGATTGGCCTACATGGCATGTCTTGTGTTCTGTCAGTTGTAACTAATCGATTTTGCACGACATGGTCTGTCTGTAAGCAAAACAATGTGTTGGGTAGAATCTAACAAATTATGGTCCTGGATTGTCATGTCGTGTCAAGTTTTCTACACATCATGTTGGTTGCTTGTTGTTGGGGTTGATTTCATGCTATGGACACGACGTGTTGGGAGACCAAAATGGCATGACACTGACTTTTTTATTGATTCAATCTTTCAAATTTTTGGATCAACGGGGAATAAGTCAGTTGATAATATGATGATCTTGATATCCCCATTTTGATGCCAAAATATTATACCTACAATCAAAACCATGGAACGAGCAGAGGTAACATAAAAGTGGAAAATCTAGCATGATAAGAGGAAAATTTATGAAGAAATGGATTGAGAAGTGCATGTAAAAGTAAAAAGGCAATGTAATTCATGCAAATCACATACTGCTGCTATGGTCATTGTCTCCTTTTGATTCTCCACTACATGTATTGCACCCTATAGTTACACCCTACCCGATGGAAAATGACATGGATAGTGGCAAGAAGATAACCCTCTGAATTGCTTAAGGTGGCACATCTATGGAGGTAGAAATGCTCATAGCCCCACAATTACAAGAAAAGAAAAAACCAGCCAATATATTTAGTTCAAGCAAAAAAAATGATAGGTAAAGATATACCACAATCAAGCCTACAAAACCGCAACAACTCTTCATAGCATGGGACATTTCCTTTGGGAGAAAGTCACCCACAGGACACCTCCTCAAGCTCATCCGTAGGTGGACATAGATACCTCCACCCTAGTCAAAGGAAGGAACTACATTCAAGTCAAGAAGGAAGGAGAACCAACCGATCTCTCCCCTATTGCAAACATTTTACCAAAAAGGAAACTAGTAATCAACACAAAGAGAAATTCCCTAAACCTCAGGATGACATACAAATGGTCACTAGCACCCCGCATCTCACCCTTGTGAAAAAAGGTTGCTTGAAGCCAAGTGAACTTGACTTCATATCTAGAATCCACACCAATGTCAACAAGGTCCACCCCTAATATCCCATCTAGACAATGACACACACACACTCCTATCTATCGGGTAAGGTACAAATGTGAATCCCACTAAAGTCTAACCCAGTGATTCCAGTGAAATCACTAGGGATACAAATAGCTCCCCAATGGAAAAATAAAAAGGTACTAGACTCAGAGTGGAAGTGTTCAATCAAAGGAATAAGATAGTTCCTACCAACTATCCCACACTTAAAGATGCTACCAAAGATGGTCCCCTCGAGTAACTCTAATTACTCAACAACTAAGATGACATATATCATTTCTAGCTCATTTTAATGGGTCCATAGCTAAAGGATGAAGCAAAATATAAAATTAAAAAAACCATCACCACAAGTGAAAAGCCCGATCCATGTTTGACAAATACAAAGAAAATAATAAGGAGAAAAGTTTCTAAGCTATACCTCATTGCCCTCTCGACGACATCTATGATGTAGATTCATCCAAAATATATCGGGATGAGCCACAAACCTCTCAGGTGGGAGAAGTTCTCGTACGATCCTGCTCGCACCACCATGATGGTTTCCCAGAGCAAGCACAACTTAGATATGAAGTCATATGACAAGGTAGATATTCATAAAGTGAATATGCCTCCATCCCAACATCATCACTTGCATCCTACTCATTTATAATAGGGTCCTCCTCCTACCAATTATGAGCTTCCATCCACAGATTCACAACCACTACAACATAAGCTTCACACAACAATTTAAATAGACTTAAAGTGACACTAAATGAACCAGAAAACACAAAAATAACCAAATCTTAAATCAAAACATGTCTTCAAGTCATCTCCAACCTCTAGATTATGAAGAATGCCATGAAAGATAAAATTTGGATTTTGCCACCAAGGACCAAAAGGGCCAAACTAAAGCTTAGAGATGAAGAATATACCTCTCTAAAGATGAATGAAGCCAAAAACCCTAAAGATACCCCTGAAGTAGAAACTCTTAAGCTCCTTCACCGTAGAATAAAGATTGATCAGAGTACCACTTGAACACCACACAGAGCATCACAGAGAAAATGTCTCGATCGTGAGCCTCATCGATGGCAGAATGCATGTTGCTTTTTCTCTCCTCATTGTCACTACTGGTGCTTTTCCTGAGCCAATATCCGTTGTCACTGTCGCTACACATGAGTGGGTGAAATGGGATCTTTCATATCTTATCTCAAAAGTAAAAAATCTCTTATTTTTTAGAATAACATTTTTTTCTTAAATCTTTTGACGGTCCTAAATCATGACCTAAAACTGAACCAAGCCTTCATATAGTTCTTGCAAAACTCCTTTGAGTGATAGATAATGACCTAAAACTATAGCTTGTACCTTAATTCTATATTCTTTTAACAATCCTTTCCCATGACTTAAAACTGAATTAATCATACCTCAATTGACAATTTTTGGATAGTCTCAGATCATGACCTAAAATAGAAACAAATCTATTTTTGGTTTCTAAATCTGTTTACACTCAAACCAAGTGAGAGCCATAAAGTTACTGATAATCTCTCATCGATAATATGGGGAAATGGGGAATAACCCAGTGGAGGAACAAATGTTGAAGGCACCTTATCACTAGATGATCATCTAATGACCAATCCTAACTTCCTGTGAACATTATGAGATTACAATGGAGCAAATAAGTAACCAATACAATCACTGGCTAGAAAGATCAAAAATTGTCTAACATCCAATAATGAACATCCAAAGCCCTATCTTGGATAGGTAAACTCACCATATTTTCCCTTTTTGGGTTATGGTCCTAGCCCTGAATTGGCCTAGTAAAAACATTTTAAAATGCTTAGGAAGAAGATGAGAGATGATGAAGAGATCTTTTCACAATTGATTAGTATTCATAATTTTTTATGATCACAAATTCTTGATGTTTAATATCTCTGACAGCCACAAATCATATCCGCTTTTCACGTCAACCCTTTCTCACTAAGTCATGAGTTAATGAGAGAATCAAACTTGTTGATACAAGAATTGGAGAAATGATGAAAGTCCCTTTTACAAAAAATAAACCTTGAATGGTTCATCAACACTCAGGGGAAGGAATGTTTGGTTAGACATGAATAACACAACCTAGAGTCCATCTTTGTTTTGGAGAAATCATTCACACCCAATTTTATTTTTATTATGAATGACTATTTTATTATTTCATCCTTAGAAGGAAGATATATCACCTACTCCTTCCACCCTTCACAAGGTTAGTCAGATCATCCTTGACGAGTCCAACCTTTATGACCATCATGACTAAAAATGGGGGTCAGACTTGACTCAAGCATGCAGTTCTCACCCTTATCCCAAACCTCACCTTGAGATGGAAAAACTATTGACACTCCAATTTTTTTCACTAAGTAGCACTTCATAGTTCATCATCATCATCATCTAAGCCTCATTGCCAACTATGTTGGGGTCAGCTACATGAATCCTTCATTTCCATTCAACTCTATAAGGATCCATGTCATAGAAAGAGTAACAAAGTTTTTATAGCCTGGCTATCAACCTACCACCAACCCTCCTCCTTTACATGGGCTTGGGACCGACTACATTTGCACAAAATGTATGGAAACATAGGCGGAGTTAGTAGTAGTTCATAGTTAATGTTAATGATTTGGCTAATGATGGTTTCCATTCCACATTCCATACATTTTATCATTTTCGCACATTTATCCATATTTTCCCACATTTCTATCTATTTAATCTATATGTCACCAAGTTATACCCAGTTTGGGGCTTTCTTGAAGGAACCTTATTTTCATATTAAAAGTGCAATTTGCTCATCCATTATGCTCCTTATAAGCCTGTTCCATATATTGCCAAGTTGAATTATCCTAAATAAATTATTTATTTATTTCTAGCAGATATTCAATTGATTTTTTCTTGATATATTTGAGGGATAATCTTGAAATAGCTATCTCTTCTATCATTTTATTCGAGATCTGCAATTTTCCACATTTTTCTCCATAATATGTCTAAAATAACTAAAAAATAAAAAAATATGTTTTATCCAGACTGGGCCACTCGGCAGAGCAGAGCCATCCACCATATGCCACGTAGAGGATTTCTTTGAAATATGTGGGCCACGCCTCGTGGCACATCGTAGTGATCCATCACCTCCTCTAGAGGGTTATGTCTAGAACCTTATCCTTGTTTCTATCATATGCATACTCCCACATCCATCGTATTTGATGCCCCTTTTAGTAGCTTCTGAAGCTAAAGGATCAAACTTTCTCCCTCTTTTATTTTTACACTATTTGAGATCTGAGGGGCATTCCTCTAACACCACATGCTTCTGAACACTATTAGACTGTGAAATGGTTACCTAACCATATTCCTAACTACTACTTTAACTGGTTTTACTACATATAACTATTCATATATGCTTAAAGTGGTAATGTGATCTATCTGCATATCTCTATTCACCGATCTCATAAAAGATTAGAACTTGCTTCGACTCATATCTTCCTATTATCCTCTAAATGTTTCCTAAGCATCAATCCTAATCTCCTGCGAGGGATCTCTATCGTGGGGAGGTCGTCAGGTGATTAGGACCCCAATACACCTAAAGTTTAGGATCCTTAGGGCAATGATGGAAAACACACAAACATTTCCAACCCAAAGGCCCACCCAATAAAATATGAGGTAATAATTTTTCATTTTACTAAACTGAAAATATAATTTTCCTCAAAAAGGGTCAATTCTAGTATACCGCGGAGATGTGGTGCTAATCCTTGCTCACTTGTAAAAAGATAATCAGATCTGAGTTTCTGGGTTTAATATATTTTTATTTGTCCGAATCGGATGTCAAATCAATTTTCTAACGTGGACTCACAACATTTTATCCTATTTTTTCATTTTTCTATATACAACGTGGTGGCGACTCCAAAGCCCTTTCTCCTTATTTTCCATCGGACCGTTGTAATAAGTTTCACTATCAAAGATATATATCAAACAGATGACACTATTGTTTTTTTAGATAGGACGCCACAATAGATGAATGGACCTAACTAAATATACTCTCCTGGTCAATAACTAGGTAATTAAGAAAATTCAAATAATAAATTTGTACATATAGAAAGAAATGTGAACATACGAAGAGATTCTTAATTAGGTTAAACTTATTGGTTCATAAATACAAGGTATTTAAGAAAAAAAGCATATTAAAGATTTGAACTTCATCATCCATATATCCTAATCACCGTAAAAGTACTCGTATGGATGACTCTACTCCAGAATCTAAGATAAGCACATAAGGAGTGTTAAACACGGTGGGTACACATTCTGGGTAAACTATAGCGACGAGAAATTAAACTTTCGATAGTTCTTCCAGCTTTCGTTGTTACGCAAACATCAATCAACGACCTCAACAACAAACGAAGAAGAAAACAAGATAATTTTTTTATGTTTTTTCAAAATCCAGGAAAAAAGATAGCAACATTATTAAATAGGTGATGCGGAAATTGGAATCACATATGCCGAGTCGCCTTTTATCTTAAAATAAAGAGAGAGAGAGTATGTACTCGCACAGTTTGGACTACGCCCATCCATCTATGTGGGCCTCACTAAAAGCCCAGTATATAGATATACAAGATTTATCTGTATGCAAAATTCAGTTTGACCTGCTAGGGAGCTAGAAGTCAGTAAAGCACACCCCACCCATCCTATCATTGATGTAGTTAGTATTCCTTTGCTTATTAAATTATATTTTATTATCCATTCATTTTACTAATTGTCTAAGCCTAAGAAAGCTCCATAACATTCCACTAATAATAAAATTTGCCGGTTAGTGTATTTGCACATTAGCCCTGACTTTATATTGCAAAGTGTAGTATTCTTAATTTATAAATATTTCACTTAATGACCGCATCTCCAAGCTCATATTATCATTTACTTTGGGGAGAAATGGATTAAAAATCAATTCTCAAAGAAAAAGATACATGTTATGTTACAACAGCAAAAAAGATTCCATCTTGAAATCTATCCTTCCATATCCTACTGCAACGAGTTACACCTCCTAACTGAACTATAGGGCCTACGTCACTTGAGCATTGTATTGAGTAATGTTTAACTTCTTGAGATATTTATTCGAATTGTATTGCCTACACAAATGCATTGGGTCAATTTATGATTGTGATATTCCAATGGTGTGATTTGCATTTAAATGTTTCAGCGTTGTCGACATCATTGTGTACTTGGTGGGTAGCCGCTTTAATATCTACTGCTCCAATTGTCATCACCAAATAGGACAAAAATACTTGTAAAGATAATACATCATGCATGCCTCAACGATTTGTATCACTGGTAGCATCTTTCGTTTATGCTTTCTCACGTTTGTTCTCAAATTTTGAACAACAAAATATCCAGCACACAGAGGATGTTTCCACACAAAACCCTGGTTTCTAAAAAGGAAATTGATCACAACTGACTTTTGCATGTAGGCAAATCTCACATATAGCCAGTAGGCCCAGTACCTAGAGACTTGGCTGCTACATAGGCCTACATAGATGAACTTACATAGTCCAAACTAGGTGCATGCATATTCTTTTCCTTGAGGTAGCAGGATTATAAAACAAATGAGCGATCATGGTTGGTGTTAGGACGGTAGTAGTAGCAGCAAAGGCCTGAGCCAAACTAAAAGATCTTGAAGATACCGTAGAATGGGCCACGATCTCTGGATGTGAATGGCTATGAACGGGTTGAGTTCGACTTTTGCTGGTGACGCCTGTACGAGGTCGGAGAGCCTAGCTTTTTTGAAATGGCCGAGGAGAAGAGGGCCATGATGCTTGTTGTGCCTCTGTGTGATTCAACAATATACTAGTAAGGTGTGGATCTTGACAGAGTCTATTAAGAGTTTCCAATCGCCTGTGGCAAAGCTATATAGCTAGCTTACAATAGGGAAAGTAATTATTGTATACATGTTTTTTTTAAGAGAAATTTAGGAGACAATCTTATTCGTCCAGTCCTCCTCTTGCGAGGAAATTTAAAGAATGATTACAATTATTAGGTGATAAATAATAATTAAATGTGGTAGGACTTCTACCATTACATAAACCATTCTCTAAATATCTACCAATAGATTAAGGAGCTCTGATATAGTCAAACCATCCATGCTTATAATTTAGATGGTACTTTGCAAGGCCATCAGCTGCCCTACTATTTTCTCTTCTGGTGTATCTAATCTTCCACTCATGCCTCCCTTCCAGCTTCCTTTGTATCCTGTCAATCCAGTTGGCATACCTGGGTGTGGCTTGAGGAGTCATCTCCAACATCTCAGTGGCTCCCTTACAGTCCGTTTCAATCTCCACCTTCTGATGATCCTTTGTAGCTATGTCAATAGCCATGTAAATGGTCATCAAATCCCAAGTCATAGATTAATCTATAACACACTTCTCATATCCTCTGACCCAAACACCTTGTTCATCGTGGGAGACTACTGCGATTGCCACTTTCTTACTTGTCCATGTTGAATCCACATTGAGTTTGATTCCCCCAGTGTCCGGTTTAGTCCATTGCGCAATTAGGGATTCTTGGGTGAATTTTTCTCCGTTTAGGCTTGTTGAGAATAGTGAGCTTCCCTTAGAATGAATTGGACTTGGTGCGAGGTAAGCTTCACCTGACCCTCAAATAGGTGGATGTTTCTACATTTCCAAATATACCAACATGTAATCATGAAAATATTATGTTGGTCATCTCTCCTTCTAGCACATTCTCTAGCCAAACACTAATATCTCCATTGAAGAACTGTTAAGAGTAGTTTCTTTAATAGATTTCAGCCCAGATTTCCTTCGCATACTTACAGTCTCTTACAACATGTAGACTGGTATCATCAGCTTCCCCACACCTCTCACATTTGCTATTGATGGCCATATGTCTCCTTACATGTCTAGCATTCGTCAGAATGGCATCATGGGTTAGAGTCCTCGATAATGTTCTAACCCTACCTACCACTTTAGCTTTCTAGATGCACCTCCATTCCTCCTCAGTTATTATGTTTCTGTCGGATATAAGAAGGTTGTATGCAGATGCTGTTGTAAATTTTCCATCTATAGAACTTGCCCACACCCTCTGGTCTTTAACAAATGTGTTATGTGGTGGCACTAACTGCAAAATTTTATTAACAATTCGAGTTGGGAGCGATTCCCTTAGGAGCTCCTCATCCCACCTCCCATTGTCCACAATCACCCTAGCCAATAGCATGTCTTGTAATTTCTCAGGTATCTCCTTCATTGTGATTTGTTCCAACTTCACCCCATTTTCCTCCAGATATCCTTCCAAAATTTTATGTTTTCACCATTCATGGGCACTATATAGGAGTTGTCTTCAATAATCTTCTTACACTACAAGGTTTCTCTTGCTAATCTAGATCTGGCTGTATTACCTATCTTCCATATGGGCCGTATACATTTTTGCCATTACTTTGCACCATAACAAATGTCTATATGTGCTAATATACCACACATTCCTTAGTAGCAGAGCCTTGTTCCATTCCCTCATGGTCTTTATCCTGAGCCCACCCTCATCCATTATGCTCGTGATCTTGTCCCATGCAACTACAAACAACTAATGATTTTTGTGTCCTCCCCCACATGAATCGTCTAATACATCCATCTATGCAATCACATAGACTAAGAGGTAAAACAAAGCTTTGCAGAGTGTAAGTAGGGATGGCCATGAGTGTCAATTTTGTAAGGCAGCACCGACCCATGAACGACAGACATTTGGCTGACCATTAACTTACTCTCACCTTAAATCTGTGTAGGATCTCAGTATAGGTCTGCCGTGTGACTTTGGAGTGTAATATTGGGACCCCTAGGTATTTCCCTAAGTCTGTTGTCATCTTGAATCTATCAATCTTGTTTACTTATCTTCATACAATTTACACAATGCTGGCTGCAAAAAAGATTTGTGTCTTGGCTATAGAAATGGCTTGTCTCGAGCCTTGTTCAAAGATCTTGAAGCAGAGTTTGATCACCTTCATCTTTGTACACGTCGCCTACCCAAATAGGATTAAGTCATCCACAAATCAAAGATGTGACATTTTTATACCACTTCTCCCTAATACAATAGGCATCCATTCACCTTTGTCAACAAGGTTATGAATCATCTGATTAAGTCTTGCAATACAAAGGACAAACATATACGGGGACATCGGATTACCCTGTCGCAATCCCCGACTTGCTTTAAATGGTTCACTGAAATTTCCATTCTATATTATGGTGCACTCACCAGTAGATAATGAGTTCATAATGTATGTTATGATATTGGTGGGTATGTCAGTACATTTTAGTGTGTTCAATATGAACTCCCATGACATCATGTTTTACACTTTGACCAAGTCAACCTTGATAGCCATGTATCTTGCTTCTTTCTTCCTCTTTATTTCATGGATAATTTCTTGGGCCATGGCTATGCTATCGATGATTCGATGTCCTGGGAGAAAATTGCTTTGGGCTTCAAAGATCCAAGCAGGTAAGTAGGACTTGAGCCTTTCTACCACAATTTTGGATGTGAGTATTGAAAGGCTCGTAAAAAATTCCAATACAACTTTTCCTTCTATTTCCATGAATAAAAAAATAGTCATGATATTTGATTCAATATTTAATATGAAAGAGTGTGGGAGATATAAAATGTAACTTTTTCATATATTGTTATATATTAGTGTTTTATTCTAATATGGAATTATTTTGAGAGAATAGATGTTTAGGGTGGCTTTTGTTTTCTTTCTTTAGATTCATTGGGTTGTAACAAAGTTATAACAAAAATAGTAAGATGTATCACTCCTATTGCGTACAATTGTTTCTAAAGATTATAGTAGAAAGGATGAAGCTGTATCTTAACGTTGGATCCCCCAATTCAAATGAACTTTATTCAAGGATGAAGGATCACTGACAATGATGATGTTTGTCTAAGAGATCATTCATTCAATGGAGGTTTCTGAATTATGGACGCATTGTATGGTGATTAAGCTAGATTAATCTAAAGCCTATGATCAGATAAATTGGAACTTCACCAGTTATACCCTAGACTGTACTGATTTACCGACTAACATCATATCTATCATCATGCATATTATCACTATTGGAAGGTCATATATCCTATGGAGTGGTGAGGTGTTATAGAAATTTAAACTAATTAGAAGTGTCAAACAAGGCGATATGCTCTCATTTTATATTTTTATATCGTTCTTAGATAGGTTGAGCCAAGCTACTTCCATTGAGGTGGAAGGGAAGAAGTTGAAATAGACAATCTTCACAAGGAAGAAGATTTCTTTAAGTCACGTCTGCTCTGCGGATGACATCTTATTGTTTGGAGAATCTTCAATCAGACAAGGGAAGGTGATGATGGAATGTCTCAGGAATTTTGAATGTAATTAAGGACAAAGCTATCTAAGGAAAAAAAATGAATATCTTCTTCTTAATGGGGACACCGGCTCTCATTAGAAGGCACATTTATAGGAGGACTATTATTATGGAGACAAAAAACCTAAGGAGATACCTAAGTGTGCCTACTGTGCATGGGAAAAACTCTAAGCAATTGTATGCATGACTGGTTAGTAATATGCAAACTAAGAATGATGGGTGGACATACAAGACTCTCTCCTTAGCAAGATGGATTACTCTAGCTATAACATTTGGGCCCACTCCCCAAGGATCTAGTAGAGTTTTAAGAATGATGATTGGCCCCACAGACCACCCCAAGCCTTAACTACGCACTTTTTCCTCACTCACATGCAAGCCATGATAAACTTCCTGACTTGTCACCCATCCTAGTACTACTCTGGACTGAGCATGCTTAACTACATAGTTCTTTAGTGATGGACCCCCTGAAAAGGAGGTACACCTTGGTGATTTAGGTAGTCCAATCGTTCCTTTTAAGATCATTTTATAAAACCCTCAGGTTGTGTCATAGATACATCCTCAAGAAAATTCCCATAAAGGAATGTGGTAGGATGTTACAATCTCTCCCACTTAGACTCTTGACGTTCTCATTAAGACTCCACCATATGGCCTTATAATATTTCCCCATTTCAGTGCAGACCCAAAATGGCCCATGGACACCCAATTCCCAATCATGGAATACCATCGCAAGGGTGGCTACATCACCATGGACAATCCTTTCCAACATGCCTGGTCTGCACAGCTCAAGACTGGCATGCCACATGTCCATGTGGGATCTACTTAATTGAGGGGTTATGGCTCTGATACCATTTGTAACACCAGGGCTCACTACCTAAGGCTCTAGTAGAGTTTCAAGAATGACGGCTGACCCCAAAAACCACCATTGTTCTTAACTGTGTGCTTTTTCCTTATTCATGAAGAAGCCAAGATAAACTTCCCACCTAGTCACCCATCCTATTACTACTATGAGATGAGCACACTTAACTGCAGAGTTCTTTAGTGATGGGATCCCTAAAAAAGAGGTGCACCTTATTGATGTGGATAGTCCAATCATTCTTTTTAAGATCATTTTATTCAAGGCCTCAAATCCTAAGACATTACACTAGACAAATCAATGTTGAATTTGACCACTACCTACATTATGCAATTAGTGAGAATGCCAATCTCAATTTGTGATAAAATTGTCAACTGGTGAGAAACTTCATATGGACTGGTCATGGGGAGAGGTCAAGAACTAATTTAGTAGACTGGAAGAGAGTAGTGGCTCCTATGGATAAAGGTTGGCTGTGTATCTACTCAACAAAGAAGTATAATGAGGCTTTGATCATGAAGGCAACATGGGACTTCACCAATTTGAGGAACACAGACTAGATGGAGTTGATGGACTAAAAATATAAGAATGTTAATGGGTATAGGAAGATGGGGTTCAGTCTATGGAGTATTCATCAATAGATTGTTACAATTAATTGTCATACTAAGAGAGTAGTTATGAATGGAACATAGACTAATATGTGGGAGGATGCTTGGTTAAATCAAGATCCATACTGCATATGCTACCTAATAAGTCCATACCTATGGAGATGGCTGATATGAAAGTTATCTAGGATGTGAAAGATGATGGTCTTTGGGATGAAGATTTTTCTGAGAGACTGGTTCAATGAAATAACTATCCTCGAGATTATTAGCATGCCAAATCCTAAGGCCTCTTATAGGGAGGACAAGTATTGTTTAAGCATGCAAAAGAATGGAACCTTGTCTACTAAGTCAGCATATCTTAAGCTCATGGAAGCTAAAGCTTCAAACAATAGAGGGTAAATAAGAGGTGTGTGGCATAATGAGCTCCCACAAAGAGCTTATGGTGCCTAAAGCATGATAGGCTGCTGACAAATCTATTAAGGTGTTTGAGGCAGATGACTAATGATCCAAGGTGTCAAAGTGTGGTGAGGCCGAAGAAACATATTTAAATGTAATCAGAGATTGCAAGTTTAGTAAAGAGGTTTGGAGAGTGTTGGACTCAAACAATATACCTCAATTCTTCATAACTTAGACCCTTAACTATTACACCCCAATCTCACAATTACCATTAATCATGAGATTAGGGCATAAAATTGAGGATTTATCGTAATACAAAGATCACCCTTAACTTTTTCTTCTTTTTCAAACTCTTTGTTTTCTTGCATTGAATCACATAAACAAACTTTACAAGAGAATTAAACCTTGATTACTCTAATATGATATTAACATTAATGATACACATCCATACACTCATTCTCAGGTACATACGACATGATAATCAGATACATTCTTTCTTATTAAGAAAACAAAGATACAAAACACCACTTACAACACTCTCACATCTATACTAGGACCTAGAGTGACAAGGACAGACTGAATTTAACTATACTCATACTTAACTTTTGTGGCAGATCTACTCTGATGCAATGATATCTTCAATCCCCATAGTTTCCCTAAAATTTTTGAGTAGAGGGGTGAGCCTACTCGCTCAGTGAATGAGTACTTCAAAGAAACAATCTAAAGCACTGATATAATTACAAATATACTTTTTAGCAATTGATATCAATTATAACAACAGAAAGCTTTAGAGAGTCTAATAATTGACAATCATAAATATGGCAGGATACTCTAAATATATATAATAGTGAATCAATATATGAAATGCTTGATTGATCATAAAGAGAACTAATAATTCAGAAACATATAAAGAATAATTGAATAACTGTACATACTTGTTTGACATCTCATTCATTTTATTATGCCCTGATCATATGTAGTATACTCTACATATGAAGACTCGTAGTGCACTACGATCACACCGTACAAGACTTAGAGGACACACCTAGGAAATGCTAAGTCTGACTACTCTCCTGGTCTGCAATAGGGAAATGGCTCATTGTCCTAAACTGGACTCCTCCTCTAACCTAAGCACACATGCAGAGAGTCAAGCCACCTCTTGGATTTTTTGTACTCTAGTGCCACCAGGACTTCTGATTGATGTTGGACACTGTAAACTATAATTTAAGGAGACTTCCACTAGGGCTTCGTCCCCCGTGCCACTTGATAGCACATTCCGACCCCCATATACTGGACACTGCCAGGGTTAGGCCATTTCACCCCTAAGGCACATACCTCACATAGGGGTTCTACGGTGTTCAGGGCTCCTAAGTACATTATTTTATTATTCCTAGAAAGCTCTTTCTACATTGCACCCTTATCTTACTTATACTTGACTCTGGTATCTCTATGGTGTCGTGTCTACTTATTTGAAGTTATAATACAACATTTATATCATTATAAACTTGGCAGAGTAGTATATTCAATACACTATAATATACTGAGTAATCAACATACTATACATGCAGACAGACTAAAATTCTTAAATAAATAGATTTCATGTCCACTTAGCACATACACACTAGAATTGTGCATATCAACCCAAATCTTGAGTTGTGCATCTCATAACTCAATTAAGAGTTAATTACTTATCATGACAAGAATTATTAACAATATCTGAGAACATTGATATCACAATACTTGATTCATTGAACACCCTACCCTTAGGGTTTCATTTGATCACCACAAATGCTACAAAGAAAGGTGTAATACATCTATCACGTACTTTTCAAATCTTTAAAACACATGATACCTAGGATCTCAACCCCTTATCACATTACTGGGAATTCTACTCCCTTCACATAATTATCATGATTACTGGATCTGGGTATTCAAACCCTTAGATCATCACATAGCATTGTTACCTCTGTAACATGTAACCATTACCTCTAGGTCCTTAGACCAATGTATTCATTTCACTGGTTGTACAAGTATTCTCATGGCTCAAAAGTCCATCACACATCTTGTCACCTCTCACTAGGCAACAACTTATTCACATGGCTCCCATAAAGATTTCATGTGACATAAACATTCATTGAATAAAGACTACTATCAACAAATCATATAAAATCAATATATGTATGAAACCTTGGAACTAAGTTGAATTTGGGTTTCCATGCCATTCACTAGGATATCATGCATCAATAATAACATTGAATAAACAAAGTCTATCATGTCAAGAAAATCCCTTCAAATAGATTTCACGATATCTATTCACAAATATTCAACTTTCCTCGCATCTAAGGTTTCCCCCTCTTTACTGAGATATCAAACAAACTCTATTCACTTTGAATGAAATCCAAGATAGTATCTGACATATATGTACTATGAATTTAGATAAACAATAATTCATAACCAAGGGGATCTAGATAAGAAATTTTCTCTATTTACTTATACAACAAATTTCAGTCATAGACAAATTCCCTATGTTTCAGTTTACTCTTATAACCTTTGCAAATACTTAGGGAATTCTCATTAGGATGTATTGTATACATTTCTAATATGATTTTATCATCTGAACTTCATCCAAATAGAGGAAGAATCCATTTTATATCATTTTGCAACACTTAGAATAAATAGACAATTCAGGATTTGTAGTCGCATACTAGCAATTAAAGATTATGGATGAATTAACCAATTTTCATGCAATATACTATTTAAAGGAAGTTCCCACTAACCCTAAGGTGTGGAAACACCTTAAAAACGTAGCTCATCCCTGAAAATATCGATCTCATATCAAATCCCTAGCAATTCACCCAATTCTTCTTTCTTTCAACTCGGAAACCATGATTTCATTATTCCTCAGACCGCAAAACCCTAGGTTAGCATCTCCATCAATTTCTCCTCTCAAACCCTAACTCTCCCTCTCTATCTAGGATTTCATTTCTATAGAATGAATTACAAATTGTGAGATATACTAGTGTGTTAGGTTGACCATATAGAGTAATTGAGCTGCTTGGGTCAATTGCACTTTAACCCCTTACTATACTTTTTCTTATTTCAGCAAATTGTTTCTGTCATAAAAAGGTTTATGTCATTCGTGTATTTTAGAGATCAAAACTCCTCCAAAATTTATTAGAATTTAGAGTGTTGTGTACAATTGAGTTTCAAAGTTTTAGTTAAAATTTGAGATCATTATAACCTTCCATTAAATAATTTAAAATCAAATAGTGCACTGCTATCTAGAATTCTGTAGAAATGTCAGTTACTATAATTTGTGTACTGATAAGGACTAAACACATCCAAAAATTATTAAAATTTTACATGTTGTGTATGATTGTGTTTTAGATCTCTAGTTAAAGTTTCAGATAATTTGGATTTACCAATAAATAATAAAAAATCAAACAATATACCACTGAACAACATTCTGTTAGCATGGTCGGTTGAAATATATCTCGACCGAGAATGACTTTTGAAGAACATCCAAAAATTCTGAAAATTTTCACTTAAATGCATGATTGAGTTATACATATTATATCCAAATTTCAATTAATCTAAATTGCATAGAAAATATGATAAATTATTTACCGTACTACTATCTTGATCAAATTCCAGACTCATGTACCATCAAAACCCTATTTTTTGCTGATTAGGGTTTACATTTCTCAAACCCTAATTCTTCAAACTAAAATCATAGTTAGAGTTTCTTCTTAGGTTTGAAACATCACAATTGATCTACTATCATTAATCAAGTATAAATGATGTTCAATCTAATCAAGCATTTAATCATTCCGGAAAACCCTAGTTTACTAATTAAGCACAAATGTGGTCATTACAATTCTCACTCCCTTAAAAAGTTTTCTCCCCAAAACATAAATACGCAAACAAAGTATATTTAAAGTTTATTTTAAGCCTCTGAAATCTTACATCTCTTTACTTTCTTGTATTTTATACTTGAATGTATTTTTCAACGTTAAATCCTTTATTTCTTTTCTAATCACAACATGTTAAAACAATTCTCAATGATAATAAACAAATTCTCTATGCCACAATAAATCATAGCAGAGAGAGAGAAAGAGAGAGAGAGAAACAACTGTTTCAATATTTTTTTATACTCTTGAGGTGTTACCTCAACATTGATAATCTGATCCAACTATCTCAATTCATACGAATCAATATGTACTATTGTTACGTATTACCTCCAAATCACAAAAGAGAGTTCACCATGTTGTTTTGAATTTTTACTATTATGCTACTCAAATAGCAAAATAGTCTTGAGTTGGAAGACTAGATTCAACAAAAATTGTACAATACTACTCACGACATCCCCATTGGATCATGGATGCATAAGTTGAAGCATTACCATTACATTCCATACTATTCACAAGTATGAGCCCACACATAATTCAAGGTGTAACTATTAGGTTATAACATACTAGGGTTTCAAAAACAGTAACAAAGTACTCCATGATTGTATTAGTCATTCAAGGACTATAAATACCCAATTACCATCACTTAACTATATTAAAGCTAGGTATAACAAGCTATACCTCATTAGGGTTACATATCAATACAACATGGTTATCATCCCTTCTATTCATATGAGTGAATAGGTAAGACTACCTTATTCAGGGTAACCCTCCATTTGTTTTATCATCATTTGAACCATATCACCATACAACAGTTGTACAATACTGAGATGGATTACTGGTATGAATGACTACAAATATCAGACACCTAAAATTAACATATTGCTTGTACATGTACACTTAAATCATACGTAGAACCGATTTACATCCCTTAATATACCTTCAACAAATTATACTTCTAAAAACAAATTCACATATTACTAAAAGCCATTGTTTTCTCTTATCTCTCTTCTCATTCATTACTACTTACTTTTTGCTACTTATCCTTCTCATTTTAATCATGTAGATTAAACATCCCTAAAATTGAAACATACAAGGTACAAATAGATTATTCATCATTCTTGCTATCACTGCAACAATTTATCTCATATCACACTTCACTCATATTGTATTTCTTCTTTTGTTCAAAACACACTTGTTACATTTCAAATTTATATCTTACTCTTTACTCTGAATCATTTCCATATTGTTTATCTACCTTTTAGATTGGCTATCTTTAAACCCTGTATTACTATCAGTGCTAGTTTACTTCTCATAGTGCAAATTGCATGATCTTGTTTTATAGAGATGCTAGTATTCAAGGTCAAATAACTAGTGACAACCCTTGAACTACTACAACTCTAAACATTCTAGGGTTTGGTCCTTATCAGTAGCATGACGTTGTTGTGTGTAACTTTGCTCCCTTAATTTGAAAGTCAAACTTTGGATCTCACAAGTTTTACTAAAGTCTTTCTTATCTTATCAATTGAATTTCCTTTCTCTTACTTGGCCATTCAGATAGATTACATTCTCAATTTACCCTGCTAGGGTTTCATCATCATATTGTATGTCATTATTACATTCACTAGATGCCTTTACCATGGTGGTTATGGATCAGACATGATTCATTTTCTTATCACTTCTGTCACGCCCCGATCTCACATTAACCACAGACCACAAGATTAGGGCGCGACAGGATGGGATTATCATATAAACAAATCACTGCGAACTTTTTCTTTTTAAAACCTCGTAATGACATCCGGATTATTGTTGTAAACTAAAACATAATAAACTATTGCGGAAGCATTTCAATTAAACTGGCTAGAGAAAGTAAACAGAGTTTACAACATGTAACATTGTTTAACAGAAAGTAAACATAACAATTAATTTACATCTTTATACACATTACACATACACACTCTCTCTCACCCACACCATGTCCCAAAGACCGAGGGGAAGGGACTAAGAGACCACTATCTATCTAAACTAATTACATATACCTTCTACTGATTAAGCGTTAGGACGAAAGGATTCTTCAGATTCCTGCTGCTGACGATAACCTGAAAATGTTTTGAGTAGAGGTATGAGCCTACTCGCTCAGTGAATAGCCTTTCATTTAGCTATCACTAAACAACTCATCAGGTTTATAGAATTGAAATAAACATAAATACAGTACAAGCTGGGCAGTTCTAATGACATAGCAGACTACAAAATATAATCACATTTCTATGCAACAACAGGTAATGTAAACTAATAAACAGATATGATGAATTGGCACAAAAGTTCATATATATTAATTTACTGTGATCCTATATGATTACATAATTATATTATTATTATGCCCTAAATATATGCAGTGTACTCTGCATATAAAGATCCGCAGCAAGTTCATGCTACGGTCCCACCGTACAAGACTTAGCGACACACCCGGGAAATGCTAAGTCTGACTGCTGTCCTGGTCTGCTACAGGACTCTCAGGCTCACACGGCCTCACTGCACTCTCAAAAGAGTGTACTCTAGACTCCTCCTTGAACCTGAGCACACAGGCGGAGAGTCGGGGTTACCACCGTGACACACGCACGGATTATTGTTGAATAACCCCCATATACTCCAGTGCCACCGTGACACACGCACGGATTATTGTTGAACACTGCCTTTCTGCCCTCGTGCCACCGTGACACACGCACGGATTATTGTTGAACACGAGTCACCGACCATCTAGACACACGCTAGGTAGGTCGTTTCACCCCAAGGTGCAGACCTCACGAGGGGTTCTACGGCGTTAGGGCACCTAAGTCTATTAACTGATTAACAAATAAACATTTAAACAGGAATATCACATTTACTGATTTCGTATCAAATCACAATACACTGTCATTCTAAACCGACAGAGCAATATATTTCAAATCATTGTAATTTCTGATAAAGTCTCATACCATGCATTCAAGCAAATTAGAAATGCATAAATATCCCAACTTATTTCAATTTGGCACATACATAGTGAATTTACGTAATTGAACATCTTATTGCACAAATTAAAGAAATTTACTTCACATATGAGAATCATACTCAACAATTATCAATTCTCTAAATTTCTCGAAAAACGTGCACATTATCCCAAATCCTGGTTTGTGCATCACTTAACTCAATTAAGAGTTAATTACCTATCACAACACAATTTAATAACAATACTTGAGAATTTCTGGTAATAATTCAGAGAAATATGCCATTTCATGTAAATATCAATTTACACATATTAACGTCAAAAGATATATGCAATTTAGGGTTTTATTGCATATTTTATTTATTCATATCAACTTTAAAATCGTACATCTGATAATTTATCAGAAATCCTTATTGTCTGGGTTCATACCCAATCCATACCATTTTTAGACATGAATTTCTAATTTCAACATTCAAATAAGCAATTTAGGTTCCAATGAACCATATAAATCTACCGATTCAATCCACACTGATCAATTGCTAAATTTAATCATATAACAGCGTCTAGAAGCAATTTATGAAATAAAAAGTCGGGCGACGCCAAACGCTGCCCGACGCCTGATAACGCCTGTTATCAGCGTAATTCGCGCACATAACTGGAAATATTCAAACGCCTGAGTTTATTAATGATAATTAAACGAAACGCTACTCACAGCGATTTGGTCTATCTGGATTCGTCCGGAGGTGTGTCCAAGGCCAGATTCCGGGCGATTTTGGATCGTCTTCTACCTTGGTAATAATTGATTTACTGTTCCTGCTCACGGCCTGTTGCTTCACGCTCAACTGGAATCGGCTACTAAGCTTTGATTTGGGCCAAATTGATGGAAAATTCCAACGCAAACCTCCTAGCCGAGGTCTAAGGCCGTGATTTAGAAGCTTTGGCCACCCCAAGATCTCCTCCTCCAGGCCATGCACAGACGCAGCTTCAACCTGCTGCTTGCCGCAGCCAAGCTGTTGTGCGGCAGCTAGCCTAGGAAAGGTGGGAAGAGTGGGTGGTGGGTAGGGAAGGAAGAGAAGAAGAAGAGAGAAGGGAGAAAGGAAGAAGGAAGATAGGAAGAAGAAAACCTCCGAATCGGAGCTCTGCTCCAAGGGATCGCTGTTCGGCTGCGGCTCATTCAGCCTGCGCGCCGCTTAAGCAATTGGCAAAGACAACGGATAAACAACAAAGAACAAAGAAAGCTTATAAAGAAAAAGTATTGGACATTTTACAATTTCAACCCTGAAATCGGAAAAGTTCACAACTTTTGACTCGAAAGTCCAAATGAGGTGATTTCTTTTGCATATTTTTAAGAAAAATGCCCACTACAAACCCAAGGCATGAAAACATGCTAATTACATTGTTTTTCTGATTCAAATTTCCAATTGCATCTAATTATTACTTTACTCAAATTAATCACCTTAATTATGCACTAATCAATCTTATGTGCTTGATTCAACTAAATCAAGTTAATGATTCACTAACTACCTCATGAGCACATAAATTAACTAAAATAACTTTAATTAGGCTCAAATTATAAAGCTTACCAATAAACTTTGGAACAGGTCATAACAATCTCCCTCCCTTATAAGAATTTCGTCCCGAAATTCCTAAAAGAGAAAAGGAAACTTGTTACGCATCTCAGATTCAAGTTCCCACGTAGCTTCTTCTAGATTATGATTCCTCCATAGAATTTTCACTAATGGTATCTCACGATTCTTAAGCTTCTTGATCCTCTGATCAACTATCTGGATTGGTCCCTCAACATAGG
Source organism: Alisma plantago-aquatica (assembly GCA_963693085.1). NCBI lineage: Eukaryota > Viridiplantae > Streptophyta > Magnoliopsida > Alismatales > Alismataceae > Alisma > Alisma plantago-aquatica. The sequence goes on along the minus strand of OY856410.1, from coordinate 976,890,374 downwards.
ACACATCTGATCTAAGTTGTGCAGGTTCTGGGTCAACTATCTTTTCCGTACCAGGGTAACATTTCTTAAGCATAGACACATGAAACACATCATGAAGATTTGCCAACTCAGACGGCAAATCCAACTTGTAAGCTACAGGTCCAATCCTCTCAACAATAGGATATGGGCCCATGTACCTAGGAGTCAATTTACCTCTCTTGCCAAACCTTAGCACTCCCTTCCATGGTGAAACTTTCAGATAAACTTCGTCACCAACCTCAAACTCAAGAGGTCGACGTCGTCTTTCTGCATAACTTTTCTGTCTGTCCTGAGCAGCTTTCAACTGCTCCCTGATCACAGATATCTTCTCTGTAGTCATATCGACTATCTCAGGTCCAAGAATTTCTTTCTCGCCAACCTCGTACCAACAAATTGGTGATCTACACTTCCTGCCATATAGAGCTTCATATGGGGCCATTCCAAGACTAGAATGGTAGCTGTTGTTATATGCAAACTCTATCAGGCTTAAGTGTTCTTCCCAGTTACCTCTGAACTGCAGAACGCATGCTCTCAGCATGTCTTCAAGAGTCTGAATGGTCCTCTCAGATTGACCATCTGTCTGCGGGTGAAACGCTGTACTAAACCTCAGCTTTGTGCCCAACGCACGATGTAACTGATTCCAGAATCTAGATGTAAACTTAGGATCTCTGTCAGAAATAATGGAAACTGGAATTCCATGTAATCTGATTACCTCATCCACATAAATCTTGGCCAGCTTTGGAACATCAAAGGTCGACTTGACAGGGAGAAAGTGAGCAGACTTAGTTAGTCTATCCACAATCACCCATATCGAGTCCGAACCTCGAGGCGTTCTGGGTAACCCTACCACAAAATCCATCGTGATGTGTTCCCATTTCCATTCAGGTATAGGAAGCGACTGCAAGGTACCAGCAGGTTTCTGATGCTCAGCTTTAACCTGCTGACACACTCCACATCTAGCCACGTACTCAGCCACATCTCTTTTCATACCAGACCACCAGTACAACTCTTTGAGATTCCTGTACATTTTCGTGTTACCTGGATGCATAGCATACATAGAAGCATGCGCTTCTTCAAGAATCTGCTCTTTCAGCTCACTGTTCCCAGGTACACACAACCTGTCATGAAGATACAACACACCATCGTCAGAGAACCTGAATTCTGACCTTTTACCTTCCGACATATCCTGGATAACCTGCCACAATTCGTTATCACTCTGTTGCAACACCTTAATTTGATCATAGAAAATAGGTTTGACTTGCATCTGAGCAATCAACCCACTCTGTCCTGTCACATCCAAGTCTAAGTTCAATTTTCGCATATCTACAAGCAAGTCTCTCTTAAAACATGCCATAGAAAATGCATCTGCAGTTGAACTTGACTTTCTACTCAAAGCATCTGCTACAACATTCGCTTTACCAGGATGGTAATCGATTGTCACATCATAATCTTTAATCAGCTCAAGCCATCTGCGCTGTCTCAAATTTAAATCCTTCTGAGTGAAGATATACTTCAGGCTCTTATGGTCTGTAAATACCTGACATGTCTCACCATATAGATAGTGACGCCATGTCTTAAGAGCATGAACTATGGCAGCTAACTCCAGATCATGAGTAGGGTAGTTCTCTTCGTTCTTCTTAAGCTGTCTAGATGCATAAGCCACAACTTTGCCTTCCTGCATCAGCACACAGCCCAAACCTCTCCTGGAAGCATCGCAGAACACTGTATAACCTTTATCTGCCTCGGGCAAAACCAACACTGGCGCTGTGGTCAACTTCCTCTTCAAGATCTGAAAACTCTTCTCACAGTTATCAGACCAAACAAACGGTGCATTCTTCCTCGTCAAACGTGTCAAGGGTGATGCTAGCACACTAAAGTTCTGTATAAACCTTCTGTAATAGCCTGCTAAACCCAAGAAACTTCTGATCTCAGTAGGAGTCTTAGGTTGTTCCCACTGAAGCACAGAATCGACTTTCTTAGGATCAACACTAACTCCATCTCTCGAGATAACATGTCCAAGAAATGCTACCTCAGCCAACCAGAACTCACACTTGCTAAACTTAGCATACAGTTGGTGTTGCCTCAACAACTGCAACACTACTCTCAGGTGTTGCTCATGCTGTACATCGTCTCTGGAGTAGATCAGAATATCATCTATAAAGACTACAATAAACTGATCTAGGAACGGTTTGAAAATCCGGTTCATCATATCCATAAAGGCTGCTGGGGCATTGGTCAGCCCAAACGACATGACCAAAAACTCATAATGCCCATACCTGGTTCTGAAAGCTGTTTTGGGAATATCAGAAGCCTTTATTCTGAGCTGATGATATCCAGATCTCAAATCTATTTTAGAGAAGATCGTCGCTCCACGTAACTGATCAAACAGATCATCTATTCTTGGCAATGGATACTTGTTCTTAATAGTGATCTTGTTCAGTTGCCTGTAATCTATACAGAGACGCATGGTACCATCCTTTTTCTTAACAAACAGGACTGGAGCACCCCATGGTGAAAAACTGGGTCTAATAAAACCCTTATCCAGCAATTCCTGCAGCTGCACCTTGAGTTCCTTCAACTCTGCAGGTGCCATTCTATAGGCTGGCAGTGCTACTGGATGACTATCTGGATATACCTGAATTTCAAAATCCAGGTCTCTGACAGGAGGTAAGCCTGGCAAATCTTCTGGAAAAACATCAGAAAACTCACTAACTACCGTCACATCATAAACACTGGCGGTGTTCTTTTCTGCTCTAGTGTCAACCACATGAGCAAGGAACGCTTCACATCCTTTCTGTAGCATCTTATCAGCTACTGCAGCTGATACAATGCACGTAGGCAGAACTTTCCTGTCTCCAGTAAAGACACAAGAAAATTCACCTAGTTGAAAGGTAGCTTCCTTCTTCCAACAATCGAGTTGCACTCGATATGTCTCAAGACAATCCATACCCAAGATGACTTGAAAAGTATTGACATCCAAGGGTATGAGATTAGCAGCAAAGGTGTAACCTCCAAAAGATAACAAGCATCCGGGACAGAACTCAGATAAAACTGTTGGTCCACCTAGTGGAACCCTCAACACTAACTCATCTATCAACTCTTGAGTTAACATATTAAGTTCACCAACTAAAGAGCGTCGTATGAAAGAGTGAGTAGCACCCGGATCTATCAAAACTGAAACTGGTATACTATTAAACAAAAGCATTTCTCCTGTAACAACTTGTGAAGAGATTATACCTTCCTGAGGTGTCAAAGAGAAGAAACGCGCTGAAGCTCTCCCTCTGCCACGCTGTCCTCTCTGACTACTTCTGCCACTGGGCACACCACCACCTCTAGAACCAGAAGCCACAGAAGAACTCAATCCTTCCACTGGAGGTTGTCTCTGGACATCATGAAACTGGGGCTGAAAAACTGGTGATGCTGCTGGTTGAAGCTGAGGGCAAAACTTCTTTTTATGTCCCATCTGACCACAATGATAACAACCTCGAAAGTCCGAACCCTGACACTGACCAGAGTGTGATCTTCCACAAGTATTACATACTCGCGTTTCCTGCCTCAGTGGACCAGTCACAGAGGTAGATGATCTAGATGGCCGCCCATAAGAAGAAGATGTCATCTCACCAGATCTTGGTCTGCTGAACCAACCAATACTGCGTCCTAACTTGGAGAAGAAACCTCTACCTCCACCTCTGTACCCACTACTGGACTGTCTTCCACTAAAGTCCGCAAATCTCTTCTTAGACTCAGGCACCTTATCCGCATTCACAGATTCTTCAACCTGTCTAGCAGCCTCAACAAACTCACCAAAGTTCTCCCTGTTCCTTCTGCTAGTAGCAGAAACTGTATGCCGAATTTCTGGCCTTAGCCCTTCCTGAAATCTTCTGCATCTTTCTATGTTGTCGGGAACAAGCTGCGGACAGAAGTTCGCTAATCGGGTGAAAAGCGCTTCATACTCAGTAACTGTCATGTTCCCCTGCTTAATGTTCTGTAATTGCCTGATCTTCTCATTAATGAAGGTAGGTGGATAAAACTTAAAATGAAACTCTTCAGAGAAATCCTGCCAAGAAAGCTCTGTACCTCTCCTCTTTTCCTCCACACTATGCCACCACAACTCTGCATCGCCTGTCAAAAGATAGACTGCATGATTAATCTTTTTCTCTTCTGAAAGCTCCATCAAGCGAAAGACCTTCTCTATCTGTCTAAACCATTCATCAGCCTCTGCTGGATCTGTAGTGCCACTAAACTCAGTGCCACCAAGCTTCTTTACAAGCTCATAAGATCGCATCAGATCCTTGCTGCTAGTAGAAGTAGAAGCTCGCCTATCAGCCTTGTACCTCTCTTTGGTTTCCAGAAACATCCTGTACATCCGGGATGCTTCATCCACGTGGTCACCACCACCTGGACCCAAGTACAGCGGATCAGGGCCAACATGGCTCTCGGCCTGATCATCACGATCAAAGCCTCTTCCTGCCATCTGCAATGATATAACAGAATATTTCCTGTTAGAAAACTACAGATAGAAGAAAGACACCTAAACCTTAATCCTATTGGTCTCTTATCGTCCCCTGACCTGGACTCTGAGTAACTATGTACTCAACCTAGGCTCTGATACCAAAATTGTCACGCCCCGATCTCACATTAACCACAGACCACAAGATTAGGGCGCGACAGGATGGGATTATCATATAAACAAATCACTGCGAACTTTTTCTTTTTAAAACCTCGTAATGACATCCGGATTATTGTTGTAAACTAAAACATAATAAACTATTGCGGAAGCATTTCAATTAAACTGGCTAGAGAAAGTAAACAGAGTTTACAACATGTAACATTGTTTAACAGAAAGTAAACATAACAATTAATTTACATCTTTATACACATTACACATACACACTCTCTCTCACCCACACCATGTCCCAAAGACCGAGGGGAAGGGACTAAGAGACCACTATCTATCTAAACTAATTACATATACCTTCTACTGATTAAGCGTTAGGACGAAAGGATTCTTCAGATTCCTGCTGCTGACGATAACCTGAAAATGTTTTGAGTAGAGGTATGAGCCTACTCGCTCAGTGAATAGCCTTTCATTTAGCTATCACTAAACAACTCATCAGGTTTATAGAATTGAAATAAACATAAATACAGTACAAGCTGGGCAGTTCTAATGACATAGCAGACTACAAAATATAATCACATTTCTATGCAACAACAGGTAATGTAAACTAATAAACAGATATGATGAATTGGCACAAAAGTTCATATATATTAATTTACTGTGATCCTATATGATTACATAATTATATTATTATTATGCCCTAAATATATGCAGTGTACTCTGCATATAAAGATCCGCAGCAAGTTCATGCTACGGTCCCACCGTACAAGACTTAGCGACACACCCGGGAAATGCTAAGTCTGACTGCTGTCCTGGTCTGCTACAGGACTCTCAGGCTCACACGGCCTCACTGCACTCTCAAAAGAGTGTACTCTAGACTCCTCCTTGAACCTGAGCACACAGGCGGAGAGTCGGGGTTACCACCGTGACACACGCACGGATTATTGTTGAATAACCCCCATATACTCCAGTGCCACCGTGACACACGCACGGATTATTGTTGAACACTGCCTTTCTGCCCTCGTGCCACCGTGACACACGCACGGATTATTGTTGAACACGAGTCACCGACCATCTAGACACACGCTAGGTAGGTCGTTTCACCCCAAGGTGCAGACCTCACGAGGGGTTCTACGGCGTTAGGGCACCTAAGTCTATTAACTGATTAACAAATAAACATTTAAACAGGAATATCACATTTACTGATTTCGTATCAAATCACAATACACTGTCATTCTAAACCGACAGAGCAATATATTTCAAATCATTGTAATTTCTGATAAAGTCTCATACCATGCATTCAAGCAAATTAGAAATGCATAAATATCCCAACTTATTTCAATTTGGCACATACATAGTGAATTTACGTAATTGAACATCTTATTGCACAAATTAAAGAAATTTACTTCACATATGAGAATCATACTCAACAATTATCAATTCTCTAAATTTCTCGAAAAACGTGCACATTATCCCAAATCCTGGTTTGTGCATCACTTAACTCAATTAAGAGTTAATTACCTATCACAACACAATTTAATAACAATACTTGAGAATTTCTGGTAATAATTCAGAGAAATATGCCATTTCATGTAAATATCAATTTACACATATTAACGTCAAAAGATATATGCAATTTAGGGTTTTATTGCATATTTTATTTATTCATATCAACTTTAAAATCGTACATCTGATAATTTATCAGAAATCCTTATTGTCTGGGTTCATACCCAATCCATACCATTTTTAGACATGAATTTCTAATTTCAACATTCAAATAAGCAATTTAGGTTCCAATGAACCATATAAATCTACCGATTCAATCCACACTGATCAATTGCTAAATTTAATCATATAACAGCGTCTAGAAGCAATTTATGAAATAAAAAGTCGGGCGACGCCAAACGCTGCCCGACGCCTGATAACGCCTGTTATCAGCGTAATTCGCGCACATAACTGGAAATATTCAAACGCCTGAGTTTATTAATGATAATTAAACGAAACGCTACTCACAGCGATTTGGTCTATCTGGATTCGTCCGGAGGTGTGTCCAAGGCCAGATTCCGGGCGATTTTGGATCGTCTTCTACCTTGGTAATAATTGATTTACTGTTCCTGCTCACGGCCTGTTGCTTCACGCTCAACTGGAATCGGCTACTAAGCTTTGATTTGGGCCAAATTGATGGAAAATTCCAACGCAAACCTCCTAGCCGAGGTCTAAGGCCGTGATTTAGAAGCTTTGGCCACCCCAAGATCTCCTCCTCCAGGCCATGCACAGACGCAGCTTCAACCTGCTGCTTGCCGCAGCCAAGCTGTTGTGCGTCAGCTAGCCTAGGAAAGGTGGGAAGAGTGGGTGGTGGGTAGGGAAGGAAGAGAAGAAGAAGAGAGAAGGGAGAAAGGAAGAAGGAAGATAGGAAGAAGAAAACCTCCGAATCGGAGCTCTGCTCCAAGGGATCGCTGTTCGGCTGCGGCTCATTCAGCCTGCGCGCCGCTTAAGCAATTGGCAAAGACAACGGATAAACAACAAAGAACAAAGAAAGCTTATAAAGAAAAAGTATTGGACATTTTACAATTTCAACCCTGAAATCGGAAAAGTTCACAACTTTTGACTCGAAAGTCCAAATGAGGTGATTTCTTTTGCATATTTTTAAGAAAAATGCCCACTACAAACCCAAGGCATGAAAACATGCTAATTACATTGTTTTTCTGATTCAAATTTCCAATTGCATCTAATTATTACTTTACTCAAATTAATCACCTTAATTATGCACTAATCAATCTTATGTGCTTGATTCAACTAAATCAAGTTAATGATTCACTAACTACCTCATGAGCACATAAATTAACTAAAATAACTTTAATTAGGCTCAAATTATAAAGCTTACCAATAAACTTTGGAACAGGTCATAACAACTTCATTCCCACATTGCTTTCATTAAGGAAGATATGAAAAAGAAGATGATTTTGAGACTTAGAATTCTTATCTTCAAACACTTATTAATTCATTTATCATATGTAGGTTTAATTAATTATCAACAAGGATACTTGACTAATTAGCACTTTCTTGAAACTCGCAACCTCTTTCTTTTATAATATATATTAATCCACCATATTTTAAACCTTTTCATTACTTTCCATAATCCCCTTACCATATACTGCTATTCCACATATCATCTTTAACTTCTAGTTTTCTCTTATGATCATGTTGCTTCTTTTAGGTGTATGATCATATATACCATGTTGCACATATTTCTTTTTATCCTTATGCTAATGTAAAGTTGAAATTCTAAATCAATAATCTCTCTTATAGTTTCAACTCATGTTTAATATATTACATATCCTTCATTTTAAATCAAACGGCTCATGCATAGGTCAAACTTAGTATCTCTTTTAATCAAGTTTTTACCTCTTGAATATAGTCTATCTTTGTATGACTTATTCATTGGTTAAGCTACACTTTTGTTCTTCTTTTAGAAATTAGTTTGTTGTTCTATAGAGACTTAGAATCCAAAGGCAGTAGGATGAATGTATTAAATTCACAATTAAGGTATACATTCCATGCTCTCAATTATATCATAACCCTCATTCCTTAATCAAGCTCATTATTTCCAACATTTCTCTTTGTTTCAACTAAGTTTCTTATCGTAGTTTTATGATTTACATGCTCATCTAGTTCTCTTCACTTTAACTTTTCTGAAGACTCTTCACTTCTATGTACTTATCGAATACTTAACTCTTTTCTTCTATTTTCCCTTTGCTTTGGAGTACATAAAAACATTATACTCGATTATATAATCCATTCCTCATGATTGATTCTTACTATCTTGGCCCTTACATAATTTTCTCATAAAAACATTGTACTCGATTATATAATCCATTCCTCATGATTAATTCTTACTATCTTGTCCCTTACATAATTTTCTCATATCTTTTCCATATTTCATATTTAGAGTTAATATAATACTAATGATTAAACTTAATCAGAATCAAATGTCATGTTTCTTTATTCCCAATTAAGAGTTTCTCATATGAGGCCCCAAAGTTGGATCTCAGACATTAGTTTCAACTGATTCTTAGCTATTCTAATCTTTCCCATATGTTTCAACATCTTAGTGTATGTACATTCTCACTATGATGTGGGTCTAATTTATCCAGAGTCTACTCTTATTATATTTTTAATAGGAGTCATTAGATCCTAGTAATGCATCCTGCCAGCCGAACCAGGCCGAACCTGTAGTCCTGAAGCCAAGAGCTACTTAAGATTAACCAACTCCTATTAATCTCAAACACATGGAAAGAATATCCACTTAGGAAAGTTCATTCAAAGATCATTTCTAGTCTACTTGATACAAAAAATGTAATCAATAAATGTTACAACTGCATAGTGTACAAAAAATCTTAAAGACCCATATATATTTCAAAATATTGAATATCTAAATTTCAACATATAAGAGCTTTTCTACTCATCTCCAATAAAACAACAATATGAAATGAAAGTTCTATCTCATTTTATATTTATGCTCTTAATTCATGTTACTTATCTTGTTTCTAACCCTAATATTTCTAAGTTTTCTCTCTAGACCATCCTTGCACTGTATACCTAGCCAGGGTATACATGAAAGAATAGATAGAGTAGCTTGATACTGGTTGATCCAAGTACTCAGATACCAGGCCAGGATATCCAAATACTCAAATCCCCAGAGATAACATCATAACATCTCCTATCTGGCCACACTTAGGACTCTAACTTACTAACTTAATGGTCCCTGATAACTCAGCCTAAGCTCTAATACCACAGATGTTACACTCCGATCTCACAATTACCATTAATCATGAGATTAGGGCATAAAATTGAGGATTTATCATAATACAAAGATCACCCTTAACTTTTTCTTCTTTTTCAATCTCTTTGTTTTCTTGCATTGAATCACATAAACAAACTTTAAAGAGAATTAAACCTTGATTACTCTAATATGATCTCAACATTAATGATACACATCCATACACTCATTCTCAGGTACATATGACATGATAATCAGATACATTCTCTCTTATTAAGAAAACAAAGATACAAAACATCACTTACAACAATCTCACATCTATACTAGGACCTAGAGTGACAAGGACCAACTGAACTTAACTATACTCAGACTTAACTTTTGTGGCAGATCTACTATGATGCAATGATATCTTCAATCCCCACGATTTCCCTAAAAATTTGAGTAGAGGGGTGAGCCTACTCTCTTAGTGAGTGAGTACTTCAAAGAAATAGTCTAAAGCACTGATATAATTACAGATATACTTTTGAGCAATTGATATCAATTATAACATTAGGAAGCTTTAGAGAGTCTAATAATTGACAATCATAAATATGGCAGGATACTCTAAATATCTATAAGAGTGAATCAATATATGAAATGCTTGATTGATCATAAAGAGAACTAATAATTCAGAAACATACAAAGAATAATTGAATAACCGTACACACTTTTTTGACCTCTCATTCATTTTATTATGCCCTGATCATATGTAGTGTACTCTACATATGAAGACTCGTAGTGCACTACGATCACACCGTACAAGACTTAGCGGACACACCCGAGAAATGCTAAGTCTGACTACTCTCCTGGTCTGCAACATGGAAATGGCTCTTTGGCCTACACTAGACTCCTCCTCTAACCTAAGCACACAGGGGGAGAGTCAAGCCACCTCTTGACTTTTCTGTACTCTAGTGCCACTAGGACTTCTGGTTGATGTTGGACACTACAAACTATAATTTAAGGAGACTTCCACTAGGTCTTTGTCCCCCGTGCCACCTGATAGCACGTTCCGACCTCCGTATATTGGACAGTGTCAGGGTTAGGTCGTTTGACCCCTAAGGTGTAGATCTAACATAGGGATTCTATGATGTTTAGGGCTCCTAAGTCTATTATTTTATTATCCCTAGAAAGCTCTTTCTACATTGTACCCTTCTGTTACTTATACTTGACTCTGATATCTCTATGGTATCATATCTACTTATTTGAAGTAATAATACAACATGTATATCATTCTAAACTTGGCAGAGTAGTATATTCAAAACACTGTAATATACTGAGTAATCAACATAATATATATGCAGGCAAACTAAAATTATGAAATAAATAGATTTCATGTCCACTTGGCACATACACACTAAAATCATGCATATCAACCCAAATCTTGAGTTGTGCATCTCATAACTCAATTAAGAGTTAATTACTTATCATGACAAGAATTATTAATAATAACTGAGAACATTGATATCACAATGCTTGATTCATTGAACACCCTACCCTTAGGGTTTCATTTAATCACCACAAATGCTACAAAGAAAGATGTAATACATATATCACGTAATTTTCAAATATTTAAAACACATGATGCCTAGGATCTCAATCCCTTATCATATTACTGGGAATTCTCATCCCTTCACATCATTATCATGATTACTGGATCTGTGTATTCAAACCCTTAGATCATCACATAGCATTTGTAACACCCCTGACCTGGGTTATGAACTAACCCTAGGTGTTTTGCTTAAAATTATGATTAGAGGCTTGTGGTTAACCCTTGATATGTCATTAAATCTTTAGAAGAATCTATATTTTCATTTCTGCCCTTTTTGAACAATGTTGTAAGATTATTTTGTTTAATAGGGACCTATGTGCAAATTACCTAATTAGAGGGGTTAACTTGCAAATTTCACATGTTAAGATGTTCCTCTGATGATGATACATCATAAGAATGAATATGATGTGGTGATATGGATTCCCCAAGCTTGGGCACCAAAATATAGCTTGTAGAGCAATCCTTGTACTTTAAAACCTAGTTTTGGTGTAAAGTGCAATTTACCCAAAACATAGGGTGCAACATGTAAAATATACCCTCTAGAGTACCTCTCATGCTTTTTAGCATCAAGCGGAGTAAATAAAATGAGGGGGGGACCTCATTTGGGTAACCATATAAGAAGGATAATCATTGTAATTGAATAATCAAGATGTATGCAAAATGACCCTTATATATGTATGACTTAATAAAGTGTTTGGCTTCTTTTCCTCTAAACCAAGGTTGAGAGATACGTTTGCATGTTATAAGAAGGGAAGAACGTGGCAAAGAAGTAGGAGAGGGGCGTGGAGGATATAGATGTAAAAGAGAAGAAGTATTTATCATTGCCTTGGAAATATGCCCAAAAATATATAAGCAAGCTCTTTCCACAATCAAGGGATCGTTCCCTTCATTTCCTCTTCTCATCCTTTTGCTTTGGGCCAACTAAGGAGGAGGTTAGGAGCAGAGGAGGATGACCAAGTTGATCTAGGTAAGTTTGGTCATCTTCTAGCTCAGATTCATGGAGGAAATTCCATTACAAGGTTGATTTGCTAGTATTCCTTACACAACTCTTGCTTCTAGCCATCTTCTGCATCCAATTCTTGAAGAAAGGACCTTGGACGACCCCTGGAGCTCAAGCCACCATTAAAGCTATGGAGCTTGGAGCTCTAGATCAGATTCTAAGGCGGGTTTTATAACTCTAAACCCTTAAACTTTGTTATGCATCTTTCTTTCTTGCAAAAGTAGTTTGTTCTTCTTTCCCCCATCCTTCCTTTCTTTCTTGCAACTAAAACCATGAATAACAGACCTGGATTTGGAGGTAGAAGAAGGGGGCGTGAATACCGATGTTACTTTAGCAAACAGTCTTGCACCCTTGGCCAAACGGTTTGGGGGTTTGCAAAACCGTTTGAGGGGCAAACGGTTTCACAAGGTCGGTTGGAGCTCATCCAAACTGTCTCAAGACCGTTTGGAGGTCACCCAAGACCGTTTGGAGGTTTAGGGGTGAGTATGGTTAAGCAATTGATGATCCAATGTTATTAAGTTAAAGTGTAATCAATTGCTGTTTTGGTGATCAATCCAATGATCCAAACCTTAATTGGCTGACTTGGATTTTGGTGATATGATGGGCAAACGGTCTCAAGACCATTTGGAGGTCATCCAAACGACCTCAAGACCGTTTGGGGTCAGGTCATACCCAATTTGGATGATGGTTGTATGGTTTCAAAGTAACTAGTCTTACATTGATTAATATTGAAGGATGATCGATTCCAACCCTAATCCAATCCATCCAAACCCTAATTGGTGATCAATTGAGGGTCACATCAGTTGAGTATTAACTTAATTGGCTCAATTAATAAATGGTTAACCATGGCATGAACGATTGAGGGGTTCAACATTGAAAACCCTAACTCAATTGGAAGTGTTAATACACTTTTTGGTCCATGCGGTTTTGAGGGTGTTTGGACCAAATGGTCTCAAGACCGTTTGGGACCAAACGGTCTCAAGACCGTTTGGTGGTCATGCAGTTTCAAACCGTTTGGAGGTTGAAAGTGCAAAACCGTTTGGGGTCTTTTAAGGTCAAGATTGCTTAATGCTTTAAAGGCTTAGATGGTTTAATGTTTGATTAATCTAAATCCTAATGATATCTAAAGACATTAAGGGAACACGTAATTAGTTGATTGAAGCATGTTATGATCAATGGTGAACATTACTAAAGTACCCTTGATGGGTTTAAGTAGTCAACACCTCTTGATCAAGCAAACCCGAATGAACATTGTAGTAATAATGTGACTTATGTTATCAAGGTTGAATTGACCTAACCTAATCATAAGAGATGTAAACATCATCTAATAATAATAGGGGAGAGAAGACTCCTAATATGAATGAGAATCAAGTAATATACTTCCAACATGTATGAATACACATAATTAGGGTATGATCCTTTACAATGGGATCATGGAAACCCTAATTATGATGATCAATGAATCTTAACCTAAGTGAAGACATGAATGGAAGTAATCTTCATACATAATGATGGTATGATCTCAATTCACTACTATGTGAATAGTAAACCCTAATCTAGGGTAATGTGATGCTATGTGAATAGTAAACCCTAATCTAGGGTAATGTGATGCTATGTGAATAGTAAACCCTAATCTAGGGTAATGCGATGCTATGTGAATAGTAAGGGGGGCACCTTATTTGAGTAACCATATAAGAAGGATAATCATTGTAATTCAATAATCAAGATGTATGCAAAATGACCCTTATATATGTATGACTTAATAAAGTGTTTGGCTTCTTTTCCTCTAAACCAAGGTTGAGAGATAAGTTTGCATGTTATAAGAAGGGAGGAATATGGCAAAGAAGTAGGAGAGGGGCGTGGAGGATATAGATGTAAAAGAGAAGAAGTATTTATCATTGCCTTGGAAATATGCCCAAAAATATATAAGCAAGCTCTTTCCACAATCAAGAGATCGTTCCCTTCATTTCCTCTTCTCATCCTTTTGCTTTGGGCCGACTAAGGAGGAGGTTAGGAGCAGAGGAGGATGACCAAGTTGATCTAGGTAAGTTTGGTCATCTTCTAGCTCGGATTCATGGAGGAAATTCCATTACAAGGTTGGTTTGCTAGTATTCCTTACACAACTCTTGCTTCTAGCCATCTTCTCCATCCAATTATTGAAGAAAGGACCTTGGACGACCCCTGGAGCTCAAGCCACCATTAAATCTACGGAGCTTGGAGCTCTAGATCAGATTCTAAGGCGTGTTTTATAACTCTAAACCCTTAAACTTTGTTATGCATCTTTCTTTCTTGTAAAAGTAGTTTGTTCTTCTTTCCCCCATCCTTCCTTGATTTCTTGCAACTAAAACCATGAATAACACACCTAGATCTGGAGGTAGAAGAAGGGGGCGTGAATACAAATGTTACTTTAGCAAACGGTCTTGCACCCTTGGCCAAACGGTTTGCAAAACCGTTTGGGGGTTTGCAAAACCGTTTGAGGGGCAAACGGTTTCACAAGGTCGGTTGGAGCTCATCCAAACGGTCTCAAGACCATTTGGAGGTCACCCAAGACCGTTTGGAGGTTTAGGGGTGAGTATGGTTAAGCAATTGATGATCCAATGTTATTAAGTTAAAGTGTAATCAATTGCTGTTTTGGTGATCAATCCAATGATCCAAACCTTAATTGGTTGACTTGGATTTTGGTGATATGATGAGAAAACGGTCTCAAGACCGTTTGGAGGTCATCCAAACGACCTCAAGACCGTTTGGGGTTAGGTCATACCCAATTTGGATGATGGTTCTATGGTTTCAAAGTAACTAGTCTTACATTGATTAGTATTGAAGGATGATCGATTCCAACCCTAATCCAATCCATCCAAACCCTAATTGGTGATCAATTGAGGATTAATTGAGGGTCACATCAGTTGAGTATTAACTTAATTAGCTCAATTGATAAATGGTTAACCATGGCATGACCGATTGAGGGGTTCAACATTGAAAACCCTAACTCAAACTGAAGTGTTAATACACTTTTTGGTCCATGCAGTTTTGAGGGTGTTTGGACCAAACAGTCTCAAGATCATTTGAGTCCAAACGGTCTCAAGACCGTTTGGTGGTCATGCGGTTTCAAACCGTTTGGAGGTTGAAAGTGCAAAACCATTTGGGGTCTTTTAAGGTCAAGATTGCTTAATGCTTTAAAGGCTTAGATGGTTTAATGGTTGATTAATCTAAATCCTAATGATATCTAAAGACATTAAGGGAACAAGTAATTAGTTTATTGAAGCATGTTATGATCAATGGTGAACATTACTAAAGTACCCTTGATGGGTTTAAGTAGTCAACACCTCTTGATCAAGCAAACCCGAATGAACATGGTAGTAATAATGTGACTTATGTTATCAAGGTTGAATTGACCTAACCTAATCATAAGAGATGTAAACATCATCTAATAATAATAGGGGAGAGAAGACTCCTAATATGAATGAGAATCAAGTAATATACTTCCAACATGTATGAATACACATAATTAGGGTATGATCCTTTACAATGGGATCATGGAAACCCTAATTATGATGATCAATGAATCTTAACCTAAGTGAAGACATGAATGGAAGTAATCTTCATACATAATGATGGTATGATCTCAATTCACTACTATGTGAATAGTATACCCTAATCTAGGGTAATGTGATGCTATGTGAATAGTAAACCCTAATCTAGGGTAATGTGATGCTATGTGAATAGTAAACCCTAATCTAGGGTAATGCGATGCTATGTGAATAGTAAACCCTAATCTAGGGTAATGTGATTCTATGTGAATAGTAAACCATAATGCGATGCTATGTGCATAGTAAACCCTAATCTAGGGTAATGTGATGCTATGTGAATAGTAAACCCTAATCTAGGGTAATGTGATGCTATGTGAATAGTAAACTCTAATCTAGGGAGATGTGATGATATGAACAAGTAACCCTAATTCTGAGTTATGCTTTTAAGCATGAAACTCCATGATTGAGAAATGAGATAGGAATCACTATTCCTAATCTAGTTACGAGGGAAAATAACTCTTTTTGGAGTAAATGAGAATCCTAACCCTAGAAACCAGCCGTGGTATTATGACACGGTCGTGGTGAGTCCTTTGTTGCATGATCGTGCAAGGTAGCACGGCCGTGGTATCACATATATAATTTGAGAAGAACCTGTATTGTGCTGTTATGATACAATATGCATGTTATTAGTAAATATTGATCATGCATGTTTTCATAAAGAGGTGATCATATCCAGGTAAGGATTATGATATCTTATGTATTGAAATTACTTTACATGCTTCAAGTATAATGATATGCTATGATACCTAGTGAATGGTAAATTATGAGTTCAAGTACCTAGATTCTATAATCATGATGATAAATTTAGAAAGGTAATTGATAAGCTGAGGAATTGAGATCCTAACACTTTGTGAGAAAATGTATGGCTACAGGCCATGACTCCCCAATAATAATGTCAGACATTAGATATATGATCTAAGTCTGAAGAGAGTTAATGTTGTAATAATGGTTTTATAGTAAATAAATGCCATACATGTTCTTCTATTTCTTAAAAGAAAAATGACATATGTGTTTATCAAATTATAGTTGTATTGCTTTAATTGGAAGAATGGTTTAATCTGTTAAACATTGTTTTCACTACTCCCAGACATATATAACTTCTTTGTGTACATTTACTCTCTTAATCTGCAATAATTATGTTTCTGGCGAAGAGTTATATCTCTCGCTGGGACAATTTTATAATTGTCTCACCCCGTGGGAAACATATTTTTAGGTGGATGTGGGCGAGGAGGCATAAATCCTTCAATAGGTGAAGGGCAACATCAACAGTACCAGGGACAGCTGTGAAGTTTCAGGTGGAGACACTGGCTGTTATGCCACGTATAGATGTAGTTAGAGTCCTATGTGTCGTCTCTGTACTCTCAGGTCCTCGGAGTAATAGTTAGTGCTTTCGAGTTTTTGGTCCAGTACCTCGAGATTTCTGTATCTTGCCTTATATAGTTAACATGGTAGTTGATGATTGTAATCTCGAGAAACGACCTTACAGAGATGTACTAATGGATCAATTTGTAAATAACTTATCATGTTTCTTTATGAAAAAGCTTTACCATTTAAAGATCTCTTCACATAAAGTTTTAAATTTTTAGTGATTTTTGGTAATCCGCTACTTAGTGAACGTTTCCGCATTAGTTAATCTTGTTTTCTCGAGATAGACGTTACAGCATTGTTACCTCTGTAACAGGTAACCATTACCTCTAGGTCCTTAGACCAAGGTATTCATTTGACTAGTTGTACAAGTATTCTCATGGCTCACAAGGCCATCACACATCTTGTCAGCTCTCACTAGGCAACAACTTATTCACATGGATCCCATAAAGATTTCATGCAACATAAACATTCATTGAATAAAGACTACTATCAACAAATCATATAAAATCAATATATGTATGAAATCTTAGAACTGAGTTGAATTTGGGTTTCCATGCCATTCACTAGAATATCATGCATCAATAATAACATTGAATAAATAGACAATTCAGGGTTTGTAGTCGCATACTAGCAATTAAAGATTATGGATGAATTAACCAATTTTCATGCAATATACTATTTAAAGGAAGTTACCACTCACCCTAAGGTGTGAAAACACCTTAAAAATGTAGCTCATCCCTAAAAATCTCGATCTCATATCAAATCCCTAGAAATTCATCAAATTCTTCTTTCTTTCAACTCAGAAACCATGATTTCATTATTCCTCAGACCGCAAAACCTTTGGTCAACATCTCCATCAATTTCTCCTCTCAAACCCTAACTCTCCCTCTCTCTCTAGGATTTTATTTCTATGGAATGAATTACGAATTATGAGAGCTGCTAGTGTGTTAGGTTGACCATATAGAGTAATTGAGCTGCTTGGGTCAATTGTACTTTGACCCCTTACTATACTTTTTCTTATTTCAGCAAATGTTTTCTGTCATAAAAAGGTTTCTATAAATTCGTGTATTTTAGAGATTAAAACCCATCCAAAAATTATGATAATTTAGATTTTTATGTATAATTGAGTTACAAAGCTTCAGTAAAAATTTGAGATCATTCCAAGCTTCCATTAAATAATTAAAAATCAAATAGTGCACTACTATCTAGAATTTTATAGAAATGTCAGTTATTGTATTTCGTCTACTGATAAGGTCTAAACACATCCAAAAATTATGAATTTTTTTTATGTTGTTTCTGATTAAGTTTCAAATCTCAAATTAAATTTTAGATCATTTGAATTTACCAATAAATAATTAAAAATCAAACAATATACTGTTGAATAACATTCTATCAGCATGGTCGGTTGAAATATATCTCGATCGAGAATGATTTTTAAAGAACATCCAAAAATTCTGAAATTTTTCACTAAAATGCACGATTGAGTTATACATATTATATCCAAATTTCAATTAAATCCAAATTACATAGAAAATATGATAAATTATTTACCGTACTACTATCTTGATCAAATTCCATACTCATATACCATAAAACCCTAATTTTTGCTGATTAGGGTTTAAATTTCTCAAACTCTAATTATTAAAACTAAAATCATAGTTAGAGTTTCTTCTTAGGTTTGAAACATCACAATTGATCTACTATCATTAATCAAGTCTAAACGATGTTCAATCTAATCAAGCTTGTAATCATTCAGGTAAACCCTAGTTTACTAATTAAGCACAAATTTGGTCATTACATTAACTATTGGATTGAATCCAATTTGAAACATTTTGTAGAGAAGGTAGACTAGTTTAGAGTCATTGTAGTAAATTGTTGGATTCTATGGAAAGAGAAAAACAAAATGGTATTCCAGGGGAGGAAAGATTTGATTGTGATTTTTGTAGTAAGAATTAAAACCCGACAAGCTGATGTTGTAAAGTCAAACTTGAAGAGAACCATTCCTGGAAATTTTCAGCACATTATGCTTACAGTACAAAAACAACTCCCTCACAATTTTCATACACTAATCATAGTAGATGCTACTGTAAATAGTATCAGGATGGAATTGAGCTCAAGCTATGTTATCAAATATTGTAAGGGTATGTGGATACAAGGAGTGGTGAGGAGGTACTAACCCTCTTGAAGGGGAGTTGAAAGTGATTATTTTGGGATGTAGGAAGTGCTTGGAAATGTAGGGAAGAAGGTCCATTATTTGACCAGATCCCAAAGTTGTTGTGGAGTATATTAGCGGGATTCTACAATGTCAATCTACATAATGTTGGTGGAGGTTGCGAGAGACTACCTTACGATTTCTTAGGTATCAAGGTTGGTATTCAAGCATATGAGTTCAAATTTTCTTGTAGACAAGATTGCCAAATCTCATTCTAACGGACCTATTATGGAAGTCAACTTCTCCACGAGTCCAAAGTTGCTTATGGAGTCATATCTTAAAAGCTTGATGAAGAAATATTAGGAAATGTGAACTTGGATTCCAACCCTACCTTTGCATGTTGTAAGGTGTGTATGAGGTCATAGGGAAATTTGCAATAAAAAATATTAAGATGGACTAAATGTGACTTTTACCTTTATATTTTTAGATTAGAGATTATATATAAATGATGTGGGGAGACTTTTATGTAGTTTTCATCTTTTATTTAGTTACTAAACAAGTCTTCTATATCCTAACAAATTTGTATGTACCATCGGAGTAGACAACAACTCATACCAACTTCTGCACATAAAACCTTTTTGTAATGATTAGGATTGGGATTTTGCCACAACCAAAGTCACAGAAAGTGGAGGATGTGGCAAGGCTACTTGACAATGAAAAAGATATGCAGGGTAACATTATTGACACTAGGAAGCTGTCATTATTACTTGCATCCATTACTTCTCTTTTCAATTAAGCGTGTTTAGTTGTATGTAGTAGATGACAAATTGTATTCCATATATAATTTTATACAACAAATTCACAGCTTGTAACTAGATTACGCCCTATCAAACTAACCCTACGTGATCTTCTTTTTATTATATAATATTTTGTAATATACGGTAGAAAATTGCTTCAACGTCATTTTCTTTCAACTTACTCATAATAAAACTACTTAAAAATTCTAAATTTATCTCATATTTTTCCTTTTACAAAATTTATTATTCTTAAACATTATAAAAACAATCTAATATTCTCAATCTCTTGTAAAAGATATGCCTAGTTCTACAACAAGATGTAAGCTTTCAACTTTGACACAAGAGTATCTAGCCAGCAAGGGTTACACGGGTTAGTAATAACATATTTCTTTGTCCGGTTGGTCGCGTTGGCTGGATTGATAATAACAGAGACGCTAGGAACGTCCTCACTCCAGCGCCTTGCAGCCGATGGATGAAGGCCACCATTATAGGGCTCTAAATGGGTACGGGTAGACCCGCGGACCCGTAAATCTGGACCCTTACAAAACCCATCACGGGTCTAATTTTTTATACCCGCATACCCTTGGACCCGTATACCCTTGGACCCGCATATAAGCTGGTCCAATAATGGGTATGATTGGACCCAGACCCGCTAGACCCGTGTACCCACTATACATAAGTAACTACTAAAATAATATGTTATATATATCATACTTTACTAGTCTAATTAATATAATTATTGAGATTATATCCTACTCTAAGGTTGAGACTAGTCATATAACTAAGAATTAACTATTCTAGTTACAATAACGAACATCATATGTAAACTTAAAATCAAAATGTCTATTAATCTACATTACTTTCTACATAAATTAAATGTTATGATCATGACTACAAATATGTAAACAATTACTCAATTAATTTTATTGAATAGAATATAGCATTGTCTAATATAACTATTACATGTTAATATACTATATGATAACAATATCTTGTTGTGTTAAATATATATAACATAGTCATTTCTCTTACATAAATAATATGATGTTTTACAGAACCGCTTACCCACATACCCGCACCGCATACCCGCTATTATTGCGGGTACGGGTATGGTACGAGTCCAGATTTTGTAATATGCGGGTCTAGAACCGGAACCGGACCCGCTAAATTAGATGGGTATGGGTATGAGTATGGCCAGACCCGCACCGTACCCGTACTGTTTACACCCCTACACCAGTAGTGCGTTCAAACGTTAAGGAGTGTGCAGTGCTGCTGCTATCGTACGTGTGGCATGCGCAGGTGAATGAATAAGCAGGGCGACCCACGTTGGAAATGCCGGAAGGTACGTTTTGGTCGGCTTCTGTAATCCAGCTGATCATGTCGTTCCAAACGAGCGTTCAAAGGCGATCAATTATTTGTTGGTGGGGTAATTAAGGAACGTGTACGTCGTCCTGGCTCCTGTGTGGTCCAATCATGCAGCACGTGAAGATGCTTGGTAGAGAATCCACAGGGAAAATTCGCGGCTACTTGTTTAGAGGGTTTGGTAATTAATGAGTTTAGATTTGTTACCCCCAATATGAATATGGTGTCCGTTATATTTTTAATTATTTTTAAGTATGTGTAAATACATTTAAATCTGTTTGTCTGAAGTAAACGGCAGTGACGTGACTTTAATCTGATAGGAGTGACACGTGACACATGATCTTAATCTAATTAAAAGACACCCTCTTTCTCTCTGTACCCAAAACAAAATAAAAGAAGAACAAATGAATTGGAATTCATGTTCTATGTGACAAACCAACTATCGAAGCGAATGGCAAAGACGCTCGGTGTATTCGTCACGATATACATAATTACCCATCTTACGTACGTGGTTGCATTTATACAGGAGAATGACACAGTGAGAAGCACATTTTGGTGATCAATCATTTCATGGTCCATTAGTATGGATGACAAGTTTACCGTTGCATAAAACATGCATGTACCCAATAATGGAAAACTTTCAAGCCTATGTAATGAGTTAAAACCTATTTTTTATATGAAAAATATGTAATTGGTAAATATCGACAAACAATTAATGTCTTACCATAGTGGTTTTTTCTGTTAGAAGCTAAATTACTTGGTGCCCTCTCCATTGACATGTTAAACTCTTGGAAATGCATTGTAACTTTGGATTCATTGCCTACTTATCAACGGACACCCGTGCTCTCACCAAGCCATTGTAGCCTACATCTCAATGCACTTTCAATTACGCACACAATATGCATATCTAGATTCAATCGTCACACTCATAATTATCACCAACTTGTTTAACAACTTTTCAAAAAGCAGAACACTTTATATATCAAACTTTTGGCATGTTTATCATTTTTGTGTTAAACATACATGGTGTTTCAAATGACATGGGTCTCAAATTTGAACTATGCCCTATGTTGATTGTGAGTGTCATCCACCATGGTCTAGTTTATATCATCTTCTTGGTGTCTTGCAATGGAGGGATATGTTTAGGAAAATAGACCATCTAAAGCCACCAAAGTGTAGCTCGAATACTTCCTATCATGATAGCCTACCCACATATCTTTACAACAAATTTTGAGGCAATTTGATTCTATGATGTTGTTGATATTCCATCATGAATATAGTACAAGTCCAAAACTGCCTTCGAAAACTGTTGGATATCATGTGAAAACAAAAAAAACATTTGAAATGCATGTGTGTATACTAGGAGGAAATGTATTCTCAAAATTCGTCCCATAAAAAAATGTCCAACCTACCACTTGTATGGAATAAATTGAGTTAATAGGAGTAGTTTATACCATATCATTACAGTCACTTTAACCTCATCACAACCCACAATGTCCAAATACCCTTATTAAATGTGTATAGTAATTGGATTCAATATTGTAAACAACATTTCTTTCATATAAGCATTTCTTTATATACTATTTTTGTTCTCTTTGAACGTGACATTGTGGTTAAAAACCCTAAATGGGAGCCTAGATTAGATCCCCTACGAAAGGCTAAAACCCTTAATAAGCAAGGAAGAATTCAAATTAGTCATTGCCACAAAAAAGATCACAAACATACAACCTCCCTCAACAAGGCATACAAAATATAATCAGGTACTACACATTTCCAAGTGATATTGACACAAGGGGTGCAACAAACAATATTTGGATCTCTTGTTCTTCTCCCTTTTTGCCACATGAAACCATAATGATGTGAGTATTATTGAATCCCCCATCATTAAATATTTATGAGTGTATAAATTTTTAGAGATATTAGGATGTTTTCCTGGTAGTATCAAATCAATTTTCTCCCATGTTTGTCTTTCCATATAAAATCATTTAGTATTGACCCAACTTCTGGATAGGAACTGTTCTCAAATGACATGTTATCTAGAGAGTGATGCCTATTATCATATTATTCAAAACATTTCCCTGTCAGTGTTTTAAATTTTGGCTATTCAATGTTGGTTTCAAGCCTCCAATGTTATGAGATAATATAGTCTTGTGATTCCATCAGTGACTTGTGAACCTAAGTTATAATCGACCATATGTTTTAAATTTTGAATTTTCTTTGAATTCTTAATTGGTTTATATATTCAGTAGAAAATATACATTTTCATGACTTTATCTAAATTTTTATCTTGTATTGTTGTATTGTTTCAATGATTGTTGAACCTTACATTGGTACAAAATCAATGCTTAATAGCCATATCTAAATGTCTATTTAAATGTCCTAATTTTTGGGTCAAATATATTATGTGTTGATGATTCTTTTATTTTGTAATACGTCATGGGTAGGTTCCTTTTCTATGCATGACCTCTTATTTAATTCATAAACTACTTCTTCTCTTTGAAGAGACTATATTCCCCCTTTGTAACTAATATTAGAAGAAATTAGCCCTAAAGTAGACATTTAAACTATTGTGTGCATGTGTTTGATGTGTACACATTGTGTGAGTGCGTAATCAATCAAATTATGCTAATACAATACCTTGTCACCTACAATGGTATGGGTCACAAGTAGTTTATCATGAGGTTGAATCCACACAAAATTGATGATATTTTTGAATTTAGCTTTCACCGTGTTAGATAAGAAATTGTGTACAAAAGATGGTTGGTTGGTTGTTGATGTGATTTATGTTGGGTTTTAGGGGAGGCAGAGAAGGCAGCGGAAACAAATTTTTTTCCCCAAACCCAAAACAAGGAAACGTGTCAACGTCTATATAATAGGAAATGATGGTTTGTGGAATCATACCTTATCCCGAGGCTTGCTCGGCGACAATACCTCACGCCTTGCACGGTCTTCACGTCCTGTCTTGGACGATGTTTGTGCAGCTCCTGGTTGCACCGGGACTGACAGGATTGAAGGCTGTCCTCCTAGAGGAAGAAACCTCCCGCCTCTGAAGTAGTCCACACGGACCACCTGGAACTCCACACTCCTTGTCCCACAAGGAGTTGGAAGGAGTCACACCCTCTTGTTGACGTACTAGTCGCCAACACACTCTCCTGCTGCCAGTTGCAACTGTAGTTGTCTTTCCCTTGCTGTGCCTCCCTTTGTGGGTAGCACTTGCTCGGGCTCTCTCTCGGTTACCAAAACCAGAGAGAACGACAACTTTCCAGAGCAACTGGTTGCACTGAGTTTTACTTTGAGAAGCCCCCAATACCCCTATATATAGGAGGGTCATGGGACAGGGTTCTCCATCCCGGGAAATGCGGGACTAAAAGCAGGAGTAGAAGGGTTCGAGATTTTCCACAAAAACAACCAACTCGCAAGCTGAACCGATCGTTTCATTTCTGAAACGGTCGGTTGGGGATCTGAGCCGGTCAGTTGACACTCAACCGATCGGTTGGGACTCATGAGTCGGTCAGTTCACTTTCTGAACCGGTCGGTTCGTGGTCCTGACCAGTTCCCGATTGACTTTCCTTCTTTTGTTTCTTATTGGTATCGAATACCAATCCTATTTCCCAATCAAATTGGGCAAGTGAAATGAAAGGAAAATTCTCACCAATCCGACTTTCCCAACTTGCTCGGTTGCAACAGTTGAACCGATCATTTCAACACTTGAAGCAATCGTTCACCCTATCCTTGAGCCGATCGACTCACCACCTGAGCCGACCGGTTCACCAAGCTGAGCCGATCGGTTCATCTCATGAGCCGATCGGTTGGGAGTGCAGATTGTGCAGAATCAGTCAATTGCAGTTTCAATCAATCTGATACTCTAATCAATCTTGTCCAACACATTGAACACTATGATTTTGAGCTATCAATCAATTGAGTGTTTAATTGAACTACTAAACTCCTTTAGTAATCAATCTAAACATTGTTTGTGGACAAAATTCCTCTTCCAGGTTAAATCCTATGTGTGTGACCCTACAGGTCCATTTCACGTTGGTAGTGAAAGTCCATAACACTTATGACTTCACAAGCAAAGAGCGGTGCCTAGTCACACATCAGTGCTACCCAAGTGAAATAGAAAGTTGGAGAACAACTTTCAATCCTACAATCTGTGAATGGTGTTATAGTGAATGTATAATTCCTTTGTCACTGATATCCCGAATGAACTCGAGTCATGGAATAGTCATCCTGTCAACGTTCATTCACTTTCTTGATCTCAGAGTAGATTGACTGAGATATGTATGACATCAATATCACATACTGATTCACACATGCGTGCGCACACCTATCTCAATCCTACTCATCAATTGGCCTTGGATATCAAACTCCCTCAGGAGGGATAAATCCCATATCTATCACTCACCCCTCAAAATCCCCATGTGTCAAATCCACCCAATCATCACCTTTATAACAACCCATGTTTCAGGATTGAGTTTGATGATGTCAAAGTGTGCCCAATGACATGTGTTGAGTGTAGTGATTTCAGGTCAAAGAATCACACTCACCACCATCACTCTGAGTACTGACTGTGACTACCATGTCATGGTTCCATGTGTCAAACTCACGGTGGGTCTGTTCGGTACACTTGTTCTCTAACAAGTACCTATGTGTTTGGTTTGATATCTTTATATCATGACTAATGAGATTATGTCATCAACCAACACCACAATCTAGTCTTGTGTGTCATTATTGTCTATCCACCTTCCATAATGACATCTGACTAGGGACATAACAAGAATGTACAAACTCTTAGCATCCGTATGATCTCATCGTTCAGGTCCTTAACCTGAAAGCATACATCATTGAGTATTGTCATTCTCTAGACATTCAATATGTTCTATCACTATCTCATATGACTGAACCAGAAAGAATTGGAAGCTTGCCTTTGATGTTTATCAAATCAATCTTAATGTATCCCACCAATCATCCCATGATTGGCTCTCAGGGCATACATGCTAACAAACTCCCACTTGCACTGCGAGCCAATCACCCTTGAATTACATTC
The DNA here is from genome assembly GCA_963693085.1 of Alisma plantago-aquatica. NCBI lineage: Eukaryota > Viridiplantae > Streptophyta > Magnoliopsida > Alismatales > Alismataceae > Alisma > Alisma plantago-aquatica. The sequence goes on along the minus strand of OY856410.1, from coordinate 976,864,057 downwards.
ATAGTGATCTTCAAACATGTCCCACATGTTATTGTGCTCTAGTGCTTAACATAGTGAGTAATGGCAACACCGTGCCAAAGTCAGTATAAATTGCATGTCTCTCATCTCTTCGCTGTACGTCACACGTATGAGATGGAGGTGCCATAATATGTGATCTACTATTCCTTTGCTAACCTTTATCCACATTGCATGATCAAGGATTCCATACTTGTCATCAATGAGCGAAATATAAGTTCATCTCATGAACTTCCAGATCCATATAGTATCCACTGTTGTTCTCTAACACATAGATACTCGACATTTCCTTTTAAACGGCTTTATTGGAACACTTCCAATTATCAACAAACTTTCACTTTTATATATCCTATATATATTTTGCAATTAATTTTCTGTCCTTTCGGAAGTTCGCATCAATGTAACTCTTTACATTGAACTTTTCCTTATCTCCATAGAACCAGCACTTCTCAAGTACTTATCAAGTTCTCATGGTATTCCTGTAACCCTTACTGGAAGTAGACAAACATCCACTCGTCATGTCTCACATACGAGCTATCAGGATGAGCACATGATATTGCCATGTCCTACATACAAGATGATGAATGCATTTTGTTCTTGCCATGTCGATACATGCAAGATAATGGGATGATTACATACATGATAGATCCATATCTATTATTAGTGTTTCCATTCTTCATAAGAATTGAACACTTGGCCTTGGGATACTAACTCCATGTAACATGGATAAGTTTTATCCCACTGAATCTGTGTACACTGAACCCTTCAGTACAGATTGCCAATGTATGCTCTCTCTTTTCCAGGTCAAGAGGTTTTCGAGAACTATCTCTATAGATCTCTATTCCTATCACATACGAAACATCTCTATCTTCCTTAAAGATAATTTCCACTTTTGGATTTCCATTTTAGAACATTTCCATTTCACATCAATATGTGGAATGTGAATACACTCCCACTAAATCACAGATCCCTTCTTTATCTTTGACATATCAGTCAAACCCTTTGACTATATCATCAAAGTAAGGATCCAATTATGAGTTGCTTGTACTCAATCAATCACATTGATTAGTCCATTGTAACTTATAGAATTCATTTGCATCAGTGGATTCATAAACCTTATAGGTTGTGTCACGTACACATCCTTGTTTTATTCCTCATAGGAATGCGGTTTTAGTATCCATATGCCAAATGTCTTAGTCATTAAGTTGCAATCAACAAGCATCATCCTTCCCAAAATGTTATCCATGTGTCCTAACACTTAAGACTCAATTGCACTTATGGATTTCATCCAATGGGTGCTACCATCAAGGTCATACCTTATGGTTCACATGGATGTCATTTAGGATGTAATGGTCATAAACCATAGCTCAAAATTCGGTTCCTCATGTTCATCTAGATAGTTGACTCATCACATGAACAACTTATCACATAGATAAACGAGGTGTATCTGTCAAGGATATAAGAACTCACAACTCCTTGTGATTCTTAATATCCTTTATTAGTGTGGGGTATTCTTTTATTAAGAAGAATTCAGTTATTTGATAATCATTCTCTAACTCCTTAGAGTATGATTCCTCCTTGATTTAGACATCACCATGCCTTAATCATGAGTTCACTATGATACACTATCATAATCACTCATAAGGATCTCAAACATTTGGTCCAAGTATTTCATTCATTGATCTCATTAACACTTTACCAAATTTTTACTTCATCTATGATAATCTTGAACACTTCAAGATATTCATATTGGTATTTCTCTAAACACCATTTCAAGTATTAGCATTTGTTCCAATAGGTATGTAAATACATCACATGTATTATACCTAATAGGATAATCATTCTCCCACTACCATTAGTGAAGATTGATTAATCATGTCCAAGATATTCATGTCTCTTACTGGTTCTCTAACCAAAAGAGTCTAGATTTATCCATCATATGGAAACTAGAAATGAATTTATCATGATTGATGCTAATTTGATTGTTTGAGTTATCAATAACTTTAGGTATCATTTTATCTTATGCATACCATGTATCACAAGATAAACAAGGCATTGCCACAAAAGATCATATCATTAAGATTGAAACATCGACTTTATTAATTGCCATCATTGTCATACAATATGCAAAAAATAAAGTGTTTCTATCTATTGGCAATATATGAAATAGCAGTTCTCAACTCTATTTCGTTCCCTTTAGGCTGAAATAAACTGAAAGGTACTCCTATCTATGGCAGCAACACTTGCTCCAATGATGGGTACTCTTTTCTTGGTCCTTTCACAAAGGCCATCACTTCTTTGCGGATATTGCATATCATATATGACATATCCATATCTTGGTATCATATACCTCAGATAAAGAAGCGGTTCATTTCACGATACCTTAGGTGGAGATCTCCATCCCCTCCTTCATCTTCTTTTTTGTTCTTCCATATATAGAGGGCAGTTCCCTCATACACCCTTTCCCCATGTGCCTTGAGGTTGAAGATGGCTTGGGCTGCTGGCTAGCATCAGAACACTTCTTTGCTTTGCCCTTGCCCTTGCCCTTGCCCTTAAGACTTACCTTTCATTGATCTCATCAAAGATTAGGGTTAGTCTTTCTTCATATTTACCTCAACATATCCAACAACTCTGTCAACGCTTGTCAAAGTCGTTCATCATGAATTGTATGCTTCTCGCAACATTTGCAGTATCATACCAATAGCCAACTCTTGGCTCAAAGGGAATCCTTCTTAGTCAGGTTTTCCACATACCCAATCATATTGAGTGCGTGAATACCTTACTGGATCTCCTTCTGTCATGACATACTAGGAAAGTGTCCTTGAGACATCATATGTCTCATGTTGTCTCTGCAACTCATAGTTCAGAGAACACAACATCAAGCACTCCTCATCAATGTCATCCTCGGTATGCTTCCATAAGCATACTTTCATCCATTGATGTGGTGGGATTGAGTTCATCTGGTCTTGGTATAACTAGGACTTAGAGCTTTCACTCTTTGAGAACACTTCTCATCATCCTAACCAGTCGTAGAATTATTCCCATTTAATTTGTTGGTCTCAAAGATCGATCGCAAATAAAGGTGATTGTTGTTTGTTGCCATTTGTACTACAAAAGGAAAAATATGCAATTTTAGTCCAAACCTCTTTTTGACTTGTTTGATTGATTTGAAAAATTGACAATAAAATTAGGCCTTTAATTAATTATCACTCCCACTATTTTACTTCAAATTGATAGCCCTCACCATCAATTCGGAAGATTGCAGTGTACAACCTTCTAGTGGGCAAGATCCATATTTCATCAAGTCATGAGTCAGCTTTGGTTGATCGCCCACAATCTTTACTATTTAGGTAGGCCATCATGCCAATTGCATCATATGCAACTCTTGATGAATGAACATACGCAACACCTTGCCATGAACATTCCTTGCCTCTGGGCTTAGACGCTCTAAGAATCACCAGTTAAGTCTAATCCAAAAGCCGACACGGTAATCATGCACCCTGCTTTGGAAGAACCTACATGTCTACCCTTCACACTTCCACAAGATAGACGACGCACCACACTTTGGCATAACCTACGCTTGGTCGATCGAGTTTTTCATGTGTTCCGCTAATGGAGGGCATATAAGACTTAATATTTTAATGAGGGATTTGGTTTTTATATACATATACATATCCAATCACCACAATACATAGTATGTATCATATACATGCTATATCCCACAGAAAACATGCAAACCGATAAAAGCGATGATTATGGCCATCCTAATGTGATTCCTCGAGCCAAGAGGAATCACGGTCATATAGGTCTACATCACATGCAACCTATACAAGATGAACTCTGTGCTTTGCCTTAGGAGTAGATCAACTCATCACATGATTGACTTGCTCGTTCTGGCCCAGTCGTCTGGGTGCCACCAGCCGATCGGTTGGCTCCTCCAACCGATCATTTCACCTGGTCGTCGTGCATCTCTTCATGGCTGCCACCTACTCGTCTCGCTCCTCGAACCGGTCATCAACCGATCAGCTCACTCATTGAACCGATCATCTGGAACGTCAACCGATCGGTTCACGCCTTGAACTGATCGTTTCAGCTATCGTCAGGATGGCCTCTATTCTTCGACATAACAGGAAATAAAATCTATCCTATTTACAATTTAATTGTGAAACCCCGAGTTACATTCGGGGGGAGCAAAGGTAGGAAAAGAAATCTCGAATTATTTCAAGTTACATCAGGAATAGGAGAAGGGGAATCAGTGCGCAGACCGAGATGCAAGCAACCACATACAACCAAACACAGATATAGGGGTTTATAGGCCATAATCATGCTACACATCCACCACAAAACATGTTTAAGGGCGACACGTATCGAGTGCATTAATAATACATATCATATATGTTATTGGGATTTGTGGATTTAGGATTGGACATGCATTAAGCCAATTTTATTTGCATTGTATGCAATAAATAAAGGCGACAAACCAAAATCGATCATATCGATATTCCTAAAATATAGAGAAGTTGACGTGGATCTGATACCACTGTTGGGTTTTAGGGGAGGCAGAGAAGGCAGCGGAAACAAATTTTTTCCCCCCAAACCCGGAATAAGGAAACACGTCAACGTCTATATAATAGGAAAGGATGGTTTGTGGAATCATACCTTATCCCGAGGCTTTCTCACCGACAATACCTCACGCCTTGTGCGGTCTTCACCTCCAGTTTTGGACGGTGTCTGTGCAGCTCCTGGTCGCACCGGGACTGACAGGATTGAAGGTTGTCCTCCTAGCGGCAGAAACCTCCCGCCTCTGAAGTAGTCCACATGGACCACCTGGAACTCCACACTCCTTGTCCCACAAGGAGTTGGAAGGAGTCGCACCCTCCTGTTGACGTACTAGTCGCCAACACACTCTCCTGCTGCCAGTTGCAACTGCAGTTGTATTTCCCTTGCTATGCCTCCCTTTGCAGGTAGCACTTGCTCAGGCTCTCTCTCGGTTACCAAAACCAGAGAGAACGACAACTTTCCAGAGCAACTGGTTGCACTGAGTTGTACTTTGAGAAGCCCCCAATACCCCTATATATGAGGGTCATGGGACAGGGTTCTCCATCCCGGGAAATGCGGGACTAAAAGCAGGAGTAGAAGGATTCAAGATTTTCCACAAAAACAACCAACTCGCAAGCTGAACCGATCGTTTCATTTCTGAAATGGTCGGTTGGGGATCTGAGCCGGTTGGTTGACACTCAACCGATCGTTTGGGACCCATGAGCCGGTCGGTTCACTTTCTGAGCCGGTCGGTTCACTTTCTGAACCGGTCGGTTCGTGGTCCTGACAATGTTCCCGATTGACTTTCCTTCTTTTGTTTCTTATTGGTATCGAATACCAATCCTATTTCCCAATCAAATTGGGCAAGTGAAATGAAAGGAAAATTCTCACCAATCCGACTTTCCCAACTTGCTCGGTTGCAACAGTTGAACCGATCGTTTCAACACTTGAAGCAATCGTTCACCCTGTCCTTGAGCCAATCGACTCACCACCTGAGCCGACCGGTTCACCAAGTTGAGCCGATCAGTTCATCTCATGAGCCGATCAGTTGGGAGTGCAAATTGTGCATAATCAGTCAATTGCGGTTTCAATCAATCTGATACTCTAATCAATCTTGTCCAACACCTTGAACACTATGATTTTGAGCTATCAATCAATTGAGTGTTTAATTGAACTACTAAAGTCCTTTAGTAATCAATCTAAACATTGTTTGTGGACAAAACACCTCTTCCAGGTTAAATCCTATGTGTGTGACCCTGCAGGTTCATTTCACGTTGGCAGTGAAAGTCCATAACACTTATGACTTCACAAGCAAAGAGCGGTGCCTAGTCACACATCAGTGCTACCCAAGTGAAATAGAAAGTTGGAGAAAAACTTTCAATCCTACAATCTGTGAATGGTGTTACAGTGAATGTATAATTCCTTTGTCACTGATATCCCGAATGAACTCGAGTCATGGAACAGTCATCCTGTCAACGTTCATTCACTTTCTTGATCTCATAGTAGATTGAACGAGATTATGTATGACATCAATATCACATACTAATTCACACATGTGTGCACACGCCTATCTCAATCCTACTCATCAAGTGGCCTTGGATATCAGACTCCCTCAGGAGGGACAAATCCCATATCTATCACTCACCCCTCAAAAGCCCCATGTGTCAAAGCCACCCAATCATCACCTTTATAACAACCCATGTTTCAGGACTACGTTTGATGATGTCAAAGTGTGCCCAACGACATGTGTTGAGTGTAGTGATTTCAGGTCAAAGAATCACACTCACCACCATCACTATGAGTATTGACTGTGACTACCATGTCATGGTTCCATGTGTCAAACTCACGACGAGTCTGTCCGATACACTTGTTCTCTAACAAGTACCTATGTGTTTGGTTTGATATCTCTATGTCATGACTAATGAGATTCTGTCATCAATCAACACCACAATCTAGTCTTGTGTGTCATTATTGTCTATCCACCTTCCACAATGACATCCGACTAGGGACATAACAAGAATGTACAAACTCTTAGCATCCGTATGATCTCATCGTTCAGGTCCTTAACCTGAAAGCATACGTCATTGAGTACTGTCAATCTCTAGACATTCAATCTGTTCTATCACTATCTCATATGACTGAACCAGAAAGAATTGAAAGCTTGCCTTTGATGTTTATCAAATCAATCTTAATGTATCCCACCAATCATCCCATGATTGGCTCTCAGGGCATACATACCAACAATTTATGTTATAAAAAATAAATCCTAAAATACAAGCCAAGTGAAACCTGATGAACGGAGAATTAATTTAGAATAACTTCTTATGATGATATATATGAGTGACATGTAACTTATAAATTTAATATATTTTTATCATATATTAATATTTTTCATTGAATGACCTTATTCATTTCTAGTTGAGATACCTCAACAATGCCTAGCTAATGAAATTTTTGAAGTTAATGTTCATGTAATTGAGGTATTTTATATAAATTAGAATTGATTGTATGTTGTCCAAGATGGGACACCCTAGTGGTAAGATGCTTGATTTTTTACCAAGAGGTCTTAGGTTTAAGCCTCGACAATGACAAGAATAGAATTGATTGTATGCTATTTGAGGAATAACAAAGATAACATTGTGTACTAGCCGTGTGTGGCACATTATGTCACTTTCCAAAAACTATCAATGTTGATTGCAACAAGTTAAATACTAAGTGACACAACATGTCTACCTCAGACACATTGTCTCATCTGCGTGTAGGCCCCAATTGAGAGCTTTTCTTTGAATAGATGAACGAGACACAATGTAATTGTCCCTAGACACACCATGCTCGATAGTTTTTGGAAATATATATATATATATATATATATATATATATATATATATATATATATATATATATATATAAAAGTTTGAAACTAGTCATAAGTTAAGACAACCCACTACAAAATATTTCTCTTTGACTTTTAACTCTAGAGAATGTCCTTCCCAACCCCTAGATTGTGAATGTAAGGGAGAAGTAGGAAAAGGTGGCGAAGAAACATTAAGAAGAATAATTCTGATGTGGCATCCAGTTGGTAAAAATACTGATATAAGACCAAGAGGTCACAGGTTCCAAACCCCCCGACCATGGGATGAATGAATGACTATTTAAAAAAAAACTATGAATCAAACCAAACCTTAATTATACAAACCAAAGATTTCTATTTTTAGGGATAAGGGCGCCTGGTGAATCATGGAGTTTTATGCACACTTGAGATGCCACTTGGGAATTGAATGCATTGATTGGGTTGTTCATAGAGACATATTAACTCAAGGGATCCATGTGGGTGAATTAGCAACATTTAGTGTTTTTCTTTTGCATTTCCTGGAGGATATCACCCCACATTGGTTGTTTGAATTTTTAGCAATCATGCACTTTGCAACTTATCCTCCTACTAATGAAAGAGTTATAATAAACTTACTCTTAATGTTAACAACTTGTCAAACAAATAGAAATTGTAATTATATGTAAGAGCATGTTTAAGATTAATAATCAAGAAAAATATTTGTTTCATTTGATTATTCACATATCATAACTACAACTCAAAATATCAAGAGATGAAATAACTAAGTTCAACCTGGAAATATAGAATACGATGGTTGCTCATAGAAGGAAAAAATAAATAACTATTAATGCATGTTTCAATCAATCTCAAAAAATTCTCACAAGTGTATTTCTAAAAACAAACAATTATTTAAGAGGTGATAGGACCATAAACAATAGAGTTTATAAGAAATATATAGAATAGAAATTTGCATTTACCCTATGAATAAGAAAATTTTAAAGCAACTGACTGGAACCACAATTGAAAAGTGTATAGAACACACAAATCATTTTGAAAAATACAAATAAGCACACAAACAAATAAAACACACACACCTACACTACATAAATGAGTTTTCTCTTCTTGTCCTTCTTATACAGGAAAAGAAAAGGAAGAGTGACATGTATTTATTCATCTATGAGGGGCATCTTGGTGGCTATATATAACTATACTCCAATTGATTTTGCACATTCAGATGATGGAGATGTGTCCTAGGAACCAGTCTGCCCAAGTACTCCTTTGTGAAATATTTTTTAAATCATGTCATGAGGCTTAGTATTAACCCTACCCTCCTCATGTAGACCAAAAACTATATGTCATATAAAAAATTGTTCCCTGAGCACACGTCCACCCACCAACGTGACTCAAACAGGGTTAAAAAAAAACAATGTGTCTGCTACAAACCGTTCAGTCCTATGTGTGGCTCCATCTATATATCACGTAGGGTATCCCTTCTCTCCACAAGCATCCTACCCTGATCCCTCAAAGGCAGGTTCTATGCTCATGGATGATGATAATGCCATCAAATGTGAATTCAATCCTTCAAAGCATCTTTGATGCTCCATTCCCTTGAAATCTAAAATGCTATTTATACTAATCCAACTAGTAGATGATGTGGAGAATCATCTCACCATGTATTCCCACACAAAGATGAAGGGAACTTAATTAGCTACAAAGAAACCAACTAAAGTATAAAAATAAAACACAAACACATATTTATAGAGTTTCTAATCTAACACAATCAAATCAATTCTAAAATCACTAGATAGGAATTGACTCCCCAATTAGGGTGTTAGAAATTTTATGTACGTTTTTTTGGCTGTGTGATAAATTAAAGTATTCTATTGTGACACCTTGTCATCCCAACAATATGAATTTCTAAACTCAAATCCATATGACATCAATGGGATTCAGGAGTTTCTTTAAATTATGAAAAATAACAAATTATTGGGTACAAAAAGATAGTTATTGGTTGGTTGTTGATTTGATTTATTTTGTAGAAAATAAACATAGATTACATGCCAACTGACAAAGGAGGAACGAGGGAGTGTTAAAACACAAATATTATATTTAAAAACGCAAGCATGCAATCAATTACAATTCATATTAAACACCTCAATTATGAAAATATTAACTTAAAAAATTTATATTATTCTTAATGTATCTTGACTAGAAAGAAATGAGGTCACTGATTGAGCAAAGTTCAATGTCATTTGACTAAAAGATATCATATTTATCGGATATCACAATGACCATGGCATTTTGTCTTATCATATTTTACATTCTAATACAAAGAGAAGGTACTAATTCTAACACATAATTTATGTTTAATTAACATGTCAAACCCCTCAACGATAAGAAGAGTGATTGATTCTGGAACTAGGAATTACAATCAATGGATAAGAAGATGAAGCACCCAACAAACTTAAAGAGATGGACATGTTAATATAAATTCACAATTAAAGATGTCAAGTGTGAAATACAATTATTTATCATCTAAACATGGGAAACAAATGCCAATATATGTTGAAATAACTAGTTCTACAACAAAAGTACAAAAAAATATATAAACCAGAAAAGGAAGGGATTTAAATGGAGAATATGCAATAAGATGAGGATTCCACCATCAAGTGATCACTCTATTAAGGGATTCCACATGTTGCACTTACTTTCTTCATCTTGTTTTTGTTCTACATGCTTCTTGGCTTCCTTCTCCATATTCTCACTTTCCTTCATAGTATATGGGTGGGAAGACCACTCTCTAGAGGGAAAACTTGAAGAGAAATATTTTGGGGAAGTGTCGTTTCAGTCCAAGATGATATTGTTGTGGAATTGAAGCTAATACACATATAATTGCAGTAATAAACATGATTAGTGAATCAATAGAATTATAAAAATATAGTCTAAAATGCACTTTTTAGTGCTCATTTCTTTTCATTAATGATTTCAACCTAAGTTAACATTCATGGATATATGTTTACATGTTTTTTCAATTATCTAATACTAAACCCCCTAGTTTATGAGAATATCCTAGATACTTTGGAATATAAAACTCAAGTGATAGTTAAACTTTTAATAATCTTCTATTACAATAGATTCAAATAGAGTAGTAGTTATCCACTCATTAGGGGATAATTCATAACGTAATGAACCCATAATTTCATAAATCAAACTCTTATTCATTGAAACTTCAACTTGAAAAGGATGTATGGATTGGGATCCTTGTTTGGGACTTTATTAACCTTGAGATTGACCACCTTAAATTAAATGATCATGTGGTTTTATCCTCTTAGGTCATTGTCAGTAGAAACCCATCCCTTTGTGTCATGTGGACTCTTACATCAACTCCTAGTGGTCCAAGACATAGTAACATTGACCTAATTTCATAAAATAGCAACCCACATCCTAATATCAATTCCTTATTGTTGATGTCAAGGTGGAACCATTCAAGGTGGTCAATGTTGAATTGTTATCACAGAATATCATTTTATTATATATATGATATATAAAGAGAGATACACACTCATTGATATATATATATATATATATATATATATATATATTTATACATTTCTGACCAAAAAAAATCATTCACATTTCTACAACATATCTAAATCCTTATATATATATATGTATATATATATATATAGATATACATTTCTGACCAAAAAAATTCATTCACATTTCTACAACATATCTAAATCCCTAGACTTCCATTTTAAACCTATTTAAGAAAAAGAAAGGATATCTAAAGAATATTTATTATACAGGTGGTGGTATACTAGTACAACCTCTATGCACTAAAAGAAAACCTTAAAACTATAGGGTAAATGATGTCTCACCTTTGTGATTGTTCTTTATGTTTGTTCAAGTCATCTCTTTCGATTAGATACCCCTCAAAATTTCATGCATACCTAGTTCTCCTCTTATATAGAGATGACAAATTATCATTTTTTGCATCCACCACCACTATCCATCCCCATTCACTTCTTTAATCATTTGTTTCTTGTACATACCACCCGTAATATGGATGGAAAGATGTAACATAAATTTCTCCATGAAATATTAAATAGAATTAAGTTCATCTAGAAGCTACTGGAAAATTTCATGTTTTCAAAATATGAGGAGAAAGAGTTTTTAGGCATCTAAACACTAAGCATCACTTGAATTTCTTCCAATGATATTCCATCTGAACATATGATGTGTACCACTTCACATCATCATTCATATTGTGAGGTGTTACACCCATAATACCATGAGATGAATTCTCTATAATAGCTTAACCTCATACTCTCAATCACGAAAGTCTACCTTAAGATTATTTCTAAACTAAGTTTGATGGATAAATGTTCACTAGATTCTCCAACACATAGAAAAATGTGGTCTTGAGGAAGTTGTCATCAAACAAAGAAGAGTTTTGTTTGGGAGAAGTAGAATAGGTAATATTATTGTAGTTTTCATACTTAGATAAGTCTAATAATTGTTCAAGAAGGTGGAGAAGCATGACATTCATGAAGACAAGGAGGGAGTGAGAGGATTTGCATTAATATAAGCAAAGATTATAGTGAGGAAAACCGAAAAGGTGCTGAATTTTGGGATTAGACATAGAGGAGAATGATGTTTAGAGTGTAACATAGGAAGGAGAATGATGATAGATATGTAGTTTTAGTAGTATCTGGTGGTGGGGTGCAAAAATATTCATGCAGAAGGTCTAGTGACCACTTTATTTGTTTGATTGTGACAAAAAAGAAGACAACAAAATTTTGTCACATATATATAGTGATGCCAGTGGAGTGGATGGTAACAATGGTAAAGGAAAGCAATATGAAAGGAAGGTTGGGTTGAGGACAATGCTACAAAACAAAAAAAAATGACATTGGGTATTGGAAGAAAAGAAAGGGAGGCTCTACAAAGAGAGATCATTAGAAAAACAAGGAGGGGAGGAAACACAAGAAGGAAAAGGCTTTGCAAGGTTGACGATACCTAACTGCACAATGACTATGATGATGACTTCCTCTTCATGGATTTTTCTGTTGGTGTGAATGCCTAGAGAGCCAATCATATGTGATTACAAAGGGGCACTAGATACCTGATTTGATAATAATAAAGGTAATTCACTCTAATATGTTTGTCTCAATCATGAGATGATGACACATACATAGCAGATATCTAAAGAATGATGTTACTCAATAACATATGTGTTCAAGTTGATGACTTGAACAATGAGATCATATGTATGATAAGAGCACATACATTCTTGTTATGTCCCTAGTTGGATATTAGTGTGGAAGCAAAATAGATGACAATAATACAAAAAACTAGAGTGTGTGTTTCCTAATGACAAAGTCTCATTAGTCATGATATGTGATATCAAGTCAAACACACATGTACATGTTAGAGAATAGTGTACCAGATAAACCCACCATGAGAGTGATACATGGATACCATGGAATGGTAGTCAGAATCAACTCTCATAGTGATAGTGGTGATTGTGTTTCTTAGACCTGAAGTCACTACATTCATCACATGTTGTTCATTGTACTTAGACTCATCCACCGTGACCTTTAATAAGGGTTGCCATAAAGGTGATGCTTGGGTGCATTGTGACACATGGGGATTGAGTGTGAGTGACGTAAATGGGATTTTTCCTTCCTATAGGAGATTGATGTCCATGCCATTTTCTAAGTGAGACTGACAAATGTATGGCCATACTTATGTGATTTAATATGTGATATGTGAACAACCATACTCATGTGATTCAATATGTGATATGTGAATGACAACACTCATGTGATTCAATATGTGATATGTGAAGTCACATGCATCTTAGACAGTCTGCTCTAGTTCAAGGAACACAGATTGAATGTTGAAGAGGATGACAATTCCATGTTTTGAGTTCAATCCAGATATTAGAGATAAAGGAACTATATGATCATGGCAACGCTGATCATGGATTGTAGGTTGAAGTTGTTCTCAAACTTTCATAACTACTTGGGTAGCAATGATGTATTGCTAGATACCACTCATTGTTTGTGATGTTATAAGTTGGTTATGAACATTCACTACCAATACAATTTGGGACCTATAAGGTCACACACATAGGATGCACTTGGAATATGAGTTTATTCATGAATGGTGTTTAACTTGATTACAAAAAGTGTTTAGGTATCAATTAAATAACTGAGGTTTAAAATTGACTGACTGGACTCTGAATCGACTAGTTCAAGTGTTGAACTGATCGATTGGAGTGTCAAGTCAATTAGAATCAACATTGGTTGAACAATGCCTTAACCAAGGCCTGAACTGATTAGTTCACCTAGTGAACCGACCGGTTCGTATGAAGAATCACCCAGTTCAATGGTCAATTTGATTGGATCAAGGATTGATGATGATGCCATAATTTGCATTAATCGTGCATTGAATACTAATGTGATTCTGAACAAGAAACTACATGATCCAAATGGTTCATGGCACGAATCAAATAGTTCATGGCACAGACCGACCTGTTCATGCAAGAATTGACCAGTTGGGTAGGTGAACCGACCAATTTTCCGTCTGAAGTTTCCAAACACACAGACTAGGAACCCTAACCCTAGCCTCTCCTATAAATAGAGGGGTACTGGGGGCTTTCCAGACACAATAATTAGCTTTAACAATTGTTATCCTCTCTAGTTGTGGTAATAGAGAGCCCGAGCAAGTCCTACCAGTAAAAGGGAGGGATAGAAAGGGAGAGACAACTGTGGGAGAGCGAGTCGGTGCTAGTACACCGACATTCAAAGGGACAACTCCTTCCCATTGGCTCTGGTAGTGCAACGTGGAGTTTGCGGTGGTCCGCATGGACTACTCTAGAGGCGAGTTAGTTTCACCCGCTAGGAGGACACTATCAATTATCTTCAGTGGTTTTGCATCAGGAGGACGGTGCTGACAACTGTTCGAGTGCTGCTTACCAAAGAAGAAGCATGTTGTTATTTGAAGAAAGGCATGTGCTACTACAAGGGTATTGTCGTTGGACTTGCTCCAAGACCAGGTATAACTTTGCAAACATTCCTTCATAGAGAGATTGTTGATGATGCAATCCTAATAGTTGTGGAATCGAGCTTTAAATTTTTTATTTCTGTTGCCTTATCTATCACCCCAATTTCCCAATAGTGGTATCAATGCCAGGCTAATTTACAGTATATTTGGATTCAAATTGATATGATTAGATTTATTTTTATTGCATACGATGTGAATATTAAAATGATAAATGTGTATATCTGATTAATTACCATACATGATTCACAAACTTATATATATATATATATATATATATATATATATGCAATTCACATGCCTCACCCTAAAAGTTGGGTTTGATGGTGGATGTTAGCATGGTTATGGCCAATAACCCTGGATCTGTGTGTGCATAGTTGTGGTTTTTATTCTTGTTGATATCTTAGTTTGCATACCGAGCCTATCTCCTCCTTTCCAAATGTAAATTATCACTCTTCTTCTTATTTCCTCTTGAATGCAACTCGAGGTTTTCCCTTTTAAATGCAAGATGAAATAGGATAGTTTTAATTTATGTTTCAGTGTGAGAAGACATTTTACACTAGATAAATGATCAGTTTAATAGACGAACCGATCGACTGGAGGACTGAGGAGGGCAGGCAACATGATGAACTAATCATTTGGTGGATTAATCGATTGGCTGGAGGAGTCTAGACATCCGTTGAACCTGAGACCAAACGACCATTTTAAGATCCCAACCATGTGGCTAAGAGGCAAGCCAATCCTAAGTGTTGAGCCGATCAACCTGTAATTGGTTCGAGCATGGATCTTCACCAACAATAGGTTGCTGCATATGATGTAGAGCTTTGGTGGTAGTAATTCCTTGTGGCTTCAAGGAATTATAATAGTATGGCCATAACCATTGCTTGTGTTTATAATTGCATGTTTTTGTTATAGTTATAACATGTATATGATATTTATTATAAGTATGTAGTGATTGGATATGTATATGTATTTATATTTAAAATCCCTCAATCTAAATTTTAAGTCTAAGATGCTTTCCATTAGCTACACACATGAAAATATTGATCGACTATGAGCGGGCACGCCAAGCTTGGTGTGCTATCCATCTCGTGGAAGTGTGATGGTAGTTATGTGGACCTTCCGAGAGGGGCGCATTACTATCATGTTGACTTTTGGTCAGGCTTAATTGGGTGTACTTAATGAGATTAAGAACCTAAAAGCATGCAGAGGGACTATGGCAAGGAGTTGCACATACCATCTATTCAAGAATTGTATGAAATGCAATTGACAAAACTTGTCTACCTTAATAATTGGTTATGGACGCTGTTGTTGGCTGGGTAGTAATTCAATTGTTTTGGGTCTTGACTCACTAGAAGATTGTACAATGCAATCTTCCAAATTGAAACATGAGGGTTATCAATTTGAACAAAATAGTGGGAGAGATAATTAATCAAAGGCATAACTAATATCAACGATATTATCAAATTAAATAAAAAATGTTTGTCTTAAGTTGCAATATCTTTTGTAGAATCTAATGGAAAACACAAATACATTATCAATGCGATCAGTCCTTGAGATATACTTCCACATATGGTATAGGACTTTGAGAAGCGTTCTCACCAATGAGAGAAAGCTCTATGTCCTTGAAACATCAATGCTAGAGGAACCCATTCCAAATGTGCCTAAGGCTGAAATGGATGCTTACTTGAAGCATGCCAATGATGTTGCAGATATCAAAGACCTTATGTTGTGTTGTATGAACTATAAGTTGCATGAACAATATAAAAACATGGAAATTCTAGAGATGGTAACACATCTTACGAATCATGTGAAGCAAGCAAGGTATAATGTCTCTAAAGCATTGTTTGAGTGCAAAATCACAGAGGGATATCCAGTAGAGCCCCATGTTCTCAATATGACTGGGCAAGTGGAAAGACTAGGATTTATTTTAGGCCAAGAGTTAGCCATGTATATGATTCTACAATTGTTTCCTAAATCATACAACCATTTTATCAAGTGTTATCACTTGAGTTACTTTGACAAACTGCGGTCTGAAATGCTTGGCATGTTGATTAATGTTGAATCAGAATGAAGAAGGACAAATCCATGATGGTGATTAGTGGAAGTGAGTCCAAGGGCAAAGGCAAGGTCAATAAGAGTTTTGAGGCTAAGTTGACGTCCAAGTCAACTACACTCAAGATAAGGAGAGGGGTAAGTGCAAAAGGAATATGTCCTTTTTCACTTAAGTGATTAAGGAAGGGAAGTGCCACCAATGGTTGGGGAGAAGTGGTTCAAGTGGTTCGACATGGTGTCCCCTCATGAAGGGACCTGAGTTCGAAACCCAACAGATGCCTCTGAAGTGGTACCTATCGTGCAAGCAAGCCAAGTGTGTGCTTTAACTGGTTCTCGTGTGGGTGGGGCATCCAGGCCCCGAGTGTTTTACACTATCTGGGGAGGGGTCATAAAAGTGTCACTTCTACGGGGTAGTTCTCTCGATAAAAAAAGATTTACCATCACTTTCACCATCTTAGACATTGGTAAAGAATTGTCCTCTTTATATAGAGTATCTTAGGAAGAAGAAGAAGATATAGATATCCACTTTAGGACCTAAGAATAAGTAGGATAGAACTATACAGAGCAAGGGTTGCTACCACTATAGTTGGAGCTTATCATTCAATGGGCATACAATAGAATTAGTGAATTGCTATTATGTACCCGCCATTGATGAAAACATCATATATCTTGTATAGACAAGAATATTATAAATGATTTGATGTTTCATTCTAAAACATGAGATCTTATATGACAATATCTCACTATATATAGTTATGAAATACATAATGATGGTTATCTAGACTCTTTTGGTTATTGAACCATAGAGGCATGCATGTTTTATTTATTGGGAAATATGACTAAAGCATCTTTACTATTTGTAGTGGGAGAGAGACTATTCTATTAGGGGTCATACATATTGATGTATATAGACCTTATGGAATAAATGCTAAAGGTAGTGACTAGTATCTCATTATATTTACTAATCCTATCAATATATATGGAAGTTTGTATTTAATTAAATACAAGTATATATCTCTTGAAATGTTCAAGGAGATCATGAATGAAGTACGTAACTAACTTGGTAAAAGTATTAAGATACTTCGATGTGACCGATGTTGAAATATTTTAAACCAAGAGTTTGATCACCTTTTGGGAGACCATGATAATGTATCATCATGAACTTCAACTGAAAGATAGTGATGTGTTAGAAAGAAGGAATCACACCTTGTTAATTCCTGATGTGATTATCAATAAGTATAGCTAATCTTCCAAAATTCTATCTGGGCACATGCTTTACACTAAAAACAATGTACCGTTTAAAATGGTTTAAAAGACACCATATGAGATATGGTATGGGAGGTGTCCCGATGAGTCTTTTATGAGGATTATGATTTCTTGTATAAAAAATAGTTTCTTGAAAAACTTTGTCCATAAATCACATAATTGATATTCTGTTGAGTACTACTTTTACACTCCAGTCCAAAAACAAAATTGTTTGTTTCCAGGATAGTTGTATTCCTGAAAGGGAATATAATTCCAAAGGAATCAGTGGGAGAAAAGTAGAACTCATAAAATTTGAGACAAATAAGAAAACATTGAACCTAAAGAGGAACAATAGGAACAAGGAGAATCACCAATTGTTGTGGAATCTCAAGTTCCTTATGTAACATAATACCTAATAGATCTAGTAGAAAACGCCTTGAGCTTGAAAGATCATAGTATCTATAACCCAAAAAGGTGGTAAGTTGATCATAGATGATGAGTCAACAACCTATAGAGAAACTATTGGGGAAGTAGAATATGAAAAATGGCTTGAGGCCATGGGATCAAAGATGGACTCCATGTACACCAACAAGGTATGCCCTTGATGGATCCACTAAAGGGGTAAAACCCATAAGGTGCAATTGGGTCATCAAGAAGAAGACAAACATGGAAGCATAGATTAGTTATAAAGAGTTTCAAACAACTTCAAGGTGTTGAACATGATGAAATCTTGTCACCAGTTGCCATGGTTAAATCCATCAGGATCATGCTTGCGATTGGAGATTGTTATGACTATGAAATTTTACATATGGACATTAAAACCACATTCCTGAATGGGATTATTTACAAGGATGTGTGGATGACATAGACTAAAGGCTTTATAAATCAAATATTGCAAATAAAATCTATAAGCAACAAAGGTCAATCTTTGGACTGAAGCAGACATCTCATAGTTGGAATCTTCAATTTAAAAAGATAGTCAAAGAGTTTGACTTAAGTCAGAATGAAGATGAAATATGTGATTACAAAAGTTGAGTGGGAGCATATTTGTATTCCACATAATTATGGGAATAACATCCTTATACTACAAATGTTAAAACCTGGCAAGGAAAGTACCTTCTCTATGAAGGAGATTAGGCAAATCATCTGATGTGATAGGAATTGGTATCTCTAGAGATAGATATGGAAAGATTCTCGACCTAAGAAAGATCACATTCATTGGAAAGATGCTGAAGGGGTTCAACATGCAAGACTCAGTGAGAGAAAACTTGTCCAGGTTCCATGAAGCTAGTCTCTCAGGAGCCTATTATCTCAGTTCTTGTGAAGAATGGGAAGACATGAGTGAGATGCCATATGCATTCACAATTGTATCTATCATGTATGCTATGCTATGTACTCATACCTTTATCTTGTATGTATTGACATGCCTATAGGATATGTAATCATCCAATTGTCTCATATGTATTGGACATGATGAGTATATAACTATCAGATCCTAGTGAAGGTCACTAGAATGTCATAAGAACATCCTTTAGTACTTGAAAAGCACTAAAAGGATCGGTTCCTTGGTTATGGTAATAAGGAAGAGTTGGGTGTAAAGGATTACACCGATGTAAGCTTCCAAAATGACACACAAAATTAATGATTGCAATCTAAAATTTATGTTTGATCTTAAAACTAGAACTGTATGCTGGAAAAGTTTCAAGCAGGACACAATTATTAGAATCTACAATAGAAGTTGAGTATCTTAGTGTTATGAGAACAACATAGGATAAGATATGGATCTAGAAGTTCATATAGATGAACTTACGGGAGGTTCCAAACCATTGATGACATAGTAGAGACACTGTGACAATAATGCAACTACTATATAAGATGGGAATCTCAAATAGCATACTACAACACTTCCATATCATACAAGAAGTCATACAATGAGGAGATCTGAAACTATCAAAATACCAATTTGAAACAAACGTTGCAAACCCACCATATAAGTGCTTGCACAGCAGAAACATGTTGGACATGTTAAAATCACTTCGAATAAAGATTTTTGGGTGATTGGCTCTAAGTACAAGTAGGAATATGTAGGTATGTATGTCCAGAGAGCCGATCATATGATGACTACAATGTGGAATTAAATACCTGATTTGATAATAATAAAGGTAATTCCATCTATTATGTTTGTCTCAATTATGAGATGATGACACATACATAGTAGACATCTAAAGAATGATGTTACTCAATAACATATGTATTGAGGTTGATGACTTGAACAATGAGATCATATGTAGGATAAGAGCACATACATTCTTGTTATGTCCCTACTCAGATTTTACAATGGAAGCAAAATGGACAACAATAATACAAAAGACTAGAGTATGTGTTGACCGATGACAATGTCTCAGTAGTCATGATATATGATATCAAGTCAAACACACATGTACATATTAGAGAATAGTGTATCACATAGACCCACCATGAGAGTGATACATGGATACCATGGAATGGTAGTCAGAATCATCTCTCATAGTATTCCTAGTAATTGTGGTTCTTAGACCTGAAGTCACTACACCCATCACATGTTTTTCATTGTACTTAGACATAATCCATCATCACCTTGAATTAAGGTTGACATAAAGGTGATTCTTGGGTGAATTGTGACACATGGGGATTGAGTGTGAATGATGTAGATGGGATTTGTCCCTCCTACAGGAGATTGATATCCATGCCACTTGAGAAGTGAGATTGAGAAATGTATGGCCATAGTCATGTGATTCAATATGTGATAACTCACATGCATCTCAAACAACCTACTCTAGTTCAAGGAACATGGATTGAATGTTGAAGAGGATGACGATTCGATGCCTCTAGTTCAATCTAGATTTCAAAGAAAAAGGAACTATATGATCATGGTAACACTGATCATGGAATGCAGGTTGAAGTTGTTCTCCCAACTTTTCGAACTCCTTGGGTAGCAATGATGTGTTTCTAGATACCTCTCATTGCTTGTGATGTTATAAGTTAGTTATAAACATTCACTGCCAATGTGATTTGGGACCTATAGGGTCACACACATATGATACACTTGGAATAAGAGTTTATTCATGAATGGTGTTTAACTTAATTATTAAAAGTGTTTAGGTATTCAATTATACAATTGAGGTTCAAAATTGACTGATTGGACTCTGAACTGACCTGTTCAAGTGTTGAATCGATCGATTGGAGTGTCATGTCAATTAGAATTAACATTGGTTGAACAATGCCTGAACCAAGACATGAATCAACCGATTCACCTAGTGAACTGTCCAGTTCATGTTCCCAACAGACTGGTTCATATGATGAACTGCCCAGTTCAATGGTCAATTTAATTTGATCAAGGATTGATGCCGATGTCATTATTTGCATTAATGGTGCATTGAATACCAATGTGATTTAGAACAAGAAACTACATGAACCGAGTTGTTCATGGCACAAACTGACCAGTTAATGCATGAACTGACCGGTTGGGTAGGTGAACCGACCAGTGTGCCGTCTGAAGTTCTTAGAAATTTTGGCATATTAAGTTCTTTTGAGTCCTGCACAGACTGGGAACCCTGACCCTAGCCCATCCTATAAATAGAGGGATACTGGGGGCTTCCCAAACAAAACAATTGGCATTGACAATTGTTGTCCTCTCCTATTGTGGTAACCAATAGAGAGACTGAGCAAGTCCTACCTGTAAAAGGGAGGGATAGCAAGGGAGAGACGATTGTGGGAGAGTGAATCAACACTAGTACACTGATGTTCGAAAGGACAAATCCTTCCCATTGGCTTTGGTAGCGCAACGTGGAATTGTGGTGGTACACCTTGACTACTCTAGAGTAAAGGTGGTTTCAACTGCTAGGAGGACACCGTCAACCACCGTACATAGTATTGCACCAGGAGGACGATGCTGACAACTGTTCAAGTGCTGCAGTCCAAAGAAGAAGCATGCTGTTTCTTGAAGAAAGGCATGCACTACTGTAAGTGTATTGTCATTGGACTTTCTCCAGAACCATGTATAACCTTACAAACCTTTATTCCTAGATTCATTGTTGTTGACGCAATCCTACTAGTTAGGAGATCAGGCTTTAAAGTTTTATTTCCTCTACCTTATCTGTCACCCCAATTTCTCAACATTTTCCATTTTCTCATTTAGCAAATTATGGTGATACATGTTGTTTGGTTTCATCCATTTCATCCTATTAATCTAGTTGAATGCCAATATTTAGGTTCTTTCTCTTTAATTAGATTATTAGAAGTATAACTAGAATAGGAATGGATGTGATTTGTGGCAAGTGGGGTGGGGTAGTTCTTTGCTTTTATGATCTATACTCTTCTTTCCTCTTTTCCATCTTACATTTTCTCTAGGACCATAAGGTGTTAGACGAAATATTTCTTGTGGGCTTTGGAATGTTTGGGAGTTCTTGGAGTTTTGGAAATCAAACCAAGAATTATTTCCTTAAGATGTCATTGGTTTTGTTCCTACATTGAGATTAGACTACTAACTGTCACCAATATTGATATGAACGACAAATTTTGACAACTCAAAGCTAATTTATCCTAAATCTGATGAGAAATACTAGGATGAGTTCTAGTAGTGTTATAAACTCAATGATTTTATCACGATAACCAAGTAAATAGATTTTAGCCTAGTATAAACCTTGTAGGTATGTAGTGCAATGTCCTGAAATTTCGACCAGTTCAGCTCATAATAATATTCAATATTGTAGGTTTAACTTATGGAATGATAACTAGCTTAATGGATAAATAAGTAAACATGATTGAAATCCACTAAAACAACATTATGAAGGAGGCACACATGCGTTTTAGATTTTATACTAAGTGAAATTTCCATAAATGTTTTCTTCAAACTATTAGGAACTAAATAAAATAAAATGTTCTTTAGATTAACAAAGAACATAAAGTGCAATATTTAATCCGACATTTAAACTTAATTACATGCTTCAAGAAGTAAACTAACTAATACATCATCATTGTCGTAGACTTGGAAATTTATGTAGATCACACATATTATATTATAGATCTCTCTCACTCATTCACTCTCACACCTAAGTCTAGAGAGTAATAAAAAACAATAGAAACTCATTCTACAATATTTCTCCGTTATACCTCTAATCTCTTGCTCATATTCATATCTCCCCTTTAGATCATCTTAGTGATGCTAGCCTGAAAATGGTTTTGATGGATAGAGCGTGATCTACATTCTCAATGCGTAGAAAACTCTATTTAGATAGAATATTTTAGATATATAATAAATATAGTAAATTAAATAATAAAAATTGCATTCATTTTATAGTATTTATAATTCTATAAACATGTATACTTGTTAGTTTCAGTCAATCATGACCACTGATAAAATGGAATACCAAAAGTAAATAACCTATATATTCAAAATAATGATTACATTTTTTCAATTATTATACCCTTGAACCCACATGGAGTGGACAATGACATACAAAAACATCAAAGAAAGTTGTGTACTCACTATTCAAGTGTAAGTACCCATTCATTATTCAAACCCTAGTTGATCATTACGAAAAATATAAAAAAAATTCAAGTTAAAATGAACAACCATCAAAACTGAGTTGATGAAATTTCTCAGTAAAATGATCCACATACATATCCAATTATGAGATATTGCCATAAAACCTTGAAAACTGATATATAAAGGTGCATCACTACACATTTGAATCATTCCACATTTAGACATGATAGAGAATCAACTAAAACCTCTTTTTATATATTTCATTGAAGGGATTACAAATATGCTTGTGATTATGAAACTATAGCAACATAAGAGTCGCCAATTAAGTTTACCACTCATGATCACAAAGAAACATCAAGAGAAACAACTCAACAGATACATCATTAAC
Organism: Alisma plantago-aquatica; assembly: GCA_963693085.1. Taxonomy (NCBI): domain Eukaryota; kingdom Viridiplantae; phylum Streptophyta; class Magnoliopsida; order Alismatales; family Alismataceae; genus Alisma; species Alisma plantago-aquatica. The sequence continues at coordinate 976,840,387 of OY856410.1, read as the reverse complement.
TACCCACCCATAACTGAGAAAGTGAGAGTAAAAAGAAACTCTAGAGTTAACAATATTGTCTCTTGTTAATCCTAGATCATCAGGTCCTTTATGATGCACCAACATGCCTAAAAGATGTGGATAACCACAAGGGTGAGACCCCAAGTCCTAGCGATATGATATAACAACAAATAATGTCTTTTGATTGCAAGTAGGATCATGTTATATAAGCGTATTCCACAATGTAGGTAGCTCAACAAGAAGTAAATACTACATTGAGCATATGTCAGACCAAACATAGTCATGAGGATATGTTATGAATCACATATAATAATTGTAGGAAGTAAAAGAGTAACCATAGCGCATCTAAATGTGCATCCATGTTATTTTCCAATTAAACCTAAGTATAGATACTACAAAACTGAGTTACACATTTATTATGCCTTGGATAGTTTGAGGCATACCACTCAAACTACTATCTAGTTGCTATCACACCTCTCTAGCCATCCATATAGTTTAAGGGATATCTGGATTTCATTACATCTGTCCACACTCTTCGATCGAAGCAAGGGTAACAAAAGGGTAGACTGCTCAAAAAAGGGATCTAGCAAAGAATTTCTCAAAAGAAGATCCACATATATCACATTTCTATCCTACTTACATAGGCCATGACACTAAGAAAGCCAGGTAAAAACCCAACAAACTGAGACACTATGGTAGCCGCTTTCCATCATACATCACAAACCATATTTCCAAATTGAGTTCCAATAGAACTTGTAGATGTTAGGGTAAACCAACCCCATGTAATAAACAAAATATACTCTACAAGCATTTTCTACAATTCATAGATTGCTACAAGATTAAAGCTTTTCACTTTTTCCCCAACAAGCTAGGGAAATAGATCTACAGATTCATGGCCCTACATGATTAGGATTACACTTGGTTAATTAAGCTAATTACTCATATTTAAATTGCATCAATCAAATTATAAATAAGGCATAGACATGGAATTGTAGTTTTAATCAAGCCTAACAACTCCACAAGATGTAAAATGTACTCACATATACCATACTGCCAAAATTAGCGTACATGTGATCATCTTTGGACATACCAAGACCCCAGTTATAAATTGGGGCACTACAAGAGGCAACATACCAACCAGTCTCATACAACGAGGTCAACATGCCAATCTCATCCACAACAAGGCCCAACATGCCAATATCAACCACAATAAGGCAGAATGTGGCAATCTCTGTCACAGTAAGGCCTAGTACATTTATCAGACTACATTAGTCTTTAACAAAGCATCAACATGGGATATTTTGACTTCCACTATTTAAAATCCAATATGAAATTAGTATCACAAGAGATAAACTATATCCCATTCATATTAAATTCCATAATCATCATCTAGAAGATGACATGCTAATACAACATCATTGACAATTTCTTATTTTAGTGTAACAAATTGTAATTAAGAACTAACATATTTATTGTTTTCATGAATATTTAATTAAATCTATAATTTATAACTTCATGTCTCTTTTGGGGCCACTTGATTATCATACAATGTACATCATCACTAAGGGCATGTAACATCTCAAGATTACTTGATTATAGTATATTATATCTGCTTATTTCAAGGGTAGGTTTCTCAAACATATTTGACCACATAATTCTTCATAGTAAGTTTATAAAAGTGTTTTAGGTCCAAAAATAAATAGACTCTAACCATTGGACCATTGCATAATATCATATTTAGCCGTATTCAAATAAGAATTCAACTTATTGGGCCCTATCATCATGCTAATCGCCCATGTAATTGCCATAAGACAAAAGCCTTAAGGCATCATACCTCCTTGTATATCCCATATCCGACATTCATCTTTTAAGGATACAATTTTATGTCACATACAATCAATTCACAAGAATGTAGAAATACTAAAGAAGGTCGGTCCTGGTTTTCATTAGAGATGGTAATATATCCCATTAGGTGGCGTCTCACTGTTAAGGTTTTCCTAAATTACATAAAGCTCTCATTCTATTTGTAAAACCCCATACCACCTCACACATACATTATTAGTTGTCTTCATTAAATGAGTTATACACATTCATATAGTGATACCTTTTAGATTCATAATCAAATTAGGTTCATTAAAAGCTCAAAATGTTATACATAACCATTCTCTTGGCCTTAAGGGACCCAAAACACCAAAGCAGGGCACATTAAAGTCAAACTTCGCTTTATGAAAAATATAGAAATAAGTCCTCATAGAAGTACCATTTACATCCCAAATGTCAAGCATGTATTTACAAGAAAGAGTCTAGGAAGTACCGTAAATATCAACTAAAAGATACAATGGATGTGAAAGTTATGCTTTATATACAAGATTATGGTTTTATACCAGTCAATGGGGTAAAAGGAAATGGTAACTTAGGGCATAAATGAGCCACCTTTACTTTTAGGATCCCATACAAAAAGCATATCCATATACATAGTGACTAAGTCAAGGCATGAAAATTATTTTATAACACCTTACAATAAGTAAGATTGCAAATAAATTTTGTTCACCATGATAATGGTATCAAAAAGCTCCAAAGTGAGAACTTTTAGGGTTCTTAAACATGTATTTCATCATTCATCCCACAGACATTTACAAAAATGGATTTTATGCAATGAAAACATCTTCAATAGACAAATAAAGACCAACAAATTTGTATTCACATAATCCATCCAAATCAGTTAACAAGAATGTATCCTGTAAGTTAGGCACATTTAAATCAAGATTAGGGATTGTAGATGAATTCTACGCAAAATAAGATATTAGATGATATATCACTCACCTATATTGGTTATGAAAATGAGAAATAGAAATAAAACCTCCAAGAAACCTCAATTCCATGCCTAAGATCGCCTCTCCAGATCCAAGATTACTCATCCATGGTGGATCTAGAGAAAACAAATGAAAAAGAGGAGAAAAGAAGGTGCTTTATCAATATGAGCAAGTTCTCAACATGAAAAACCATGGACTTAGGCCATGGAGAAAGAAGGTGTGGAGAGAATAAGTAAGAAAAGATTAGTAGATATGATCTTATGTATTCTATGCAAGAAAAATGGTTGGGAAGCATGGAAACACCATGGACTTGTTTGATATATGGCATGCATCCACATGCAAGCTCCTATCCATGACTATTAACCTCCAATTGTATTTCATAAACCTCTACAGATAACCCTAAATTTATAATAGAACTTGGGGTGTCCTATGAGCCTCAAAGCAGAATCAGGGAGGTTTATATACCAGAGGGGGTGCAAAAGTCAAAATCACCCATAACTAGTATATAAGTTACCATCAGTCAAAGTAGGATTTTCATTTGTCAAAGATACCCTTTAGTTGACCCTCTTAGCATTCTCATTGGTCTGGGAATCATTATTATTGGTCTATACAAGATTTACATTAGATTAGAACTTCCATTGGTCATCAAGTCCTTTAGTATGTGTAAATAGAAGCTCTACCAGTTGACAACTCAGAAAAATCATTAATTGTCAAACCCGCATTCTCATCCATTGCCATGTGTAGGGTTTCCATCAGATGTGGATGTTATACATCTCATTGATTTATGATTCTAGAAGATTCATCAGTTGACAGGTCCAACAACTCCATCGTTTGAGAAGTGTGTGACTCTCATTAGTTGAGAGTTCCCGCTGTCCTCATCAACCACCTTACTAGCTAGGATTAGAGTTTGAAACCCTAGGATAAAAACACATTCAAAAAATGTTCGAAGTTCATAAAATTATGTGTCCTTGTGAAGGAAAAGTATGCACTTAGATAACATACACTGAAATTTTCAATTAGGTCTCTGAGTAGGATAATATTGCATATTAGTCCACAATTGTACATGAAATTGTACATCAACGCAAACAAGGTACTATTGAAGTCATATTAGAGTTACTAAATAGAAAAATGATATCAAAGGATCAAAAAGTATGAGTATGATCAAAAATAAAATTTTATAAACTTTTCATATATCTTTTAGTTATGTCCTTATACTATGTTTAGTTTACAATTAAGTCCAAAACTTGCACGGAAACTAGAAGCTAAGGCAACCAAAGTGTAAATTGAACCAGATTAGAGATATCTCTTAATCATTTGGTATTGAAATTTAATCAAACATATGATATTATACTAAGGAAATATTGGAAGAATATTAGAGTTAAGCTAGGTTCATGGTTTCACAACCATTAACCCCTCAAAAGGATTTCACTTTTGAATTCCAAAGGTTAAGTCATAGAACAACTACAAGAAATATGTAACCCTATCTTAAAAGTTATTAGGCATGAATTATCTTACCAACTCATCAACATTAGTGTTCAAAAATAATGAATTACTTAAGAATTCATAGAGTAAGTTCTTTATGATTGATTTCAAGTTTAAACTTATCATACATCATTGTTCACTTATCCAAGTCCCTTGGCATTTTCATTCAAATTATCAAAACTATCATGTGTTCTTACTTCTTATCTCGAAATATCCTTATCTCTCTCTTTGAATTATCATTATACATGTCAATTTCCAATTGAGGGTTAATTCATAATATTTTTTGTTCATTTTTAACAATTACTCTTTTTATCTGAAATTTATGTACATGATTTCTTGGAATAAGGTCATTAGTTCATATGTTCTTAAAATTCATACAATTAGTGGACAATTAATCTATACAATCCAACTATTATCTTCTAGGTAATATATTTAGTCTTGTTCTTTATCAAGCATCAAACTCACCATCACATTGTTAGATGCCAGATATTCTTACTTTCCTTTTAAACATCATCATCTTGTCATTGTTCTATAGATAAAACTTGTTGTTTCCAAACAAACCTACTCCTAAAACATATAATACATACATTTGCAATCCTCGAACCATACCCAAAAATTGGGGAAACATCATGTTCAATTGTCATTCCATCACTTACTTCCATTTCTTCGTGGTACTAACCTACTTATTTTATTATTGTTATAACAAAAAAAAATTATAGATTCCCCTCTTTGTGTAGTTCTACCTCAATTTTCATCTTGATTATCACATACATCCTCTATAGGAATCTCATTCGATACTAGATTAGTTTATGTATCCTCATCTTTCTTTCAATTCACTATAATCCTTGATTTCTGTACATAAATAAAGCTTCACATACCAAGTTATCTCTCCTTAGTTTCATCATGATCTTAATTCCTATTGTCCATGTAGACTCAACTAACATATTCTGTGATAACACACTCTCAAAGGACTATTAATGTGCTGCCCTGATAGGGGGATATAACACCTAACAAAGATTTATGATTTCTTGATTTAGACGCACTATTGATAACAAATCCACAAGTGCATGGCTCATGATTTAGTTTAGAGACTGCAGTAAGTTAGGGTCAATCCATAGTGAGAGATGGGAGCACTAGAGATAGGCATATTTTTCTAGGTTCCCAATGAAGAGTGCTGGGTTTCAGTTGTATCATCTTGGGATTTGAATTAAATGAAGTGAGCATGAACTAAGGGAAAGAAAGAACTGAACAAAGATAAATCCTACACAAATAAGGCTAGCTAACAAGCTATGAGAGAAATTGTACTAACTTAGACTAGAAGAGGCAAGATAAAATATTTACTTACACTAGACTAGAAATTACATGATAAGGTTGATGAAAATAAGAAACTAACTAGAAAAACCTAACACAAGCAACTATGAACAAGAATTAATACTCCAACAAGGGTTAACTAATATTGACAAGAAATTTACTAAGTAAACACTAGCTAACACTAGATAAATTTAGTAATAATTAACAATTACGGTTAGTGGGAGGTTTAAGGTTATGTTACTAATCAACTATGTAATTGGTGTGTATATTCATGCACACAACCAATAGTCAGTGTCATCAAACCAAACAACCATAGAGAGATGAAATTTGGAGTCTTTTCCTTATAAATGTCCACAGGTGGTATAGGTTGTGTATAGGTGTACAAGTCCCTACAATCTCCTATGCAACCTTACTAGGCTCAATTATCTATGAGATAAGAATTCCTTCACCTAGGTCACACTAGTCTAGGTTTCTAAAAATAAGTCTACTCACCAACTTGGTGGCATGGGTGGTATAAGGAATAGGCGGAGGGTGTTTCACCACCTATTATTCCCTATCCATCCTATAGATATTCTTCTTGTCAAGAGTGAGGGGAGAACCATACATAGGTACTTAGATCTCACACTTAGGGCTAGTTGAATAGATGCCTATAGGGGAAGGAAGGAAAAGTAGCTCAGGTTTGTTTAAGGAACTTAGGAGTTTTTCAACCAAAAAATCCAAAATCATTGTTTTCTCTATACTTTTGGTGGTTCCATATCTCAACCAGATGAAGAGATAGGTAGAAAGAACAAACATAAACTAGAATTAATAAGAAATATATAACTTCACATGAATACTCCTCAATCACCTGATATCAAAGTAGAATGGTTTCCCACAAACAGTCCAACAAGGGAACTTAGCTACACATAATCAAAGTAGATCAAAAGAGGAGGAGGATATAGAGAGAAAGGCCATGGATGTCAATGGAGAGCCCTCCACCTTAAGATACACCAACATCTAATAGCTCGAGATCCTCCTCCAAGGTGGTGGAATGACATGGAAGGTGGAAGTGGGATGGCCAAAACCCTAGAATACTTGGTTTTTGGGGTGGAAGATGATGATTGGGATAGATAATGTCACATGTAGGAGGTAGGTGGCCTAATTTAATGCCCAAGGGAGCTAAAATCCACCCCATATCTACCATAAGGCTTATATAGTACAGGAAGTAGTAGGGTTTCATGGATGCATAATCACTCTAGGAAGAACAACCATTCTATCCATGGGTTTTGATAGGTAGATGAGTGGATGACATGGAATGGTGGATGGAAGTATCCAAAACCCTGGAAAACTAGGGTTTTGAGGTAGGGGAAGGTGGAAATGAGGTTGGGAGCTCAATGATTTTTGGGATGAGTGGAAATAAGTTCTAATTAGTAGCTAACTTTGTGATCCAACCCCCATCCATGTATATATAGGGGCTAGGGAACCAGAGGGTTTAGTGGGGGCAAAATATGAAAACAGTGCACAAAATGAGCTATGGATGTTAGCCACCATGTCCGTGTTGGGGTGATGCAACCCTATGTTAGGGCATTATCTTGTGTCTTATTGTACTTTAATCACATATAAATTTGTTAGAATGCATGTCATTTCCCCCAATAAATGTCTTACAATCAAATGCAACTATAGATGTTCTTTGCATAATTTTTAGGTACTTGGACACAATTTCTATGGAAGGGGAGAAAGGGGATTGGCTAAGGGTTTCTTCACCCTTGAAGGACCCTAAAGAGAGTGCAATAGTTTCCCCAACTTATCCCAATTGGTCAAGGATCAGACCAAAGCAAGGAACATCAAAGATGAGCAAGTTGAAGATCAAAGTGAAAGGATGAAGACCTAGCATAGCCCTGGTACCATGGAACCGTTGTGTTGTTAATGAAGAAATCATAGTAGAATTTCAAGTTCAAGCAGATCAAGTCAAGTTCAACAACACGGCTATGCTGACCAGCAAAAACGTACCAAGAAGACCCCGACATGGCCATACCATCCAGAACAACTATGCTATCCAAAGTGAAAAGTGCATATGCTAGTAGGAATGACCATTATCCAACTCTTTCACCATGGTAGTACTTCCCAGCACGACTGTGGTGGTGGCTAGGTAGCACGATCATGCTGGGAAATACAACCGTGGTGACGGCTAGGTAGAATGATCGTGCTAGGTAGCACGACTAGCAAAGTCGTGCTACCAGCCACCAAAACTCCATCCCCGACTATGATTTTCCTACTCTTCACCCTAATCATTCCACCCCATCACAGTTGTCCCCCTACCTACCATGGCCGTTCTTCCCAGAATGATCATGCATCCATCAAACCCTATTCACTTTCTGCATTGTTTTCCCCATTTTATCCTCACTTAACCCTATGCTTCCCTAGCCCCTATATTTAGATGGGTGGTAGTTGGAAGCAAGGGGTTAGCTTCCCTAGCTTTTAATCTAGAATTCATCGAGCCTCCCACCTATTGTTACCTATTCCCACCCCGTTTCTACCATCTTCTACCTCAAAACCCTAGTTTTTAGGGTTTTGACTACTTCCATGCACCATTTCATGACATCCATCCATCAAGGAGCAAGAAAGGAGCTCTTCTACAACTAGAGGTGAAGAATAATGAGTCTTGACCAAGCTTTTATGGCTATTAACTATTGTACTCCCTTTTTTCTTTTTCTTTTTCATTTTTTTGTGAGTAACTAAGCCCCTTAGATGGGCCATTGGGCCCAGACTGTGACTTTGATGCCATGTTGTAGGGAAATAACTTATAGACTCTATTATTTCATTTTATATTTATTGTCTTCTACTTATATCTCATTTCCCATGATTTATCTTGTGATTTGTGTTTCAAAACATGGATTATCTTGTGTTTTGTGCTCAAAACCACCTAGGTGTAGGTGAAAATGGCATATGTGAGGCTATTTTGGAATTTGCTCCTATGTCCAACTAGTAGATCGCTAGATTGGGATTTTCTCCTACGTCCAACTAGTAGATCCCTAGCTAGAACCCCATCTTCCCACATACATATCCCTTCTCCTACTCCTAGGAGTGAGATGTAAGTTGCTAGTTTAGAAGAACAAAGTGCAATTGGCTTGGAGCTATCTAAAGGCTAGATGGTAGGTGATGTGAGGTGAAATTTTGGAACTTTCATACTCCTTTACTACCCTTATCCCTCAACTTCCCTAGGAACATCTATCCTAGAAACTGAAACTTTTATTAGATACTAGTAGAGTTTTACCTAAAACCTAATCCAAATGAGCCTCTAAAGGCTGGATAGGGTGTGCTTGGATGTAGTTCCCTTTCACACACCCTATTCCATCGTGTGCTTGGATGTAGTTCCCTTTCACACACCCTATTCCATCCATGTACAATTAGTAGTTTAGGGCGATTCTCTAGCATCTATCATGTTTTTTGGTTTAATAATCTACATGAATGAGTGTGGCTTATATGTTATTACCCACAACCTAGGCTCTAGCTATATTCCCTCAAATGGTCCACACTTTCATAACTTGCTTAAAACCCTAATTGCTTCCTTTGTAGTTAATGCTTACTTAGTTAGTTTCTCTATTTGATTCCTTAGTTAATTATCTTGTTCTTTATAGTTAGCTATTGCTAGTGTAGTTAGTGTTACTTTGTGCTTGTTTGTGTTTACTCTAGATAGTTAGTTGCTAGTTTAGTCCTTTGCTTGCCCTAGTTGCTAATTGTTAGTCTAGTGTATTTTCTTATCTATTGTAATTGGTTGCCATCTATAGGTTGTTAATTAGGATTGCTTTATTAATGTAGTGCTAGTCTTAGCTCTTGCCTTGCTTGCTTTAATCTAATTGTTCTCTTCTTGCTTAGTTTCCTTTATTCTCCCACAAGAATTACTCATCTAGGGTTAACATAGGTTTTGACATCGTGCTCTCTTTGATTGCTTTCTCAACCATTATTGTAATCAAAAAACCCAAATAAAAACCTAAAAACCCTACACTATGCAATAGGAACCTATCATAGACAAACTAAGTTCTAGTTCCGCATAACTCCCTTGGGTTCGAACATGACTTGCCACTCCCATACTACTCCCAAGCTTTTGTGCTTGTGGATTTGTTTAAGAGTGTGTCCACTGAGTCCATATAAATCTAAAAGACCTTGTTGTGTGACCCAAAGGCACATCCAGTCAAACACTAATTGATTTAAGTGTACCTACGGGAGGCAAGCCAAGCTTTCTGGTGTCGCAGTCAGGGAGGTAGGCGCTTGACCTAGCTATTTTTTTTCTTTGATCTTTTCCTACTACCCTCACATTGCTATTCATTATTCTTTGTGTTACTTTTTACAAACTTGTTTTCTAACTTAGCTTATTTTGCTAAATTATGCTTATGCAGGTGACACTAGTGCATGTTTGGATGTCGTTCCCTTTCTATTGACTCATTCCTAGAGGATTCTAAGATGGGAAGGAGAAGGTGCATAAATTGATGCAACCAACGCCTAGAACTAGAGATGGGAGACATGGATGCCCATAACCATGAGGAGGCACCAGTCAACATACCACTTCATGATTATTTTTTGCCTAGGAGTTACACTTCACCGATTGCTACTAGAACAACTATTCTTGAACTTATCCCAACGTTGTATGGGTTTGAAAATGAAAATCCTTACAAGCATATTGATGCCTTTTTGAAGACTTGATCTACTTTTAGGACTTCTGCAACCATTGGAGCTTCTATTTGGTTCACCTAGTTCTCCTTGTTCCTCAAGGACAAGACAAAGGAGTGGTATACTGATTCTCAAAGTGACACTTTGTTTCACTCCTTTCATTTATACTCTAAGATCAATTTCTATAACAAGGTTTTCACATGGGAGGCAATGAAGAATAAATTTTTTGAAGAAGTTTTATCCTGTTGCCAAGGTTACCTAGATGAGGACATACATAACCTCCTTCAGCCAAAAGGAGAATGAGTAGTTCCATGAAACTTGGGAGATGTTACAAAAGTTGATGCAAGATTGTCAACATCATGAAGTGTCTATATAGCAATTGGTCGAGTCCTTCTATTCATGACTTACTAAAATGGATCAAACAGTGGTGGAATGATCTTGTAGTGGAACATTCATGGCCAAACCTCTTAAATAATCTTGGCCTCTTCTAGAGAACTTGGCAAAAAATTCTCGTCACCAAGCTTCTAGTGAGGGTCCTTATCATGATAGAAACATGGGATCTACCCCTCCTCAATCCTAGGATGATACATACTCTCAAATGATGAAGATCTTGGCAGACATGATGAACTTGATGAAGACCCATGTGGTAGGCCCTTTTAGCCAATCTACCCACACCATTGATCCATTGATGAGGAAGTTAAGGAACTCCACTCTTTTGGAAATTGTAGCAACAAATGTCCTATGTCAAACTCCTATACTCTAGAATGGGGAAGTCATCCAAAATTTTCATGGAAGAAATAAGAAGACCAAGGACAATGAAATAGATCAAGGTTTGGTGAAGAACTTCCTGGAAGGTTGGGGAGCCTATATGAAGTGAAGAAAGATATCTCCTCTCATGGATAATGTATTGGTAGGTTTGAGAAAAGGTTGGATTAAATTTCTCTATCACTTGCCCATCGTGAGGAGGGAAGAATTCCTTCCTAAACCATGACCAACTAGATAATGGTACTGATTCCAAGGGCGCTCCTCGAGGCACCTACATTCAACCATAAGGGGAAAGTTTCAACCTTGAAACAATACCAAGTCCTCCAAACCCTTATGCTCAACCACCATCAAAACCACCATTCAACCTCCAATACACCTCACAACCACCTACTCAATACAAAAAAACCACTACATCAATACCCACCACCTCCCCAATATCCTGCATAACAACCACCACCACAACAACCTCCGCATCAACCACATTAAATTCATCAAAATCCCAATCCACCACACTCAAGTCAACCACCCCCACAATAGCCACCATCACGAGCCCCACCTCCGAATGAGAAAGCAAACACAATGTCAGTTTTGAGGCTTAACAATGTGGTTGAGTAGCTGAAAAGGGGAACCACGCAAAGTGAAAAAGTTGATGCAGCAAAACCATTGTCGAAAGGTTCTTGTGAGAGTGCCAAGTGCACTAAATATTACGTTGTACCACCTTCTTGTAAGATGATAACATCATGTGTCCCACCTTCTTGTGAGAGAAATACTGACATTGAAGTTTGCTGCCTACCATCTATTCAGTTTATGATACCCACTATTGTCCCACCTTCTTTTGACTTTATAACAATGAATGTTACACCCAATGAAGCAAGGAGTTTGCTTGTGGTGCCACCCAAAAGGTACCAAGCATTTAGGCAATGTTGATGTGAATAAACCATTTTTTTGTGATGCCTTAGAGGACCCCTTTTCCCAAGAGATGCATGAGCATGGCATGAACTTTTTGGATGTCTTAAGGCGGGGGAAGAAAAACCAGTGCACTACTCATATCATTGTTCAAGGATTTTATACGAGAAAGAGGAAGGTGATAGGGAAACCACTCGAGGAGATTAGGCTTATGGAGCAATCAAGCTTCATATTAGCTAGTCCTTTCCCCAAAAAGAAGGGAGATATGGGTATCCCCGTTATCTATTTCTATATCAATTTTTAGTATGTTGAGCATGCAGTTCATGACTCAGGCTCAAGTGTTGGCATCATTCCTATAGTGTCTTTATGAAGCTTTTCTTAGAAAGGTTAAAACCAACTGGTTGCATTTTCTTTATGGTTGATGGCTCTAGTAGAATGCCTAAGGGAATGATACACAATGATATAGTATGTTGGACAAAAATGAACATACAACATACTCAGATAATTTTCTTGTGTTGGACATATAACTGAAAGATGGATAGATTACATCATCTTGGGAAGGCCTTTCTTGTCCATAGTTGATGTGGAAATCAAAGTATGTGCTGACACTTTGATAGTTACATACTTGAGAAAGAAGATAGGCATGTTTGTGTTCACCGCCAAGGAGAGGCATAACTTCATTGATGAAGACCATTACTTGTTTTGCATGCATGCATATCATGTAATTTGTTTCCTTACATTTATGTGTATTTAGAAAAAAATATTTTCATGCCACTCCATGCCATGCATTATCTCATGTTAGTTTTTTCATATTTTGTGTGTTTTAGCTAGGATTTGCTTGCTTGTTTCTTTTTCCCCTAAATGTAGGGTTAGATGTGATTGAAGGCAATTTGGAACCATTTTGGTCAATTTTTCCTAAGCTTGAATCTAATCACCTGATAGTGTGTTTCAACTAAATCTCTACTTATTGTGATGTGGATGATTGGAATTGGGCTAATGCAACCCATTGTTGATGTCTTTGGCTAAATGAGTCCTGGGATGAAATTTTGCATGTACTCCAAGACTATTGCAAGAAATGGACTATTTTAATAACAATGTGATACTTCAAAGCCTTAAATACTTGGGATAATTCATTGTATGTGGAAACTAAGTAATCTACCATATTGCTCATTTTATGCATAGTTTATCTTTTTTGTGAATGTTGCATGGACTAACTTGCTTGGATAAAATCATACATGGTTCTCCATCACCTACGACCCCTCTTTGACCCAACGTTTCTTCTATCATCTTATTACCCCTCCACCTCATGAAAGGATAATAAAGAGCACATATTATCCTTGGACACTCTCCAAAAGTTTGGGGTGGACATATATATGCCCCCACTTCACTTTTATCATCATATGCCCTCCTTACATATAGGGCAAGGATAAAGAAAGAAAAACTGCTAAACAAAAATAAGAGATGCTCCTATGTAATATCATCTAAATAAAGAAAATATGGATGCTCCTATGTAATGGCACCCCACTCCTATGTAATAGTTCCCCTTCACACCCCTACAGAACCCAAGTGGGTCAATAGAAATTGAGTGATGTGTATGATGGAGTCCTAACAAGTGAAACATCAACTATAACAAATTTGATGTATGCCATGCATGATACGGTCGACCTGGTCGACCCAGAGTATTACAAAAATTGCATCACTTACATGTGTGATTGGTATACCATATTTGAAGTTCTTGTTCTCTTCACTTGAATCACTGACATGATTTTACCATGCGTCAAACGCAAGTGTACGCGTCAATCTAATATAGGCCATTGTGAGGCCCGAGTCGAACTCAGGGACACTGAATTATCAGAGACTACTACTAACTACTCGCAATCAGCTAGACCGACTAAAAAGTTGGAAGTTGTTGTAAAATTAAAAGAAAATGAAATTAAACAAAACAAAACAATCGATTAAAGGTTTAGTTTAATCAATTCAAGTGGATATCTTTAGGATTACGGTTTCACCGCGGGTTATCATTGTATGAATTCTTATCTAATAATTCAGATTCATCTCTCAATTCCGAGTAGTGGCCTGTAGTCAGAATTGCCCACTGTCGTGGTACAATTCACTACCTATGTCTAGGTTGGTTCCACTGTCGTAGTAACCTATACCCTAAACTAGGCGCATTAGAAACGACCTCTGGGTTTCCACCATTAACCTTACATCACCTTGTTCAAGGGATTTGTTAATTAATGTAAATTTTGTCTCTTTTCAACCATTAATTCTTCTTTCAAAGTAATTAAGGGCATTAGATTATCATTATGGTGATCAAGCATAACAATATAGCCGAGAAAACAAAATTATACCACAAACTTAAGAGATAAATGATGAATTACTATGGTAAAAATGTCATACAATGCTTCCCCGGGATACTCCCGGTCCTAAAGATAAAGGGGATTAGCCCCGCATATTCTTCTCAGAGAAAAACATGGTAGAGAAAAGGGGAAACATGGAGAAAAACATCATTGAGTGGTGAAACCCCTGAACGGAGAAGATCCAAGCGGTCCTTGGCGTAAAATGCATGATCTCCGACCTTTCGGATGTGGAAAACGTCTTCTTCGGCATCCGGAGCGACTGGGGCGTGCTTCTGGCTCTGTTCTTCTCTCCACACCTTCTCAGGACGTGTGCAGCGGCTAATGACGTATTCCCTTGAACTTGGCCACCGTCATTAGGTATAATCACTGAGTTAGGTAGCCAAAATATCACATCCGTCGGATTTAGATCAATCTGAAACCAACTTGTATCTGACGGTGTCGATACTATCGACGCGGGTTGATAGTATCGACTCCGCGTGGTATCGGCTGGTCTTCTTTTCTTTTCTTTGTCGCGACTGATGTTGACTCGATACCATCGACGAGGGTCGATGGTATCTACTCTCTTAGGTGTCGCTTTTGTCTTTTTCCGTCGCTGAAGCTCCTCGTGTCGATAGTATCGACTTTAGGGTCGATAGTATCGACTGTCTTCTCGCCAACAACCTGATGGTACGTCGCTACCATCGACTTCACCGTCAATGGTATCGACTCTGTGCTGCTCCTTGCGGTTGGCAACCTGTGCTTGTGTCGATGGTATCGACTACTGTCGATGGTATCGACAGTAGAAGATATTCATTTTTCCTGAAATTACAACACAAAACCACATAAGTCGAAATAAAACATATTATTGTAATCATTTATGCTCAAAATACCAAAATAAGGGAGATTTGACACTGAGAAGGATCATAGACCAAAGTAAATGAATCATGCAATATTATTAACCACCAAAATGACCAATAACTGCATAAAACACAAGTAAAATATGTCTATAAATGCGACTCAAAATCATCACATCAAACTCCCCTAAGCTTGAACATTGCTCGCCCTCGAGCAACAAAACCTTAGAATAGAATTGTGAGGGTCAACTAAAGAACATATCATCACAACAAACATCACCATATGATCCCCACCTGACATTCACATTCCGACCCTTACTAACCACAAAATGATAATTACCCTAAAGGTGACAATAATCATCCATAAAAGATATCTACCTCAAAATTGATGAACACTATCATATAAGGCAGTTGACATAATAAAATTCACCGGTTCAGACTCGGTGCATCTTGTGATCTCCTATACTATGTTGGTCACCCTAACTACCATCTAAATGGAAGCAACTCTCCTGATATTCATAAGTGAGGAGAGAATCAAGGTGGCCTACCAATTCGAGCAACAGGTGGATGGAATGGGTGGCTCATGGAAGAAATGGAAGCATTATACAATTCTAACATGCACAAAGCAAAAATGACCTAAATGATGCTTATGCAAGTGTAAATGTCCTAATGCCTACATTTGGGGTAGAATGATGCATGCACTATCATTCTGTCTCAAGATGAGATGGAATATCTAAGAGAACAACATCATGTTCATATTCTTCTTAATATGTAGTGAAAAGCATGTTCCTTTCTCCTTCTCATTCCTATTTACTTCTCAATTCTTTTTCTTTTTCATTTTCATAGCTTTCTTCCTTTTTTCTCTTTTTTTTTCAAGGCCCTTGTATCCAATAACGATACTGAATTATTTGTTGGGCTCACTTCTTGTTGCATAACTATATACTTGAAGCATTCAGAAGGTATGGAACAAGTTCATCACCCTTAATGTCTCAGAAGAAATAAGATGCATGATGTTGTTCTATGCACAAAAATGTAAATGCATCTACAAAATGATGATTATGCAACTAAATGACACGCACCTAAGGATAATGTGCATGTAAAATGGATTTATAACTCTTTTTTTTAACATGCTATGCAAATTATGTCAAAATAGATGCAATGCAAGACCTATCTACATGAAATGCAATCAAAGAAATTATAACCATAATGTACTTCCCTTTCTTATGGTGGAGTATGGAAACAATGAGGTGGATAGATCACAAGACTAACTGACTGAACCTTTGAAAATTATTATGTGTCCCTCCTTATTGACCTGTGTGGTAATTAAGAGGTTTTTCTCTCTTATTTTGAATTGAGGTCTCATTATCATTTGATCAGTTTAGGCTCAAACAACCAGTTCCATCCACTTTTCATGAATTAAAAGAATGTACAGTGGTGATTTTCTATTTTAGAGTTGACAAACCCAATCATTTCCGTAAGTTATGTGCTCAAAGTTTAACAACTCAAGCTTGCAAACAATAAAAAATTTTAAATTTTCCCTTGATTCCCATGTACAAGCAAATGAGATGACACATGACTTAAGACATCCACAATTACACTAGATAGAATGTGGATCCTACAAACAAACTAAGAACTAAGATAAACAAATGACAAAAGGCAAAATAATAAAACTAAAAACTAAAAACAAATTAAAGGATAGAGTTGTTCCAACTCCCCCCCTAAGCTTGAATTCGACTATGGCCTCATAGTCAAAAACAATCTTAAAGGTTGGAACAGAGATATCGATCACTTTTCTGGCGGAGGCGGGTACTGTGGGGTCGTGGGGTCCCAAGATGGGTACTGCCCCTGAAAGCTCAGATCATACTGGGGCATGGGTGGAGGTTGTGGATACCCCCCAAAGTAGTTCTGGCTCCAGTAATGATCGTAGAAGGGCTACTGCTGCATCTCCATCCTATGCAACCTTTCGTGAATATGTTGTTGGTTGTCGAGGAGGAGGCGCTCATTTTCAAAAATAGCCCTTTGATTGTCAAGTAGCTGGTTCGTTGTATCATGAATACCGACGTATGTCGCTGTATGGTGCTGCTGCATTTGCTGGATATCCTGTAGCATGACATACATTCCTTACATTGACTAGACATCCTCGCCCTACTGCGAGGGCTGTTGTGGCTATGATGGCAGAGGCTGGTAAGAAGAAGATGCACCCGGATGCATGTGAGGATGCTTCCTAGGTGCCACTCATGCCCGAAGAGGAGTGAAGGCCTCCTCTTCCTCTTCCGCTTCGTCACCGTCATTGTTGTTGTCGTCGTTGCTGCCGTCTTCATCTGAATCATCAATGGCGATAACCGGCCATTGAAAATGTAGAGCACCCTCGATGTGGAAGACGGGGTCGGGGAGCGAACATTCCTGATATGCTTGGTTGACATGGCAGTGTGCATACGCCAAGCCATCTCGATGAAGGATAAGGTTGGAGTGATGCAGATGTTGCATGTTGACCTTGCTTCTGTTAGAGAGAGGAGTCAACTGGGAGAAATTCAACCCAAGATAGTGGGCCAGTGGTGTGATGAGCCCTCCAAAATGAATTGGAGCCTTCCGCGAGCTTCTCTTTAAACCCAACACGCACTGCAAGAAAAATGCTCCCCAGTTACACTCTTGCCGCTTCAGTAGCTTGTGCAGGAAAAATAGGTCTGTCTCTTGAAACTTGCTAAGAACAGGTCACTACGAGAAAAGAGTGTGGTGAATAACATGCGGTAAAGAATCCGCACGAACGGATGCTCTAAGTCTACCACCGCCACGTTGTGGTAGCTCACAGATTTTCCTGGCGGCACAGTCACTAGCTCGGCGAAGATAGCATCATAATCAGTCCGGTTGTCTGGCCGCCGATACTGCTCTCGCCCATGATTCCAGTTATATATGGAGTTGAACTGCTTGAGGGTGAGAGTGTAATCATTGTTATATAGCTCGAAAGAAACACGGCCGTTGATCCATTCCTGATCTGTGGCGATGATGTCATTTGGCACGACACAAATGTCCAGCGACGCCATGAATTCGGCGACTAGCTCTTTGTATTTCGGCCATTCATTGAAGAATGATTGGCCATCGGCGTGGAGTTCCATCTCATTGGGCCTCCTTCCCATATGCCTTTCCTGGCCCTTGAGCACGTAGGCTATATTAGCGTCGAACCCCAGATTGCTGATCATGCCCCGGTCGACGTAGCGGGTCGGCTCAATCTTGCGCTTCATCAGTTCCTCATAGACCTTCTTGATTTCCGTAGAAGGATGGACAATCCGCAGGCGTGGAATGGATGCAGTCGGTGGAGGAACAAACACCAGGATCTCCAACGGTGTCGGACGTGAAGAAGATGCACCGACGGTGTTCACCATTGTCAATGAAGAAGAAGAAGGATTAGAAGATGGAGCTCAGAGAAGGTCGGAGAAAATTATCTTCGCGTGATGAAGGCTTGGTGAAGAACATGCGCCATGGATGCTCGTAGCCGGGCTCCAATTGCTCACAAAGATGCTCGACACAAGTGGAGAAGGTTTTCTCGGAAGGTGTGATGTCATATGACGACAATACATCTCTTATATAACCGTGGCCGGCGCTGCTGTATGCCCATCGATACCATCGACGTGATTCGATGGTATCGACTCATGTAGCACAATCCGTCTGCCGCTGGTATCGACGGTCGTCGATGACTTGATGTGGGGGGCCTAGATCGATGACGTGTCGATATTATCGACAGGTGTCGATGGTATCGACCCATCCCACAGATTGACTTTCTTGACGCAGCGATCACCGTTAATCTCCTCTCGCGGATCGGTGACATGTCGACTGCTGGTTAGGCAACATCCTCGTGTGGCCCAGCCGCCACTTTCCGCCTGTAACTGGGTCGATACCATCGACAAGCCCGTCGATGGTATCGACTTCACTGAGACAATTTCGTCTGAAAATCTCCAAAGATCTCGATGGTATCGACATGCATGTCGATACTATCGACCTCAACTTTGTGATCAACCTGATGGAGTGTCGATATTATTGACAAGGCCGTCGATAGTATCAAGGCAGGGCGATTTCTACAGCCACCAACCTGTACCCATCTCGATACCATCGACACAAGTGTCGATGGTATCGACTCTTCCTCATTCCTGCACATAAAGCAAATGATCACAGTACCTTTTTTACACTAAAAATGAGATCAAATCAAACCAAAGTACGAATGTGAAAGAAACTAAACTAAACTACCGATGGCTGGGTTGCCTCCCAACAAGTGCCCTTATTTAACATCTTAGGCTAGATGAAATCAAGCTCCTCATCTACGTAAAACTTCGGAGAGCGTGCCCAAGGGATCGTGCAGCAGGTTGAACTCAACTCAATCTTGACCAATCCCCAAGGTCAATGTACCTCTCCCAATGGCAGTGACAACATCGGTCGTTGCTTGAAACGGCCTACCTAATAGCATTTCGCAACTTTGAAGTTGTGGCATGTCCATGACGACGAAATCCACCGGAAAGATGAACCTGTCTACCTTGACGAGCACATCCTCGCACACTCCGTATGGCTCTACAATGGACCCATCCGCCAACTCAATAGTTGCTGCTGATTTCTTTATTTTCTCCAACCCAAGCCTTTGAAATGTAGACAGTGGCATAAGATTAATGTTGGAACCCGAATCACATTGTGCTTGTGGAAATAATTGACCGCCTATGGAACATGGAATGTAGAAGCCTCCCGGGTCTTTCCTCTTCTGTGGTAAACTCCCGTGGATAATTGAGCTCACCATCTCATTTACCCAGCACATGTCCATGTCTTGGATCCGCCTCTTCTTGTTGATAATTTCTTTGATAAACCTCCCGTAGGCGGGAATCTTCTCTATCATTTCCACTAACGGAATATTGACATAGAGTTTTCTGAACATCTCCAAGAACTTCCTGTAGTGTCGATTCTATTTATTTGGCTTCGAGTTATCCGAATAAGACACAATTGCCTCATTTAGACGCTTATGAGGTGGCACGTATGGGCTTTTCGGGGAAAGCTCCCCTAAGCTTGCTTCAATGATACCTTCCGGCGTAGACTCTGGTAGATCATTTTCTACAGGTTTAACTTGTAGTGGCTCCTCTCTCGCAGTGGATGTGGCTTCACCTGCTTGATGCATGCCTTCACCTACTCTTCTTGCATAGGTGTGGGCGCGACCGAGATGGGCGCTTGGCGGGTTTTTCTGAATGGAACATATCCTCCTGGTAGACCATAATGACTGCGAGGATACAGTATTTTTGGTGTAGCCTCCGTATAAAAAATCATTTTGCTTTTGGTCTGAACCTTTACCACCGGGGGTTCTTCTTCATTAATCGCAGATATATATTTCACTTGATGATGTGCTTGAGCAAATTCTGCATTCCCTACCTGTCTCTATTGATTGGCATGCTTTATGGCCGCCACTTCATTGGAAATTTGGGTCACGGTCGTCTCTAGTGCCCTCATTTGTGCTCCATGACTTTGCAGTGTTTGTCCAAACTTGGTCAAAATATCACCCTGGGACTGCAGCTGCTTACTAAACATGCTCATCATCTCCTGATTTTGCTGCACCATTTGACTAAGCAACTCGGTGCTTTTATCTTCGTCTCTTGGTTGTGGCTTTGCATCTGGATCTTGTAGGAAGTTGTTTGGATCCTTCCAAGAGAACTTCCTATCCTTCCTCCTAGCATAATCATTGTTTCTATAGCCCTGTTGTTGCATAAATTTGACCTGGGCTTCCTCGTCAGATTCTGCATCCTCTTTGGCAAGCAATTTCTTGGCTAGAAGGTCTAATTTATCATTAAGCTCCTTGATGGCCCTAGACTCACCTACAACTTTGACTTGTTCTGGTGCATCCCTATCATCCCAAGACTGCTTCTTTTCCATATTTTTCAAGATCTCCCAACACCTTGTGTCTGTGTTGTTCAAGAAAAATCTTGAACCTACTGAATCTAAGTTACTTCTATCATGCTCGGAATGAGCAAAATAGAATATTTTAACCATTTTTTCCTTATCCAAACTATGGTGTGGGCACCTCCTCAGCATGATCTGAAATTGCTCCCAGGTTTCAGAACATGTCTCCCCTGCCTTCTGGCTGAAATTGTGAATTTTTCTGATCAGAACATTTGTTTTCTCAGGTGGGAAGAATCTTTCAAAGAACACTTCGACCATGTGGTTCCACGATTCCACATATTCATCGTCAAGATTTTTCAACCATTCTCGTGCATTTCCTGTCAGCAAACTCAGGAACAGCTTTAGGTAGAGTGTCTCTTGTGGAAATCTATCAATTTTAATCATGTCGCAGTTCTCCACGAATCGGCTTATATGAGTGACTGAGTCTTCATTCTTTAGCCCATGGAACACATTTGACTTGACCAAGTTGATTAATGCAGGATCAATCTTGTAAGTCAGAATGTTGATCGCCTGCTTCTTAATTGGCCCCTTTGACGCAGATGAAGAAGAAGCCTTGATCTTCTCCCATATTGTTTGTTCCTCTGCCATTTCTTCTTGTTCAGATTCTGAATCTGTTTCTTCCAAGTGGTCTTGATTGTAATCCTCCTCATTGTAAGGTCCCCACAGTGGAACCTCTGGTGCTTGGTGCGTGTAGTCGGTGCTACGCGTCTGCACCATGCACATGTACCTGCAAAATTGGTAAATTGAGTTCAGTACCGTGCTAGAAAACTAAAAAATGCGAAAGATAAGCTATGAATTTAAAAAGTGAAAATAAAATTATAAAATAAAAATGTGGCCTAGAGTGGCCGCTTGCAGCACTCGTAGTGCCGACAATTGTCGTGTCCCCGGCAACGGCGCCAAAAACTTGACACGATTTTACCGTGCGTCAAACGCAAGTGTACGCGTCAATGTAATATAGGCCATTGTGAGGCCTGAGTCGAACTCAGGGACACTGAATTATCGGAGACTACTACTAACTACTCACAATCAGCTAGACCGGCTAAAAAGTTGGAAGTTATTGTAAAATTAAAAGAAAATGAAATAAAACAAAACAGAATAATCGATTAAAGGTTTAGTTTAATCAATTCAAGTGGAGATCTTTAGGATTACGGTTTCACCACGGGTTATCATTGTATGAATTCTTATCTAATAATTCAGATTCATCTCTCAATTCTGGGTAGTGGCCTGTAGTCAGAATTGCCCACTATCATGGTACAATTCACTACCTATGTCTAGGTCGGTTCCACCGTTGTAGTAACATATACCCTAAACTAGGCACATTAGAAATGACCTCTGGGTTTCCACCATTAACCTTACATCACCTTGTTCAATGGATTTGTTAATTAATATAAATTTTGTCTCTTTTCAACCGTTAATTCTTCTTTCAAAGTAATTAAGGGCATTAGATTATCATTATGGTGATCAAGCATAACAATATAGTCGAGAAAACGAAATTATTCCACGGACTTAAGAGATAAATGATGAATTACTATGGTTAAAATGTCATACAATGCTTCCCCGGGCTACTCCCAATCCTAAAGATAAAGAGGATTAGCCCCGCATGTTCATCTCAGAGCAAAACATGGTAGAGAAAAGGGGAAACATGGAGAAAAACGTGATTGAGTGGTGAAACCCCAGAATGGAGAAGATCTAAGCGGTCCTTGGCATAGAATGTACGATCTCCGGCCTTTCGGATGTGGAAAATGTCTTCTTCGGCGTCCGGAATGACTGGGGCGTGCTTCTGGCCCCGTTCTTCTCTCTACACCTTCTCGGGATGTGTGCAGCGGCTAATGACGTCTTCCCTTGAACTTGGCCACCATCATTAGGTATAATCACCGAGTTAGGTTGCCAAAATATCACAGCTGTCAGATTTAGATCAATCTGAAACCAACTTGTATCTGACGGTGTCGATACTATTGACGTGGGTTGATAGTATCGACTCCGCGCGGTATCGGCTGGTCTTCTTTTCTTTTCTTCGCCGCGACTGATGCTGACTCGATACCATCGACGAGGGTCGATGGTATCGACTCTCTTAGGCGTCACTTTTGTCTTTTTCCGTCGCTGAAGCTCCTCGTGTAGATAGTATCGACTTTAGGGTCGATAGTATCGACTGTCTTCTCGCCAACAACCTGATGGTACGTCGCTACCATCGACTTCACCGTCGATGGTATCAACTATGTGTTGCTCCTTGCGGTTGACAACCTATGCTTGTGTCGATGGTATCGACTACTCTCAATGGTATCGACAGTAGCAGATATTCGTTTTTCCTGAAATTACAACACAAAACCACATAAGCCGAAATAAAACATATTATTGTAATCATTTATGCTCAAAAAACCAAAATAAGGGAGATTTGACACTGAGAAGTATCATAGACCAAAGTAAATGAATCATGCAATATTAACCACCAAAATGACCAATAACTGCATAAAACACAAGTAAAATATGTCTATAAATGCGACTCAAAATCATCGCATCAATCACATTGAAAAATAGGAAGACTAATAGAGAGTAGTGGATTGCATTCCTAATTCCACATATGAACTTACTGTAGCCAAAGAACCACCATGATGATTGCATTCTCCCATGTTTTTCTTGAATGAAATGAAAGAGAGATTAATTTGGAACATACTTGAGGACAAGTATGTTTTTAGTTTGGGGGTGTTGATGCATCTCAATATCAGGGCTTCATTTTGTTTCTAATTGTACTTTAATCACATCTAAACTTGATAGAATGCATGTCATTTTCCACAATAAATGGTTTATTATCAAATGCTCTTGTAGATGTTCTTTGCATGATTTTCATGTACTTTGACAATGATTTGGATGGAACAGAGAGAAGGAGGAGAATCTAATGGGATCTTCACCCTTGAAGGAGTCGAAAGACGGCCCAAGAGATTCCCCAACTTATCCCAAGTGGTCAAGGGTCATCCCAAAAAAAAACATCAAAGATTAGCAAGTTGAAGATCAAACTTCAAGGAAGAAGCCCCACCACGTTCGTGGTACCGTGGAACTGTCATGTTTCCAATGAAGCAATCACATTAGAATTCCAAGTTTAAGAAGATCAAGTTCAATAGCATGACTTGTAACCAACACAACTATGCCAAGAAGACCCCAACGTAACTGTTCTAACCAGAGTGACAGTGCTGCCCAAATCTCAAACACATGTTCTAGCAAGAAAGACCATTAGACAACTCTCCCACCACATATGTGTTGTCCAACATGACCCAACTACCTAGCCACCACCACAGTCATGCTACCCAACACTGTCATGCTACCAGCTATAGAAACTCCACCTTCAACTATGATTTTGCCCATTCCTCACCGCGGCCATTCCATCCTAGCACGACTACATCACTGTCTACTCACTATGACTATTTTTCCAAAATAGTTGTCTTGCCACCAAACTCCAGTCATTTTATACGTTGTTTTCCCCATTCCCCCCCACTTAACCCTATGCTTATTTAACCCCTATATATACATGGACGGTGGATGGTAGAAAGAGGTTCACATCCCTATATTTTAATCTAGTATTTATTGATCCTTCCATCTACTTCTATCTAGTACCACCTCATTTTCACCATCTCCCAACACAAAACCCTAGTTTTTAGGGTTTTGACCACTTCCATCTACCATTTCATGACATACATCAATCAAGGAGAAAGGAGGGATCTCTTCTAAAACTGAAGGTGAAGAAGGAGGAGTCTTCACCAAGCTTCTATGGCTATTCACTCCTCTACTTCTTCTTCTACATTCTGTTATTTTCTTATAAGTAGATATGCCCCTTAGGTGGGTTGTTGGGGCCAACATGTGCATTTGATAACATGTTGGGGAAAACAACTTGTAAACTCTATGATCTCATTTTATTTTGATTGTCTTCTACTTCTATATCTCTTCCTATGATTTATCTTGTGATTTATGTTTGAGATGGATTATCTTGTGTTTTGTGCTTCAAACCACATAGGCTTCGGTGAAAATGCATTTATGAGGTTATTTTGGGATATTCTCCTAGGTTCAACTAGTGGATCCCTAGCTAGCACCCCATCTTCCAACACATATATCTCTTCTCATACTCCTAGGTGTGAGATCTAAGTAGCTAGTGTAGAAGAACTTCATATAATTGGCTTGGATCTATCTAATGGCTAGATGTTAGGTGATGTGAGGTAAAATACCCTCATATCCATCCTCCATTACTACCCTTGGCCCTCAATCTCCCTAAGAACCTCTATCCTAGAAACCTACACTTGATTAGAGTGTCATATAATTTCACCTAATCCATGATCCATATGAGCCTCACAAGGTTGGATAGGGAGTGCTAGGGTGTAGTTCCCCTTCACACACCCTATTCCATCCATGGTTAATTAGTAGTTTAGGGTAATTATCTAGCATCTATAGTGTTGTTTGGTTTAACAATCTAAATGAATGAGTATGGTTTGCATGTTATAACCCCCAACCTAGGATTTAGTCACATTCCCCCGAATGACCCATACTTCCATAACTTGCTTAAAACTCTATTTGCTTTCTTGCTAGTTGATGCTTTCTTAGTTAGTTGCTCTATTCGCTTATTTAGTTAATTGTCTTGTTATTGATAGTTATCTCTTGCTAATGTAGCCAGTCTTACTTTGTGCTTGTTTAAGTTTGCTCTAGATTGTTAGTTGCTAATTTAGACTTTTGCTTGCCCTAGTTTCTAATTGTTTGTCTTGTGTATTTTCTTGTCTAGTGTAACTAGTTTCCATCTCTTGGTTGTTAATTAGGATTACTTTGTTAGTGTGGTGCTAGTGTTACATATTGCCTTACTTGATTTCTTGTTTAGTTTCCCTTCTTTTCTCACTATAATTACTTGTCTAGGGTTAACATAGGTTTTGACATTGTGCTCTCTTTAATTGCTTGCTCAACCACTAGTGTAACCAAACAACCCAAATCAAATACTAAAAACCCTACACTCATTGATAGGAATCTAGCATAGACAAATTAAGATCCAGTTCCCCTATCTCCCTTGGGTTCAACCCTGACTTGCCACTCCTATACTACTCCTGTGCCTGTGCGCATGTAGATTTATTTAAGAGTGTATCCATCAGACCCATATAAATTTGAAGGACCATGTTGTGTGCCCAAAGGAATTTGATCAATTACTAATTGATTTGGGTGTACCCACGGGAGGCACACAACATAACTCAATATGAATTTGGTGAAAAAAGGCCCTCCAAAATGGTCATTCTATGACAAGAATGGTCATGCTAAAATTTTGGGCAAATTTTTGGTTTTTTGGGACAAAACCATCATGATAGCCAGAATTGTCATTCTGCCTTTTACCATAATGATTGTGCCACATTTTTATGTGAAAAATAGGTGATTTTTGGGAATTGTGGGTGGTTCAAAGGCAAAATGACAGGGAATGGTGGACATTGGCCATTCTAACGCAACCAATCTAGGTGTAGAACTGGCGTTTAATGGCCTCAGGTGGTGAAACTTGGACTTGGATAATTTGAGGGATTGAAATTCTTTCTTTTCAGTTGCTTGTCCATTATTGATGTAGAAAAGTCATCTTTTGGGGATTTGAGCCACACTTTAATATTCTTGATCTAGAAATGGAACCTTTTTAATGCATTTTTTGATCAGTTGGGTAGGTTGGGGTGATATTTGCCTCACTTTGGACACCTCCAAGAATGGGGAGTCCCTAATTTTGTATCCTTCTCTTTCTTCCATAAAGTAGTTTTGAAGTACCTATAAAAGATGAAAACAGAATCCATAAGTGCATTTGATAATAATAGAGTTTATTGGGGAAATATCATGCATAATAAAGTGTCTATATGTGATTAAGAAGCAAAATGACACACAATGGAGATCCAAAATAAGGCTCCATGACCACCCCAAAATTAAAACATACTTGTACTCTAGTATGCTCCATTGCAACCTCTCTTTAATATAATCAATCATTGAATGGAAAATGCATTTAGTCTCATAAAGGAAGAGAAGTCGAAACACACTTTTAGGTAGTCAGATTCAAGTTTGTGTATATTTGGCCAAAATGGTGCCAAGCTTCCCTAATTCACATCAAGATCTTGTAGAAATCAAGAAGTTGCATGAATGCATAGTCTAACTAGTAACACATAAGAAATTGGAAAAATCTACATGCAATGCAATGTGGATAACTGACATGGCAAGAAAGTTCATAATTATTGAATAATTACAAAAAGAAAGAAATTAAGTTATATAACATGCAAGTGTGCAAGATATAAAAAGAAAGTGTAAATTAAACAAGTGTAGTAGTTATTCAAGTAATTGATCATCTCAAGATAAATTTAGAACAACAAAAGAAGGTAACAAGGGTGTACCGCCCTACCACCCCAATCTTTTGAGTCATGTTGTCCTCAACATGAAACTAGGCTTGAAATGAGAGGGAGATGGTCAGTAATTCTTAGAAAATTTTGTTGTATTCCAATTGATGAAGTGGGGGGATGCCATGGATGTTTTAGTCATATAATGACCATGATCAAACAGAAGCAATATCAATTGATTTGTGTGTGTGAGTATCTTAGAAGTATAAAACAAGTGTAATAAAAAAGCATGCTTGAGAGAATAAATCCCCAAACCTATGTTAACTACCTCCCATAAGTGCTAAGTTTATTGCCTTTATCCAAGCAGGGAGCTCCTTCCTTCTTCAACCATATGTAAAGTTTATGGACACCTTCTTGATGTAAATGGCTTTCTCATTTGCATTCAATAGTTGTTCTGCAACCCATTGATCGTGTGGGTTGTCAAAAGGATCGTCTTCATATTTGGCCTTCTCTTCCTCTAGTTTTGTCGGGGCCTTAAATATGTTTATACTCAGCTTCATGTTCATGAAGGTCACTTCCATTCTACATGTGCGCACATGGATATCTACATCAAATATTGTCAAGAAAGGCTTCTATAAGATTATAGGGATGCTCTCGTCTTCCAACTCCATATCAAGAACAATGAAATCTATTTGGAAACTATTGTAATATCCATGTCCACCATAACCAATACATCATCTACCCTTTCACCTAAAAATTTGATAGATTGGTCAACCAATGTTAGACTAAAATTTTCCATCTTTAGTTTCTAGAACCCAATTCAAGACAAACATTATAGGGCATAAGATTTATAATAGATCCCAAATCAAGCAAGGATTTCTCAATGAGAAGGAAACTAATATGACATGGGATAATATGGGCTCCATGGTCCTTTTTATTCAAGGGAAGAGCATGTTGTAGAATTAAGCTCACTTGCTTAGAAAGGCTCTCCTTTTGGAGAATTCTTTCCATGTAAATTCTCTTGAAAGTGCATATATCCTTGAGAGATTTGACATAAGACATAATTATCCTGATTGCACAAAGTAATGGGATGTTCCCTTTCAGTTTCCTAAAAATTGTTAATAATGAAGGCTCACTAGAACTATCTTTGATTGCGTCAAAATTATTATCTCGAGACATCATGTGAGGAACTCTTGGAATCATGGGTGGATTTGCAGAACCCACAAATAGAGTAGAGGGCAGAACACATGGTATCATAAAATAAACATGAGTTGGTGCAACAGATTTTTCGAGTCCCATAGCATCATCACAAAACTTTTTTGACATTGCGGTATTAAAATAACCTTGGTCAACATGATATTAATCCCTTTTTCTCTTGATCGGTATAATAAACTTACCATTCCTTAAGATGGTCATTGCATTCACTTGCTCATTGGAAGGAAGTGAGCTTGTTAAAGTTGTAGTGGTGGAGGTGGTTTTTGGTATTGGGACTAAGGAGGAGGGGAGTATTAGTAGTGGTATGTGTACTGGTATGGTGGTTGTGGTGGTGGATGTGTATGAAGTTTAGGAAGGACTTGACATTGATGCATGGATTTCACTTGCATTGTGGGTAGACTAAAGGAGTTTTGATGAACACCCATCCATTCACTTGAATTGTTTGGACCCCCATGGGTTGGGAAGGAGGTCTTCCCTTCACATGAAGAGCAAGTGTCAAGGACAACTAATCTATTATTTGCTCAATTCTTATCACATTTTGAACCTTAGCAAATCCTTTGAATCTAGAGAGGACTTCATTTTCAAACCTTGAATTGTATCTCTATTGTTGTTGTTGTGGTGGCTGCCCTTGTCCTCGATATTATCAGTTGCTATAAGATTGGAGGGAATTAACCTCCCCACCAAATGAATATAGGATTGAAAGAGTTTCTAGGGGCACCTCCTATTTGATTATTCATAAGGTTCATCATTTCAAAAAGAATCTTCATCATTTTTGTACTTGAATCATTAATAGTTGAAGGTGTCACAGCAATGGTACGATCATAATAATAAATCACAATATATGACTAATGCCTTGAATTTTTTTTCCATATTCTCAAACAAATTCCATGACTCTTTGGGTGATTTTTCCATGAAAGTACCTTCATAAGATGAAGTGAGTACAACTTGGCTCACTTGTGATAGTCTAGAATAAAAATACTCCACAAGTTAACATAAAGAAATTTCATGGTGAAGGCATTATTTCAACAACTTCTAGAACCTTTACCAAGTATCATGGAACTCCTGATGATCCATTTCTATGAAATCTAATAGTTACACATCACATGTGGGTCAACCTTGCAATTGAGTTGAACATTTTCAAGAAAGAACTTTTCTTATCATCCAATTTCATGATCTCTTCTTTTGAAGAATAACAACCCTTGACTTTGTCCATTAAATACGAGGGTAAAGAGTCAGATGGATGGCATCATCAATTGCAAAAGGAGTGTGAAAAGTTGAGCATATTTATAGAAAAGAATCAAAGCATAAACATTCTTTTAAGGATTTTTATGATTTTGACCATAGAACACCAGAATAATTTGCACAAGGGTTGGATGGATAGAGAAGTCTTTCCTTAGATAGCTTCAATCATTGTTGTAATGGGAGATACATAAGCACCTAGAAGGAAGTAGTCTTAGAGAGGCCTTGGGGGCTCTCCATTGTGGGTTGTGGTCCTCCATTAGAATTATTAATGTCTTCCTTCTATAGTGTACATTGACACCTACACATTTCATAAGCAAGAAGAGTTAGCAATATCAAAGGCAATAAAAACAGAAAGAATAAATAATAGCAATGGTGAAGGCAATAGAAAAAATGAAACTAAAACAAACTATCTAGGTCGAGCACCATTGTCCCTGACAACATTGAAAGAAGCTTGATGTGCCACCCCGATAGGGGGGCAACATACTAGGCTAATAACTATTTATAATTGTCAAATTTAGATACACTCTTGATAATGCATCCCTAGGAGCACGGTTTGGGATGTAGCATAGAGAATGTGGCAAGTCAGGAGTGATCCATAGAGAGAGATGGGGACATGTAGGTCTATTTTAGTAGGTTCCTGGTGCATAGTGTAGGGTTTCAATGCTTTAATCTAGGGGTATGAGTGAAACTAAGTGAGAACAAAATTAAGGGAACCCTACACAAATAAGGCCATGGATCCCACCAAATGGACTTAGATACACATAATCAAACAACGAACAATAGAAGATGATAAGATAGTGAGAAAGGCCATGGATGTAGATGGATATACACGCTTCTTCACCTCCCAGATCCCCCTTCAATGTGGTGGAATGACATGGAAAATGAAAGTACAATGGTCAAAAACCTAGAAAACTAGGATTTTAAGGGTGGAAGATGATGAATGGGAGATAGAATATGATAGATAGGAGGTAGGTGGATGAAAGGAATGTGGAAGAGAGCTAAACTTTGCCCCTATCCTCCTAAGTCTTATATAGGGGGCTAGGGTAACTAGTGTTAAGTGAAGGGTAGTTTAGGTATCGCACTGTGGGAAGAAGTAGGGTCTGGAAGAAAGGTTGCCCTAGACTAGAATAGTCGTTCTAGCCATGGGTTTGGGTAGTTATATGAGTAGTTGCAAAAATCAACAAGAACTTGGTGAAAAAAGGCCATCCCGAACGGCCATTAGGTGAACAAAACAAACATGTTGAATTTTCTAGGCAAATATGGGTTTTGGGGCCAAAATGGTTGTTCTAGATCAAAATATCAGTCTAGATTTGCTGAGAATGGTCATTTTGAGCGCGGAACAGCATGCTACATTTCTAGGTGCAAAATAGGTGATTTTTTGGGGATTTTCAATGGTTTAAGGTAGATTGGGAGGTAATTGTGGACTTTAGCCATTATAGCACGACCATTCTAAGTGTAGAATGGGTGTTCCATGGCATAGGGTGGTGAAACTTGGACTTGGATGATTTTTAGGGACTTGAATGTTTTCTTAATGGCATTCTTCATGTGTAATAGTCATCTTTTGGGGATTTGAGTTTCACATGAGTTTTCTTGATCAAACCATGGAGCCTTTTTCTTCCATGCATTCTTTGGTCATATTGGGTAGGTTGATGTGTTCTTTGCCTTACTTTGGACTCTTCCAAGCATGGGGAATCCCTAGGTTTTATTCTTCTTCTCTCTATTCCATCAATTAGTGGTCAAAGCACCTATAAAACATGAAAAAAATCCATAAGTGCATTTCACAATAATAGAGTTTATTGGGGAAATGTAGCACATATTAAAATGACTAGATGTAAATAAGAGGCAGGAGACCGGAACTAGGTCTCATCACCCATTCCATGGTTCAAATCCTAACTAGTTATTAGGACAAATCCCAAGACAACAACCCAACTTAAAACTAACAACCATCAAAAGGAGTTGGAAAAAGCCAAATGAAGCAATTCAAATAGAGATTTGATTACTAGAAACCATGATAAAAGCCTTGCAAAATGATATATAAAAGTTTACTACTATATATTTGAATCATTTAACATGTAGACATGATAGAGAATCAACTAAAACCTCTCTTTATTTATTTCATTACAAGGATTGCAAGATTTGTTCGTGATTATGAACCTATACCAACTTATATTGTTGATTCAGTTTAGAACCCATGATCATAAATAAATGCCAAGAAAAACAACCTAATAGATACATAATATACTACCCACCCATAACTTAGGAAAGTGAAAGTATTAGGACACCCTAAACTTAACTATATTGTCTCTTGTAAAATCTTGATCATCATGTCCTTCTTGATGTGCCAACCTACCTAAAGGATGTGGATAACCACATGTGTGAGTACTCATGTCCTAGTGATACGATATAACAACTAATAACAACTTTTCTTACAAGTAGGAGTAGATTATATAGGCATATTTCAAAGTGTAGGTAGTTCAACAACAAGTAAATATGTTACATACCATAGGTCAGAGTAGATACAGATATGAGGACAGATTATGAATCACATATAACACTTGAATGAAGTAAAAGAGTTTTAATACCACATCCAAATGTGCATTCCTACTATTTTCCAATAAAACCAAAATAGATATAATACATGAATGAGTTACACATTTTATTATGTCCTTGGTAGTTTGACGTGTACCATTCAAACTACTAGATAGCCTTGCTGTCCATCCGTATATGGCATAAGGGTATCAAAATTTCATTATATCTCTCCACAAACCTTGGGACAAAGTAAGGGTAATAAAAGGGTAGACTACACAAAAGCATGATCTACTGTGCCATTTCTTAAAAGAGGATCCGCCTATCACAAGTATTTCCTGGGTACGCAAGTCACTATCACTAGGAAAAATGGTATAAAATCCAAAAAATTGAGACACAACCGCAACCACTCTTCATCACATATTGCTGGACCATATGTTGCAACTAAGTCCAAGCAAAACTTGTGGATTCTATAGTATATCAACCCCACACACATTTGTAAATTCAAAATATATGCTCCGAGCATCTTGTCATAATTCATAGATTGTTATAAGATTAACTTGTTACACTATTTCCCCCAACGACCAAAGGATATATATCTATAGACTTAAGGTTATACATGATTAGGGTTACAGTTGATTAATTATGCCAACTACTCACATTTCAATAGCATCAAACAAATTACAAACAAGGCATTGAGATGTAATTGCATAGTTAATCAAAACTAACAATTCCAAAAGATATAACATATACTCACATATATCAAACCACCAAACTTAGGCTATGTGTGATCATCTCTGTCCATGCCAAGACCCATGTCATAGAATCAGGACACCACAAGGCCAAACATATCAATTGCAAACACAACAAGACTAAACATGCTAATCTCAGCCACACCAAGGCCCAACATTGCCAATCTCAGCCAAAATAAGGCCCAATACATTAGTGTAGGTTACATTACATGACAACAAAACTCTTCATATTAAGTTTATCAAATTTGTTTTCATTATGTTCTAACTGACATGGGTCCAAATTTAAATTTAAACCCTAACCATTGGAACCTTTTATCATCTTATATTTTATCAATATTCAAATATGGATTCACCTCACTATTGGGCCGTGCCATCATGCCAATGGTGACTCCCAAATCATTGTTGCAAGATAAAATCCTCAAGGCATAATACCTCCTTGTATATCCCATACCCAATGTTCTTATTTAAGGTTACATTTTAATGTCTCACTTAGTTGATTCCATAAGAATAGAGGAAAACAACATAAGAGTATTCTATCCCATTAGGTGGTGTGTTATAGTTAAGGTTTCCCTAAGTTACATAAAGCTCATGTTCAATTTGTAGAACCCCATACCATTCCACACATAC
This sequence comes from Alisma plantago-aquatica, assembly GCA_963693085.1. Lineage (NCBI taxonomy): Eukaryota > Viridiplantae > Streptophyta > Magnoliopsida > Alismatales > Alismataceae > Alisma > Alisma plantago-aquatica. The sequence continues at coordinate 976,806,669 of OY856410.1, read as the reverse complement.
ATTATTAATTGGCACCATTAAGTGAGTTATGCATATTGATATAGTGATACCCCTTCATAATCAAGTTCAGGTCATTAAAATATCAAACATATTATATGTAACCATTCTCTTAGACTTAAGAGGACCCAAAACACGAAATTAGGGCACATGAAAAGCAAAGTCAGCTTTAGGACAAAAAAAGGATACATCCTAGTAAATGTATTATTTGCATCAATTTTTTTTCACGTCTTTACAAGACAGATCTAGGAAATACCCCAAATTACATCTCAAAAGTCCAATGGATGGAAGTTATTCTTGATATAGTTTTATAAGGGTAAATGATGGTATAAAAGGGGTAACTTAAGGCATAAACTATCCATGTTTACTTGTAAGATTTCATCCAAATGAGTATCCAAAATCATAATGAGTATTTTATAACACCTCACAATAAGTGAGATTCAGCTACATTTTGTTCGCCAGGATAGTAGTATCAAAAAGATCCAAAATTAGCACTTTTAGGGTTCATTCAGTCCACATATGTTTAAAAGAATGGATATTTATGCACTAGAAACATATGTAATAGACAAAGGAAGGCTAGAAAATTTGTGTACACGTATTATCCATCCAAATAGACCAAAAATATTCATCCTTCAAGTAAGTTAGGCACATTTAAAGCAAGATTAAGGATTCTAGATAAATTATAGGAAAAAAGAGGGATTAGATGTTATACCACTCACTTAGGTTGGTAATGAAAATGAGGCACAACAAGAACCCCTCCAAGAAACCTCCTTTCCATGCCCAAGATCACCTCTCCAGCTCCACTCCATGGTGTATCTAGATCAAACAAGAGAAAAATATTAAAAAGAAGGTACTTTAACTATATGAGCAAGTTCCCATTATAAAAAACCATGGAACTCATCAAAGTAGGAATAAGGTGTGAAGAACAAGAGTATAAAGATATATGAGAAATGACTATGTCTTTGATGCTAGAAATAATGTTGGAAAATAAGAAGATATATTAGAAATGACATGTTTTTGATGCAAGAAATAATGTTGGAAAGCTAGGAAACACCATGCAATTGTTTAACCTTTTACATGCATCCGCATGCAAGCTCTCATCCATGTCCATTGACCTTCAAGTGGCTTTCATCAACATCCATGGATCCTCTAACATTTCAAGAAGAACTTGTTCTATAAAATGAGACTCAAAGATGAATTGGATGGGTTTTATATACTAGAGTGGGTGCAAATGTCAAAACTACCTGTAACTAGTGTCTAGAGTAACCATCGGTGAAAGCCTTTTTTTCATTGATCAAACAACCCTTTCATCAACCCTCCTAGGATTTGCATTAGTTTTGGCATCATTCATATTGGTCTATACAATATTTTCATCAGTGTAGAACTACCATAGGTCAAAAGTTTCATTTCTTTGCATAGAAGCTCCATCTATTGATAACTCATAAACAACATCAATTTTCAAGCATGCTTCCTCATCAATTGCCATGTATGGGGTTTCCATATGTTCTCAACCCGATAGGTCTCATTGGTTGATGATTCTAGGAGCCCCATTAGTTGAGAGGTCAAGGTAATACATTGGTTGAAAGGTCCAGGACTTTCATTGTTAGAGACTTCCATCACTCCTCATCAACCACCACACTAGCTAGCATTATGGCTTGAAAATCTAAGGTGAAAACCCATTTAAAACAAAGTTCAGAGATCATAAGTTATGTATGATTATTACAAAAATAATGCACTTAGATACATGTACTCAATGTTAAAATTAGGTCCTTGATTAGGTAAATTTTCATATTGGTTTACAACCGTACATGAAATAGAAAATCAAGGAAAACAAGGTACAATTGCAGTCTTATTAGATTCATCTCTTAACCAATTGATATCAAGGTTCAAACAAGTATGAGTTTGAAAAGAAATATAATGTAGTCACTTTTCACACAATTCTCAATTAGGTCATCATACAATGTTGAATTTATAATTAAGTCCACAACTTGCAATGAAACTCAAATTTATGACTACCAAAGTGCAAAATGAACCAAATTACAGATAGTCTTAATAAATTGGTATGAAAACTTAATCATGAACTCATTTGTGATATTAAAGTGAGTTTGGAGGAATATCATGGTTAAGCTAGGTTCATGGTCTCACAACAAAATTTACAGTAGATAGATGACTTTAAGACTACTAAACTATCTCCCAAGTTTGCAATGTGGATCACCAAAGCTTGCCACAACTGCTACCTAAAAGGGACAAATGTATGGACTTTATCAGTAAAATGGGAAATTATGTGAGATTCAAGAAACACTGGCTTCCCTAACTAGATATTTATATTTCCAAAAGGACTAACACACTAAGTAGAAATTGAGCTAACTGTGTGAATTTATATTAAAAAATGTCTAGTGAGTGTTGAGTACCTTATATATAACTTAGATAGTCTTCTATTTTCTAATTACCCACACCCCATTAGTATGCTATATCTACATCAAGTTGGTCTCTTTTAGTCTGTTTAAAGTTACCTTCATCATGATGTAGAAATTTATGATGGGTTATATAGTATTCAGGACAACAAGAGACTAAATGGCTTTTAATCTCACTAACTTTTTTCTACATTACTTTTATTTATCTTAAAGCCATATTTATATCATCATGTCCCATTTTTATATTTACTTTGAATATAAAATTCTATGACTTCATGTTATTATTTTACATTAAAAGAACATGGTCACAATAATCGCATACTCTCGACAAAAACCTAGGATATAAACATAGGGTGATAATTATAGTGGAAAATATAATTATATTTTATCTTTGAAAACAAACTCCATTATAATGAAATTATAGTGAACCCAAGTATACATGTACCACTGTACTCTACCTTACCGTAGTTTCAATAAAATATCAGAAAACATTCTTATACTGAATTAAAAATATCTATGGATATTTCATCAATCAATTTACCCTAGTATAGGGAAAATCACATTTAATGGATACCAAATCAAGAATAGTAAATATAGAGAAACAATTATATTTGAAGTTTACTTTTGCATATATATAATTGTGGTTAAGTGGATATTTTACACTTACCTTGTGTGAAATACTCTTGTTGGGTTGTAATGTTGTCTTACTATGCTCAGACCTAGGAGACAACTCCACTTTCTCCTCTATCTGTAGGGTTCCTACTTCTCCCATACATGGGTCAGACCCTACTGGACAAGAAAGAGATGAAGAAGAGAGTATATAACTAGGTTATAATTATATTGTTGACTTCATACTTAAATTAGAGGATGAAGAGAATAAGAATAAAATTTCATTTCCTATCCCACCTGAAATTGCCTAGGTTTTTTCATTATTCACAAGTTCTTCTTTTCTCCTCAAAATCACATTATCAAAGCTCAATTCTAAGGTTTAGATGTCGAATAGTGTGTTAAAATGAACTTATGTCTCCAAAGTTATACCCAAGTTTAATGTATACCTCGCATTTTTTGCATTGTTATGATAGGTTGCTGCTATGATGTTGAAATCTCCTTCAATTGTCCAAGTTAGACCTTATCTAGTCAACTATCAGGAAGCATCCATTGTCCTACTAGTAGCTAGCTATTTGGCCCCTCTAGGGTTGTTGGTGAGGCCACCAATAACCTTTAGTTTTTCAAACTAATGTCTAGTTATATGACTAAATGAGCTCACTACAAGTACTCTCCAGAGGCCATACCCCTACAGTTATCCTCTTAGCAACATTTCTAGCGACCTTTGGTTGGATCGATTAACCTTAGTTGGTTGAATTTCTAACTATTGGGAAATAAACCCCACTATGAACTATCTCTTCAACCAAAAACTCTATGTGTTGCCCTCTACTGGATAGTTGGTCAACTAAGATACTAATCAACTAAATAAAATAGTCTACCCTGGTAAAAATACACTAAGTGTTCAAAACAAACACTTCAACATATTTAGACCTTGTAAAAATTCTTAACATTACAGTTATAATTTTATTGTGTTTTTTACATTATATATTTATGTCTATGCTCTTTATTCAATTTATCTCTTCTCTTTGGTCATCTAAGTGTTTATATTCATTTTTTTATACTTAAACTCAACATATAAATTAAATGTGATGATTAAATCAACCAAAATTTTATTTAATTAGGATATACTATTGTATATCTACATACTAGATTTACTAATTTTCAATTGAAAATCTATTTTGCTACCAATAAACCATTTTATCCATTTATAAAATTCTAATGGATAAAAGACATGGAAATAATAAAACTACACTAAGAAAACTGAGTATGGGGTTTCTATAACCCTAGGAGTATCAATAAAGAAAAAAAGGATTATGAAATTCTCCCTTCTAGTAACAAAATTTTCCTAAAATTTATAGGATATAATATAATAATTGTTATACATATTTGGCTCCAACGCTCCTATCACTTCCCTTATATCATGATTTTGTCACATGACCTTCACTAGTGGGACTACCCTTTTTTTGAGATATTGAACAATGTCATCTATAATTTGCACAATGTATGAAACATAGGAAACATCTTTTATACTATGGGTTGGTTTTGTAACAACTATCTTCTTTGTTCATCGATGAATTTCTTTGACATGAAGACATGAAACACATTATGTAAATTAGTTAACTCCTACAAAACTCCCACATGTATGACAAATTTCTGTATATATAGATGATTAAGTAAGTTCCAAAATAGCTTATAATTTCATTCCCTCAGTTTCCAAATATCTCTACACCTTTCAAAGGTTAAACTTTGAAGTTAACTTCAACCGCAATGTCAATCACCAGATGCATGTGTCTATATCTACATGGATTTTTATCATGTAATTTGGTGCTTATATGTTATCTGATACATAACTAATTTGTTATCTCTTCTAATAATTTGGAGCTAACCATTGTCTATCTCCCCTCATACCAATAATCGAAGATCTAGACTTACATCTCTATAGGGTCTTCTATGTATTCAGACTTAAACTAGATAGATGAATGTTGATGAATGCAAACATTGGATTGATATGTTGACTTTATCAACCATAATTTTTTTGGCACACAAGCCATCAACATGTCTTAAAGTGTCTAAACTAGTGTTCTTTGAATCTCCATATTTTTTAGGGTGAATAGTTTGGTGAGCCTAAATCATGTCCTGAAGGTATGCAAAAATTGATTCTGGAATCTTGATTTAAATTCAAGATATCTATCTATTTTAGTAGACGTGAGAATTCCATGTTGTTGAACTACTTCATTTACAAAGTCTTTGTCAAGCTTTATTGCATCCCATGTTTACCTAGAAGGTTAAACGAGTAAATTTTGCAATTCTATTGGCAATCAAAAAGATTGAGTCAAAACCATTCCATGAACTAAATCAACATTATAGAAAGTGAAATGATGTGTTCCCACTTACACTTAGATATGGAGTGGTTGCAATGTTCATTTTTTCTACTGATGTTCAACTTGAACTTATTGGCACACACCACACTTGGAAAAATTATGAACCACATCTCTTTTCATACCTAGCCACAAATACAAACTCTACCAAGTTATGATACATCTTTAAGTACCCATATGCATTGCATACATCAAGGAGTGAACCTCCTTAATATCTTATTTCTCATATTATCATCATCATGTACACCCATCCTATGTTTTTGATGCAACAACCCATCATCAAAGTACCTAAACTTAGTGACCCCATGTGTGATCTGTGATACATCTTGCCATCATTCTTAAGCTCTAAAATTTTGTCATACTATATTAATCGAACTTGCATCCATGCAAATCCACCTTATTCATATAGACCCAACTATAGGTTCATTTCTCTCATATTCAACAATAAATGTATTTCTTGACAAGATTCAAAAAACATCACAAGTAAAGAGAGAGACTTTATGCTTATACTATCTTCCACCGCGTTATCTTTTCATTGATGATAATAAATGGTAGTATCATACTCCTTGTTTGGTTCCAACACATCCTCTTTATCAAACTCCTTACTTGGTTCCAACACATACTCTTTATCACACTCTTATGATCTATGAAAATATGACATGGTTCATCATACATGTAATGGCATCAAATTTTCAATGCATTACTGCTACTAAATTCTAAAACCTAAATCATAAACCAAAAAACCCTAAATATCAATCCTAATCACTAATCCTAAAAACTAAATTCTAAACCCTAAACCCCAAACCCCAAACTCTAGACCACAAAAGAGTAAATCCTAAACCCTAAACCCTAAATCCTAAACCAAAAAAATGGTTTTAAGGTTTAGGTTTTAGAATTTAAAGTTTAGGTAGGGTTTAGGGGTGATGAGTTATTGAATGTTTAGTTCATGGATTGGATGACTATATTCATTCTTCCAGAATGCATATATTATCAATTTACCATTATTGTACCCAACCCAAAAGTTCCCCTCAGTGGGGATGATCATGTAGTCACTGGAATACAACGCAAAAATGAAAGAATAATACAGTGAGATAAAGCTCTCAGAGTTGCCACATGGTTTTATTCATAAATCAAGAAAAATGGAGATGGGCGTCTAAATCAATGATAAAACACAAAAGACCCGATTTTAGACTCCACCCGAGGGTAGATAAGAAAGGTATGTACGATTTTAGACATTAGAGTTAGCAATCCTGTTATGAGTGAGGAAGGTGTTAGTATCCTCATCTTGCATGATAACAATTTTGCATCTTTTCCAGACATATCAGATTAAAAATGACGGTGATCGAGGTTCATATCAAAGAAAAATGAGTAAAACATAAGCTTATGTTTTTTGTTGGTGAACCTTAGGGGATAGAGATAGACATGGCTTTCTTGACATTTCCCTAAGGGTCCTAGGTTTTAGGTGTGTGATCCAAATTGACTCAGGACCTCCCACGATGGAGATCCATTACTAGTGGTAGAATTAATGCATGTGAAGAGATAAATGAGAGAGATTCAACAGAGAAAGCTCTAGATGTTTGAAAATAGTGTGCAAATAACAATAGTTATGAATACTACTAACAATAGTAATGAATATAATAGAGAAAGAAGAAGTTTCTATTAAGAAGTCGATCAGCATGAATAGGGAATTTGCTGTATATGAAGTATCCTCTAGTCACATGTAATAGAAAATAAAAGGGGGATATAGTTCACTTTGGTTTTAGGAAAGACTAAAGGGGTTCAAAATATGGTTGGTATGGGGGTCTATTTATAGGATAGAATTAGGGTTTGCAGCTTCTAGATGGAAGGTTCTGGAAGAGGCAGTGGATCATGTTGATGCATTGCATGACATGGAACACAGATCAAGGCATTCCACCACATCATGCATGGTAGATGGATCAAATCCGCCGACTGTCTCGATTTGATAAAACTTGTTTTTTGATTCTCCAATAATTTTAGGAATGTTCTAGAGAAAATTGTAGAAAATTGTAGATTGAAACAAAATAACAAAAGATAGATAATTCTAGATTATCCCTCAGATTTATCAGGAGAAACTAGTTGAATATCAGTGGGTAAAAATGAATATTTTATTTAGGATAATTCAATTGGGCAATTGATGAAAAAAAGGATTATAAAACTACAATTTAATGGGAAAATTGCACTTGGGTCTGGAATATAATCTTTCCATACAAGATGTCCCAAACTAGGTAAAAGTGGGTGACACATAATGGATTAAATAAATAGAAAAAGGTGGAAATTTGGAAGAAATTTAAAAATGAATAAAATGTGGAGAATGTGAAAAATGTGGAATCTTACTCCATTATTAGCCAGACAATTAACATGTAAGACCCATGACCTTGCTTGCTGGTTGATCTTGTTTTCTTAGCATAATTAGATGCATAAAATCTATGAAGCGTGACGTGCTGACTTCGTGGCAAGATGTCCTGTGTGTCATCATGTCAAGGTCGAGCATTAGAAACCTACGGGGATGTTGCAACTATTGCATATACCACAGTGGATATGGGATCATATCACTATGGACTTTGTGGTTGGTCTTCCTAGGACAGCCAAAGGTTATGATTCCATTAGGGTGATAGTGGACATGTTGACCAAGTCTGCACACTTGTTTCCCATGATGACAACATATACAACCTATGACACCATTTGCCACACAATGCGAGATTAGTCAAAACAAAGTGTAGAATTACCACTAATAAAAATATTACAACAAAATAGGGTAAATTAGAACTGATTACATGTCAAGTTATCAAGCTCAACAAGACACAATTGGAGCCATAAATTATTGCCATTGTATTTCATTCATATAAAAAGGTATTACACTTCATTGTTCACTAACTATTTAGCCACAACCTATTACATATAATCATCTACTCATGTATACTAACCATGTCTGCACCACTATGGCTTACAACTAAGAACTCAAACTGATGTACAACATTCAAAAAACTCTCCCAAGGACCTGATTGTACAAGGACGACACATAGGACTCTATTACTAGATACTAACTACACATCCATGATCCAATGAATACAACTCCTCTTATTACCAGTTTCACTCGCACGATCTCTATCTCAGTTTGTTCGTCCACCTAAAAAAATAGTGGATCCCACGAGTGAGACCAAAGTCCCAATGAGAGATATAACTCTCCACCAACTTCTATTATAAGATCTGATAAGCTAAACCACAATTTATACTATTAATAGATAAGTAGATTTAGCTAAATAATATAAGCCTAGAAATTATCACTACTTAATAAGTTCAAGTATCTACAACTGAGTAGTAATTCATCTTATACTTTATGAAGGAATATGAAGAACGCGTACAAGTGTTATAAAATAAACAATATAAGAAACTAGCAAGGGGCCGGGTCATCTGATGTTATTCGTATATGACCCCAAGACATAATACTACATGACTGTGTTACATATTTAATTATTATGCTATGAGGATTTGAGGCGTACCGCTCACATCCAACTGACCATTGCCAAGTTGAAATCGTACCATATAAGATCAATGGAAGATCCAGACTCCATGATCATCACCATCACTACTCTATCAACTCGAGTATGCAACACTATGACATAACAATCAAACTACAAGACAACTACTTATAGTCAAAGCAATGGTCCTATAAAACAACTAGCCTACCTTGGTACATGGAACAATGCTAGAGAACAGGCTCATGCATGGCCATTCAATAATAAAATATCATATCACTATTTCAATAATTTAAGGATACAGGGAGATACCTCGACTTGTACCCCTCATATTCAACAATATATGATCCAAGTTTCCCATAGGAGTTACTCATTTCACTACCCAACAAGATACTGACCCTAAAGATGGATATATGGTACAAGGCAAATACATGATTAAGGTTTCACTTTATTAGTTATGGCAATTGTGTGAATTAAGGCTCCATCATACAAGTGGACATACAAACCCTAATTCAATCTAGCAAGCATAACTATGAAACAACCTCTGAAGATATAAAATGCATAATGTGTGAACTTGTCACATCATCTTAGGGCAACACTGTCTCACTGCCTCAAATAAGGCCAACAACTTCACTATATGTTGACACTACCATATTATACAAATCATTATCAACACATCACTAGGGATAACAATCCCTCATCACATAACTGGAGGATACACCTTTTATTAGGTATTAATCCTTTAGTAGGTCATACGACCAATCATATTATTCTCAATACTCATTGTTATCTCATCATGACTCATCGGGCATATAAGCATCACATGTTTCCCATCACATATAAGTCATAGCAATCATTATCTATGACTATCATTTCACCTGCATGGTTAACACTATACAAATAGAAAGAGATAACATCCCAATAAATTTACACTTTTAGGCAATGTGAACAATACATCATATGTTCCCTCAATTTAGGGCTAGGGTTTCATGTTTAACCACATAGGGATTCCATGACATTATTTATTTACAAATCTCTAGTTTCATTACCTCCCAAAAGTTTGGAGTGTATTAAAGTTAAGCACTATAGATTAAATATCAGTGCACACATTCACATTTTTACAATTCTGATGCACCTCATCAAGGCTCGTGGCCATCATCTATTATCATTTAATCATCTTCATAGCATACACAAGCTATGACACTCAATCACCCTATAAGTTAGAACCATGCAAGTAGGAGAGAGAGAAAGTATCATCATATACTATTCATCCATGCACATTCTATAAGTATAGCATACCCTAGAGTTAAGGTTAGGGTTCACTCACATAGCTAATTAGAGTTTACATAATGATTATAACACTAAACATAATTGAGTCACTTCCCACTTTCTTGGAGAAAGGGTTAGGGATCATGATTAGGTTTAACCAAACAATCATTTCCACAACACTATACTTGGATCATTACTTGATTACTCATGCACATTTGTTAACTATATGTTCATGTATGTGTCTCAACCATCCATAACATAGGTGTCTTGATCACTCATGAAATAAGTGTCCCAAACACCCTCAAGCAGAGTGTCTCGACCAACTTCATGCAAGGTGTCTCAACCGCAACATGGCTAGGTGTTTTTACCACAACATCATCATATATCTCGACCTCAAACCAAACATGGTGTCACGACCTACCATCAACAAAGTGTTTCAACCTACTATCAACAAAGTGTCTCAACCATCAATAACACCATGTGTTACCACCACTAGCCATCATGGGTCACAATCAACTATAGTTAGGGTTTCAACCATTAACAAAGTATATGTCACGACCATGACAAAACCAAATCAAGTGAGCTCAATCAAAATACAACTCAAGGTCATGACCCTAACACCAAGGTTTATATATATCTTGACTAAAATTCAAGCAAAATGTCTCAAACTCAATCAAAGCAAAATGTCTGACCCAAAGCAAATCATGGATGTTATGACCCACATCCATACATGGGTTTTTTGACCTCAAATCCAAGGTTAAGATATATCTGGACCAAAACTCAAGGCTAATCAGTAAGAATACCAAGAGTCACGATGTCCAAAACTTGGGAATAATGATCATTCAAACCCTAGAGCAAATCACCATAATGATCATTAATCAATACCACTTAGGAGAGAGAAATTTGAGCTTCAACTCATATGAGAAATTATCCATAACTCTATGGACAACATGATGACCAAAACTTAGGACATGGTAATTAAACCACAATTTATGATGCATATAGGATCATCCTCTCAAGAACACTTTAGCAATAGAGTATATGGATTTGGGGTTTAGAAAAAGAGCAACCTACATGAGAATGCTACAAAGTCGTAACCCAAAAATCATAAGAACCTCATTCACCTTCTTAATCATCATGTTAATAAAACTAAGTATTGTAATTATTATAGGGCCATCACCTTCATCCTCTCTAAACAAATTATGGTTGTCGACCACTAGACAACATACAAGACTAAAATATATGTACAATGACCACTAAAGTCAAACAGACACAAGAACATATAAACATCCTCAAATAAGGGATGAACCATAACCAAATAAGTTGGTTATCACCAAGGAATGGTCATCACAAACAAAGGGAATATCACCATACAAAGATGATCATCCACATCTTTTGAGCATGATAGAATTGTATACAATAGAGTCTCATTAAGGGAGGTGATTACTCAGGTTTAACTCCTAAAAATTGGTACTAAAACTCATTTTACACTAAGGTAACTAAATCCCCATTAATAAGGATAGAAATCAATAACCAAGGCCAGAAAAATATCCATTTTGTATTTATTTCAAAATCGGGTACAAGAGAAATTAGGGCTTGGAAGATAGAAGCAAATTTCATAAGACTGTCACCACAGATCAAACCCTAATTCCTGATAACACCTTTTATCATGTTAAGATCATATTTCAGAGATAGAATCAGCAAAAAAAAGCATGATTATGGTGCCAAAATAGAAGAGGGAAAGTGATATAACTTGCCTTTTGTGGCGATCTGAGCTCCCATGATCAAAAGCTCAAAAAGAAGGAAAGAAACCCCAACTTTGATTAGCACTTCAGCCACCAAATCACCTCACAAAATAGAAACACCATGATTAAGAAGTATCTCAAAAAAGAGGGAAAGAAACCCTAGGTCGAACCAAAATAAAAAGAGAGAAGGAGAAGGAATCATCCTTTCACTTGGGTTCACCATGTCAAAGCACAGTCTATGACCCATTATGATGAGGAGTTCCTCTCAAACGGCCATCATGGGTGATATACACTCCATGACTGAGGAAGGATAAGAATATGATGGAGGTTTCACAGGGAAAATGTGTTCAAGAAGGTAGAGCCACTTACCAAGTGAAGATTCACCACAAATCACCACCACTTGTGTTGCTCTAGCACAAATCCTTGTTCAAGCAAGGTTGATCGACCACCATAGTTTTAGGATCTGATCTCCTTTGCTCCCAAAGATCCAAGGCCAGTTAAAATGGAGAGGGGAGAGAGTAGGACTGAAATACTTGCTAATTAAGAGAAAGTGATATATACCTAAAGGAGGAGGGAAGTAGAGTATATGTGAGGTGTTAACATATGAAAACACCAAAGGAACACTTTTCCATTGAAGAAACCAACATGCAACCACTTTATGCATGCATGAATGAGATGGTGATATAACCTATGTTGGGTGTTGACCTCTTTAGGTCCCCAACCCATTGGTTTCGGTTGAAACACTACAAGGGGTCAAAACAACATCAAAGCACACATCTTGGTCGAGACAAAAGGGTCATCAACATACTAGGTCGATACATACCACAAGAAGACAACTTGTCTTGACCTCAAACACATCCAAAACCATCTAGGTCGAGACAACATCACCAAGGGAATTTGTTTTGATCGAAACACTCCCAAAACATACCATAAGGTCAAAACAAGGGTTGCTATAACCAAGCAACTCTACTAGGTCGACACCCTAGAAACCATGGCATATCATGTGATGCCACCTCATCAATCAAGGTCCCAAAAGGTTCCCCATAGCATAATTATCTCTCTTATGATGCTAAAGCAATAAGTGAACACTCATCATGTGACAAATTTCAAGATAGCCCCTTAACTTAGTAAATTGCATTTTAGTCCAAAACAGGCACACATAGCTCAAATAGTATCCAATCAGGGCCAAACTAAAAATATGTGCATGTCACATGATAAACAAAAACCTCAAGATATTAGATCAAGATTCTAAGCATCTCATTATACAAAGTAAGCACAATTAGAATTAAGCTAGGTCAGGGGCCTTACAACCATAAACCCCTAATAAGGATTTCATCCCCGAGATCCCACGTAAGAAGATACAAATACTTCCCATGCATCACATCCTCAAACTCACACATGACATACTCTATGTTACAATGGTTTCATTAAAATTTAACCAACATGATGTCCTTTATCCAAGATTAACACAAGATTTGTCACATAGGGCACACCCTCAACATAGAAACATTGTTTGTACCGTGTACAATTCAGATGACAAGTTTAACTTGTAAGTTACCTTCTCAACTTGTAACATTCGAAGATAAGGTTCACAAATATGGGAGTTTAACATATTGATCCGAGGGCAAAGGTAATACTACAAGTTTATGGGCATTGACCATAAAACTCTCATTATTAGAAACAAAGCTTTATACTATAGACTTCATTATAAACCATTACATGTTGTTGTAGTATTCATTCACAAATATTGGATTAGGTTTAACATTTCAAAGCTATCAGTTGATATGTAGGTTTAACCCTTGGATCATATAACCAAAGGAACCATTTGTTTAGGGATTAATTAAAGCAACTCATGATACCTAATCACACCATCGTGTGGTATCATGAACTACCATCAGTTGTGAAGTATCATGTTACCATTAGCTGATACAACCATGGGTAAACAATTGAAGTTTAGTACAACATTTCACCCATGGACAGATGGTTAGTCGGAGAGGACCATTCAAATCATGGAGGATCTATTGAGAGCTTGTGTTTTTTAGTTTCTTAGAAGTTGAGATGTGCACCTGAGCTTGATAGAGTTTACTTGCAATAATAGTTATCAGAGAAGCATAAATATGACACCGTATGAAGTCTTATACGGGAGGCATTATCGCTCACCACTCTATTGGTATGAGACATGTGATTATTAGCTTTTGGGTCATGAGCTAGTGTAGCAGACTACATAGAAAATCAAAGTGATACAACATCAGTTGAAAGCATCCTAGGACAGACATAAATATTACACTTATAATTGTCACATGCCCTCGGATTTCTAAGTGGGAGACAAGGTGTATCTCAAGGTCTCTCCTTGGAAAGGTGTGATGAGGTTTGGTAAGAAGGGTAAGTTGGATCCCAGGTTTATGGGACCTTGTACTGTTGTGTCTCGTGTTGGAAAGGTGGCTTACAAGTTGGAGTTACCACTAAAGTTGCACATGTTGCATCCTATGGTCCATGTTTCTATATTGAGAAATGCCATCTAGATAGAGAGAAAATGTTGCATCCGGTGGAGGTTGAGTTGGAGGAGGATGTGTCGTATGTGGAGGGTCATGTATTAATCTTGGATAGGAGAGTGAAGACGTTGACGAAGAAAGATATAGTTCTTGTTAAGGTTTTTATGGCATCACCGTGGTGTGGAAGTACTCGTCTTTGTTTGCGTAGGATTTTGGGGGTGAAATCCTTCTTAGGGGTTTATGGTTGTAGGACCCCAGACCTTACTTGGTGGTTGATGTTGCTTGCTTTCCACAATTAGATGCTTAAAACTTTCATGTAATCATTTGACATGCTTTGATAACATGTGACATACTTATGATTCAAGTTTGGTCCAGTTCAGATATTGTTTGAGCTAGCTATGCTTATATGTGCTTGTTTTCGATCTAATTGCAATTTACCCACATTTAGGGTTCATAATGCAATTTTTCACGTGCTTTGTGTACCCCCACATGTTTTGTCATCATGTTAGAGAGAGTAGTTCCTTAGGGCGCCTTATTGTACCTTGGCTTGATGAGGTGGCAGCATATGTTGAGATCTAGTGTTTGCTTGGATGACCTAGTTTGATGGTTGGGTCTTTGATCACCTTGGTCGTTGAAGATCTTCAATGTTCACCTAGATTGGTGACTCTCATCAATTGTTTGGTCTTTTTGAGCCTCTTGTTTGCTGAAGTATCTTCATCGGTCTTGGGTTTTCTAGACTAAATGAGTTTGCTTTCTTTTCTTGGTTTTAATGACCTATGTTGCATGCATGTATTTGGTGCTTGCATGGCTGATATATGGTGGACACATTACTTGTTTAGTTGGACACCTAACATCCCTTCTCTCTCTAACCCTTGAATATATATACCTCTCTCCTTGCATGCAAGTGCTCTCTTTTTCACCCTCTTCTTTCTCCCTTCTTCTTGGAGCTCGTCCCTTGAGTTCTTGGTGGTGCTTGAGCTTGGTGCAAGTGGTTGATCCATCTTGCTTGTGAGCTAGGGTTTAGAGCAACCCTTCCTTGTAGATTGTTTGGTGATCCTTTGATCTCTTCTTGACCTTGGTAAGTGATCTACCTTTCTTGATCTCTATTTTCTTGCAACCCTACCCCCCTCTTCTTTCTCTTGGCCGAATCCATGGGTACCCATAGCGGTGCTTCTTGAGGAGCTTCTCTCTCTTCTTGGATGAATCCATGGTTCTTAATGGCAGTGGTCAATTTGAGTTGTATATTTTCTCCCTTTCTTATCTTTTTGTCCTAGGGTTTTGCTCTCCATCTTGTTCTCCTGTAACCTATGATTTTTGTTGTCTCTTTGAGGCGGTGCTAGCTTGGCTAAGAGGTGGTGGTCAAGCTAGGTTTCCTATCTTTACTTGGAGAATCCTTGTTGTTGGAGTTGTTTCTTCACATCTAAGGTGATTTATATAACTTTCTCCTCGACTATTGTCACACTCAATCTTTGCATGCAAATATCCTATCTCTATAACTAGTTGCAAGTATAGCAATGAGGATATCTTGAACTAGAGCTTATGTCCCATGGTGATCTTGAATAGATAGACCCTCATTTGTTCGACCCTTATCTAGTTTACATTTATATTGATGATAATGAGAGTGTTGATCTTTACATGCATGCGCTAAAAGTGATTGTTTTTCTATCATAACATGGTTTCACCTTGACTTGTTGATGATCAGAGTTAGGGTTTTTGGTGTTGCTTTCCTTCATCTAGTTACACTTGGATGTTTCAGTTTCATGGCGATGATCAACTTGATGATCTTGTGATTGATGAGTTTTCTCTCTCTTCATGTGGTTGCCAAGGATAGTGATGTTGAGTGGTGGCCAAGTTTTCCATAGTAGCCAATGAGATTCTCACCTTCTTAAGGTTGTTGCCTTTGCTAGTTGATGGCCACTTAAGATGGTAATTCTCCTCTTTGGTCAATGATGATTATATGTGCTCTTGGTTGCCAAGGATGGACCCATGTTTGGTCGCTGAACTTTTAATTTCTTGGCACTCGTTGAAGGTGGTTAACCTAGTTCATATGGTCACTGAAGATTGATTTATCAACAATCATTGAAAGGGGATCAAACCTTAGTTTTCAGCGGTCATGGACCTTGTTTTTAGCGGTCATGATATGTGTTTTCAGTGATCACTTTATGGTTGACTATCAGTGTTCAATGAGTATAGTGTGACCTAGTTTTCAACGGCCACCCTTGGTATTTAAATCTTTGGAGGTAGATGAGAATTTATGTTTTGTGCTTGTCTTATATGGTTGATTTGTTGATGATGATGTTTAACCTAAATGTTTCCAAGATTGTTGGAAATGATAGTAATTAGGGTTTAGGGTTAGTTACTAATTGGGAAACCCTAATCTGATTACTTGTTGAAAACTAACCCTAATTACAAATACATAATGATGTTTCTTAGCTTTCTTGAGCAGTGATCATAATGATGAAGTGTTTTTCTCTCCTAACTTGTTGTAACCCTAATTGCTTATCTATGGGCATCATAGCTCTTCAATGCATAGTTATGCCAAACTTATGGAACATATGTGTGGTGATGGTGATGTGCCTCATTGATATGTAGAGATATAATGATATTCTTTAGGGAACAATATGAATGGTCTTATGAGTTGGGCAGTGGTTATGGCATAATTGAGGTGATATCCTCTGGTAATGTGATTAGGGATTAATATCACATGATGATGTAATGATGAGAGTGGACTCATGTGTTTGAACGAGAATAGTACCATGTGATGATGTGACAAGTTCATACTCTATACATTTTATATCTTCTGAAGTTGCAACCTACCTTATCTTTTATAGAACCTTTCAAGGGTTTGTATGTAACTTGATTGATGTAGTTAAAAGATACCCAATTGGCTTTAACTAATAAACTAAAACCCTAATCATGTAGTTGCCATGAACATAGATCCATTCTAGCGTCAGGACTTGTTAGATGGTGAAATGAGTATTCCTAAGGGAAGCTCAGAGTGCATACTATTGAGTATGTGAGGTGCAAGTGACTAAGTTCCCTTGTCATCTTGACCCCAAGGTTTTGAGGATGGCTGTAGTCACGCCTCGATAGGAGAACTGTTGTGGTCGTGTCTCATTGTATATGATGTGATAGAGGATAGATGTGGTTGTACCTTAGATGATTGGGTTTGTATACCATGTTCACTTGTGTCATGACCTATACCAAGGCATACTAGGCTATTTTACAGTTGGACTTTATATGTCAATGTGATGGACTCGTACTAACCGATGGCAGATGAGATCATAGGAGTCTGGCTCTCCTAGATATTGTGTGACATTGTTTTCGACTTCGTAGGGGATAGTTAGAGTATGAGTTGTATAACTCGTCTCCTCAGGGATTAAAAGACGTAATACAATCATGTAGTATATCTGCTTAGGGGTAAACATGATTCACATTGGATGTTTACCCTTGCATTGTTTCTTATAGTGCTCAGTTGTTATGTAATTTAGTATCAGGATTTAATTGTTATACATGTCCTTCAAATTCCTTCTAAACATGTAAAATGTCATATTTATTTGTTGAAGAAACTTAACATGCTTAACATGTATAATCAGTTTAAATTATTAATTTAGCTGAATTTGCTCATCCTACTTAATAATGATATATCCTGTTATGTTTCAATAATCATTGGTGGAGAGTTATATATCTCACTGGGACATGGTTTTCACCCTCGTGGTTTGCCACATCTTTCTAGGTAGTCTTCGGTGGTGTGGGCAAGATCGTGTTGTTGAGAAAAAGCAGCTCGGAGCTCAGTATCCATTGAAGGTTAGATAGCTGCTAGTGTTGTGTAGTAGAGTCCTAGAGTTGTCCTTGTACTCTCAGGTCCAGGAAGGGATATATTTTTTAGATAATATGTATCTCAATACGTGGTTTTGGTAGTATGTCTTTATTATATATATGTGGCATGTATATATGAAACAAATCTTTTGTAACATGTGTATGGTAGATGTCCACTATACAAATGTAAATACCTAGTATGATATGTGATGTGTTGTGGGTTGTGGAGAATCATGTAATATGTTTCCACATAGTGATAATTATGTGAGAATGATTTTAATTTACCTATTTTTTTGGCTATGTGGTTTTTAGCTATTAAGCATGTGCTTTTTTTGAGTAATCTCATTTGTGTGGCATCAAGGTGTAACAGTTAGGTTAGTATCATGGCTCTAGGTTCGCTGAGTCTATAGGGACATAGGACTATGTTTGTGATAGTTCTTACGTCATCCAACATATCTGATTATAGCTTCTTCTTATGCAGATATGTCGAAAGAGCACGAAGAACATGCTGAGAGTAGTGTTGCTGCACTAGGAGGGTGATTCTACGAGGCAAGCCAGAGTCAATAGAGTGCCTGAAGTGCCTCAGTTAGACCCAACAACTATGGTCAGTTTCGCTTTTAGTCCATGTTTGGACAGTTGATGGCCAGGATTATGCATATGGTGGATAGAGCGCCTATACCTCTTATTCCCAATGCGGAATCCCATAGTTCTAGGAAGACCTTTGAGTGGTTGAGATGTATAGGAGCCATCAAGTATGCATGTATGACAGACCCTATAGATGTAGACATGTGGCTGATGGAGTTGAAGAAGGCTTTCAAGATCCTCAATATCTCAGAAGAGGACAAGCTGAAGCATGCGGTGTACCCGTTGAAGGGTAGTGCGCCACTGGTGGGCCATTGAGGAGAAGAAGAGACCTGGTGTAGTGATCAATTGGGAGGAGTTTCGACATGAATTTGTGAGGTGATACTTCCCAGAGACATACCTTGATGATAAGATCTCGCAGTTCGAGAAGTTCCGAAAGGGATCAATGACGATCAACGAGTATAAGGCCAAGTTGATGGATTTGTTGAGGTTCTTCCCTCACATGGAATTGACAGATAAAGAGAGAACATGATGGTTTGATAAGGGGTTGAGCACAGACTTGACGATGAGGTGTCTGCTTTGGAGAACATGGAGAGGTTCTCTACCTTCATGGAGTCGGTGAGGAGGATTGAGCGGTTGGATGTAGAGAAGTGTGAAATCAACACTAAGAAGAGGTTAGCTCAGTTTCAAGGGTAGTTATTTGGAGGCAACAAGAAGCCAAGGCTTTCTTTGCCATAGTCACATCAATGGTCAATTTTATCTAAGTCTAGATTAATAGTCCCATTCCAGTGGTCCCCGAGCAAAGGAAGAGACTGTAGTTTTCCGCCAGTTGGAGCCTATAGTGCAACATCAGTATTTTTAATAGGGCTATCTAATTTGTAGTACGACTCAAGGACGTGCCACAAATGTGGACATGTGGGGCATATTAGACAGTTCTTTCCTATGAAAGATGAGGAAGATACATAGAAACTGAGGCAGAGTCAGTAAGGTTCCAAGTGGCAACAGTTTAGTAGTGGTGGCGGTAGAGGTTGCGGTCAGACATCACATGCATAATCCTATAGATAGGATAGTAGAGGACATGGATGACAATAGGAAACAACTTGATTCTATGCTATGATTTAGCTGGAGGGAGTGGTCAATCCACGAGTCATGACATGTTAGATGGAACTTTTTCATTCTGATTTGTCTGCTTCTTCTTTTGTATCCATTTTGGTTGAGACAAGTGTGACACACCCTTTTATCACCAGAGAGGTGATATGTAGTTGTTCCTTTACTATTTGTAGTAGACATGATACTCTTCAATTAGAAACCCCTCTTGTTTGGTTCCTCTGAGTTGTGAGAGGTGTGTCCATCCTGCATTCTTTATTTCACAGGATGCAACATTTAAGTGGACCTTATGCCACTTGACATGCATGGATTCGATATGATCCTTGGGATGGATACCTTGGAGAAGTATCAAGTTGTCTTGGATTGTAGTTCAAAGGTAGCAATGTTTCGTGATGGTGATGTTTTGTGGATCTTCCAAGGAGATATGAAGATTCTTCTGACATGCTTTGTGTTAGCTATGACAATGGAAAGGTTGATCAGGCAGGGGTGTGAGGTTTTCCTGGCACATGTGGTGGATACAAAGGTAAGGATTCCTAGTATCCAGGAGGTTCATGTAGTGTGAGAGTTTGAGGATGTGTTCCCTAAAGAGTTTCCCAGTGTTCCCCCTCCTATAAAGATTGATTTTGATATTACTATTGTTCTTGGTACACAACAGATAGCACAATCACCATATAGGATGCCACCAACAGAGATGCAAGAATTTAAGAATTAGTTGCAAGAGATATTAGAGAAGGGATTTATCAAGATGAGTACTTACCCTTGGGGTTCTTTCATATTGTTTGTGAAGAAGAAGGACGATTCTATGAGGTTGTGTATAGACTACCAGTAGTTGAACAAGGTCACGATCAAGAATAAGTACTTGTTGTCAGGGATAGATGATATGTTTGATCAACTGATAGGTGTTGTAGTGTTTTTAAAGATAGATCTGAGGTTAGGATACCATTGTTTGTGGATCAAGGCGGATGACATACCCAAGTCAGCTTTCCGGACTAGGTATGATCACTATGAGTTTTTGGTTATTCCGTTTGGGTTGACCAATGTGCTAGAAGCTTTTATGGATCTAATGAATAGGGTGTTTAGGATGTATCTTGACAAGTTTGTGGTTGTGTATCAATGACATCTTGATATACTCCAGAGACAACCAGCAATATGAGAAACATCTATGATAAGCGTTGATGTTGTTGAGGCAGCATAAGTTGTACACCATGTCCATCAAGTGTGAGTTCTAGCTAGAGGAGGTGTCTTTTCTTAGGCATGTGGTATTTGCTAGAGGTGTTTGTGTGGACCCGAAGAAGGTGGAGTTTGTGCTAAAGTGGGAGCAACCTAAGATACTGGTGGAGGTTCATAGCTTCCTAGGTTTGGGAGGCTATTATAGGAGGTTTATCAAGAACTTTAGTGTTGTGGTATTACCCCTAACCAAGTTGACAAGGAAAGGTATACCTTTTGTCTAGGATGACAAGTGTAATGACAACATTTGTGCTTAATTGGTAAACGAGGGTTTACCCAAATGATTACATGTTTGATTGGATTGAACATCATTTAGAATTAATTAATGATATTAGATCAATTGTGATGTTTCAAACCTAAGAAGAAACTCTAACTATGATTTTAGTTTGAAGAATTAGGGTTTGAGAAATGTAAACCCTAATCGGCAAAAGTTAGGGTTTTGATAGTACACGAATATGGAATTTGATCAGGATAGTAGTGTGGTAAATTTTTTTCATATTTTCTAAAAATTTTGTATTTAATTAAATTTTGGATATGATATGTATAACTCAATCATGCATATTGGAGAAAAAATTCAGAATATTTGAGTGTTCTTTGTATGTGGTTCTCGATCAAACTACACTTCGACCAAAATGCTGACAGAGTGCTTTTTAGCAGTGTAGTGTTTTATTTTTATTTATTTATTAATAACTCCAAATGATCTGAAATTTTAACTCGAGATCTGAAACTCAATAATAAACAACATGTAAAATTTTCATAATTTTTGGATGCGTTGAGATCATATCAGTAGATGAATTATAGTAATATTTGTATGACAGAAAATTCAGCTGAAATAAGAGAAAGTATAGGGAGGGGTCAATGCGCAATTGACCCAAGTAGCTCAATTTCTCTATATGGTCAACCTAACACACAAGGAGATCTCATAATGTGTGATTCAGTCTAGAGAAATGAAATCCTAGAAAGAGAGGGAGAGTTAGGGTTTGAGAGGAGAAAGTGATGGAGATGCTGACCTAGGGTTTTACGGTCCGCGGAATGATGAAATCATGTAAGTTTAGCTTCTTTGCATAGACTTTAATGGTGAATATTATCTCACATGTCAATATTTTTTCCCTACTCTGATTTGATCCTAAATGGTGTTAAAATTTCCCCTTTTCTCACTCTTTCTTCATAATCCCTCATTTTTAGGGTTTCCGAGTTGAAAGGAAGAAGAATCGGGTGAATGGCTAGGGATTTGATACGAGATTGAGATTTCCAGGGATGAGCTATGTTTTTAAGGTGATTTCACACCTTAGGGTGAGTGGGAACTTCATTTAAATAGTATATTGCATGAAAATTGGTTAAATCATCCGTAATCTTTAATTCCTTAGTATGCGACTACAAACCCTAAATTGTGTGTATGATCTAAATTGTTGCAAAATGATATGAAACATATTCTTCCTTTGTTTGGATGAATTTCAGATGATAAAATCATATTAGAAATGTATACAATACATCCTAATGATAATTCCCTAAGTATTCGCAAAGGTTGTAAGAGTAAACTGAAATATAGGGAATTTGTCTATGATTGAAATTGCTATATAATTAAATAGAGAAATTTGTTTATCTATATTCCCTTGGTTATGAATGATTGTTTATCTGAATTTATAGTAGATATATGTAAGATACTACCTTGGATTTCATTTAAGGTGAATAGTGTTTGTTTGATATCTCATTAAAGAGGGTGAAACCCTAGATGCGAGGAAAGTTGGATATTTGTGAATAGATATCGTGAAATCCATTTGAACTGATTTTCTTGACATGATAACCTTTTTTTATTCAATTTTATTATTGATGCATGTTATCTCAGTGAATGGCTTGGAAACCCAAATTCATCTCAGTTCCAAGCTTTCATACATATATTGATTTTATATGATTTGTTGATAGTAGTCTTTATTCAGTGAATCTTTATGTCACATGAAATCCTTATGAGAGCCATGTGATAAGTGAATGAGGTAAATGAAACCCTAAGGATAGGGTGTTCAATGAATCAAGTATTTTGATAGCAATGTTCTCAGTATGATATGTGGTGATGCACAACTCAAGATTTGGGTTGAGGTGCACGTTTTCCAAGAAAGTACATATAATTTACAGGTGTAAATGAAGATTTCTTGTATGTCAAGTACTTAACTCTTATCAGTGTATTAAGAAGTTCAATTGCATGATTCTAGTGTATAAAGTATCGGGTGGACATGTATTCTGTTATTTAAGAAATTTAGTCTGCCTACATGTATAAAATGTTGATTTCTCGGTATATTACATTGTTTTGAGTATATTGTTCTGCCAAGTTTAGAATGATATACATGTTGTGTTGTAAACTTCAAATAAATAGACGTGGTACCATAGAGATATCAGAGTCAAGTATAAGAAAGAGAAAGGTACAATGTAGAAAGATCTTTCCAAGAATAATAAAATAATAGACATAGGTGCCTTGAACACCATAGATTCCCTACGGATGTCTCCATTGTAGGGAGGAAATGATCCACCCTGGAAACGACCAGTATACAGGGATCAGATCACACCCACAGAGCATGTGGGGAGATGAAGCCCTTGAGGAAATCTCCTAAGAGAAGATAGGTTACCCAACATGAACCAGAGATCCCGGTGGTAACCCAGAGCTACCCACAGAGTGTACCAAGATGAGGCCCACAGAGCGTCTCAGACCCTCTGCCTGTGTACTCAGCCTAGAAGGAGAGGTCCAATTAAAGGTTAGATATTTAGCTGCCTTAGTCAGACGTGACAGTTTGAGTCAAGCAGACCCAGATTCAGTTCTAGGCTTAGCTTCCCGAGTTTTAAGCTAAGTCTTGTACGGTGAGATCGTAGTTCGCTACGAGACTTCATATGTAGAGTACACTGCATATGATCAAGGCATAAGCTAAAATATGTTCATATAGGTTTAAAGAGTTTCTTATAAGTAAGAAAGGCTAAGAAATATTTGAGTACAGTTTCCCAGCAATTATTCTTTGTATGTTTTTGAATTATTAGTTCTCTTTGAAAGTAATCAAGCATGCTCATATATTGATTTGCTCTTGTTGATATCTAGAGTATCCTGTCATATTTATGATTGTCAATGATCAATCTCTTTAAAGCTTGTTGTTGTTATAATTGATATCAATTGCTCAAAAATATATCTGTAATTATATCAGTGCTTTAGACTATTTCTTTGAAGTACACATTCACTAAGCGAGTAGGCTCACCCCTCTAGTCAATTTTTTAGGGAAACCGTGGAGATTGAAGATATCATTGCATCAGAGTAGATCTGCCACAAGAGTTAAGTCTGGGTATAGTTAAGTTCAATCAGTCCCTATCACTTGAGGTCCTTGTATAGATGTGAAAGAGTTGTGAATGATGTTTGTATCTTCATTTCCTTAATAAGAGAGAATGCATTTGATTATCATGTCATATGTACATGGAAGTGTGAGAAATAGAATGAATGTATGGATGTGTATCATTAATGTTGAGATCATATTAGAGTAATCAAGGTTTAATTCTCTTGTAAAGTTTGTTTATGTGATTCAATGCGAGAAAACAAAGAGTTTGAAAAAGAAGAAAAAGTTAAGGGTGATCTTTGTATTACGTTAAATCCTCAATTTATGCCCTAATCTCATGATTAGTGGTAATTGTGAGGTCGGGGTGTAACAACTTTGGTATCAGATCTTAGGTTGAGTTGTCAGGGACCATTGAGTTAGTAAGTTAGATCATAAGTGTGGCAGATAGGAGATGTTATGATGTTATCTCTGGGGAGTTGAGTATTTGGATATCTTGGCCCGATATCTGAGTACTTGGATCAACCAGTATCAAGCTACTGTATCTTTTCTTTCATGTATACCATGGCCAGGTATACAATGGAAGGATGGTGTAGAGAGGAACCCTAGAAATATTAGGGTTAGAAACAAGATAAGTAACATAAATTAAGAGCATAAATATGAAATGTGATAGAACTTTCATTTCGTATTGTTGTTTTATTGGAGATGAATAGAAAAGCTCTTATATGTTTGAATTTAGATATTCAGTAATTTGAAATATATATGGGTCTTTAAAATTTGTTGTACACTATGCAGTTGTAGCATTTATTGATTACATTCTTTGTATCAAGTAGACTAGAGATGATCTTTGAATGAGCTTTCCTAAGTGGATAAGTTTTCTTCCACACATTTGAGATAAATAGGAGTTGAGTAATCCTGAGTAGCTCTTGGCTTCAAGACTACAGGTTCGGCCTGGTCCGACTGGCAGGATGCATTACTGGGATCTAATGACTCCTATTTATAACATAACAAGAGTACATTATGGATAGATTAGATCCAAATTCTAGTATGAATGTATATACTCTAAGATTTTGAAGTATAAGGGAAAGACTGGGATAACTAAGAATCAGTTGGAATTGATATCTGAGATCCAACTTTGGGGCCTCATATGAGAAACCCTTAATTGGGAATAAAGGAACACAACATAAGGTTCAAATTAAGTTTAATTATTAGTATTATATGAACTCTAAATATGAAATATGGAAAAGATATGAGAAAAGTATGTAAGGGCCAAGATTGTAAGATTTAATCATGAGGAATGGATTATATAACCGAGTATAATGTTTTTATGTACTCTAAAGCAAAGGGAAAATGGGAAAAAAGAGCTAAGTATACAATAAGTATATAGAAGTGAAGAGTCTTCAGAAGAGTTAACGTGAAGAGAACTAGATGCACATGTAAATCATAAAACTAGGATAAGAAACTTAGTTGAAACAAAAAGAAATGTTGGAAATAGTGAGCTTGATTAAGGAATGAGGGTCATGACATAATTGAGAGCATGGAATGTATACCTTTATTAATAAGTTTAATACATTCATCCTTACTGTCTTTGGATTCTAAGTCTCTGTAGAACAACAAACTAGTTTCTAAAAGAAGAACAAAAGTGTAGCTAAATAAATAAGTCATACAAAGGTAGACTATATTCAGGAAGGAAAAACTTGATTGAAAGAGAAACTATGTTTCACCCATGCATGAGCCATTTGATTTAAAATGAAGGGTATGTAGTGTATTAAACATGAGGTGATACTAGTAGAAAGATTATTGATTTAGAATTTCAACTTCACATTAGTAGAAGGATAAAAGGAAATATATGCAACATGTTATACATAATCATTCACATAAAAGAAGCAACATGATCATAAGAGAAAACTAGAAGTTAAAGATGACATGCGGAATAGTAGTATATGGTAAGGGGATTTTGGAAAGTAAAGAAGGGTTTGAAACATAATGGAGTAATATAGATTATAAAAGAAAGAGGTTGCGAGATTCAAGAAAGTGCTAATTAGTCAAGTATCCTTGTTGATAATTAATTAAACCTACATATGAGAAATGTATTATGAATGTTTGAAGATAAGAATTATAAGTCTCAAAATCATCTTCTCTTTCATATCTTCCTTAATGAGAGCAATGTGGGAACGAAGTGATAAGAAAATGAATCATATATGATGCATAACCACCGTGATAGAGACATCTAGGGAATGTAATAATGACATACAATATGATGATGAAACCCTAGTAGGGTAAATTGAGAATGCAATCTATCTGAATGTCCAAGTAAGAGAAAGGAAATTCAATCGATAAGATAAAGAAGACTTTAGTAAAACTTGTGAGATCCAAAGCTTGAATTTCAAATTAAGGGAGCAAAGTCACATCACAATAACGTCATGCTACTGATAAGGACCAAACCCTAGAATGTTTAGAGTTGTAGTTGTTCAAGAGATGTCACTAGTGATTTGACCTTGAATACTAGCATCTCTATAAAACAAGATCATGAGATTTGCACTATGAGAAGTAAACTAGCACTGATAGTAATCTAGGGTTTAAAGATAGCTAATATGAAAGGTTGATAAACAATATGGAAATGATTCAGAATAAATA
This sequence comes from Alisma plantago-aquatica, assembly GCA_963693085.1. Taxonomy (NCBI): domain Eukaryota; kingdom Viridiplantae; phylum Streptophyta; class Magnoliopsida; order Alismatales; family Alismataceae; genus Alisma; species Alisma plantago-aquatica. Next base: position 976,779,597 of record OY856410.1, on the reverse strand, counting down.
GTAAGATATAAATTTGAAATGTAACAAGTGTGTTTTGAACAAAAGAAGAAATACAATATGAGTGAAGTGTGATATGAGATAAATTCTTGCAGTGATAGCAAGAAGGATGAATAATCTATTCATACCTTATATGTTTCAATCATAGGGATGTTTAATCTACATGATTAAAATGAGAAGGATAAGTAGAAAAAAGTAAGTAGTAGTGAATGAGGAGAGAGATAAGAGATAACAATGGATTTTAATAATATGTGAATTTGTTTTTAGAAGTATAATTTGTTGAAGGGATATTAAGGGATGTAAATTGGTTCTACGTATGATTTCACTGTACATGTGCAAGCAATATGTTAATTAAAGGTGTTTGATAGTTGTAGTCATTCATGCCAGTAATCCATCTTAGTATTGTACAATTGTGGTATGGTAATATGGGTCAAATGATGATAAAACAAATGGAGGGTTACCCTGAATAAGGTAGTGTTACCTATTCACTCATATGGATAGAAGGGATGATAACCATATTGTATTGATATGTAACCCTATTGAGATATAGCTTGTTATACCTAGCTTTAATATAACTAAGTGATGGTAATTGGGTATGAATAGTCCTTGAATGACTAATGCAATCATGGAGTACTCTGTTACTATTGTTGAAACCCTAGTATGCTATAACCCGATGGTTACACCTTGAATTATGTGTGGGTTCATACTTGAGAATAGTATGGAATGTGGTGGTAATGCTTCACCTTATGCATCCATGATTCAATGGGGATGCCGTGAGTAGTATTGTACAATTGTTGTTGAATCTAGTCTTCCAACTCCAGATAGTTTTTCTATTTGAGTAGCACAATAGTAAAATTAAAAATAACATGGTGAACTCTCTTTTGTGACTTAGAGGTAATACATAACAATAGTACATATTGAGTCGTATGAATTGAGATAGTTGGATCAGATTATCAATGTTGAGGTAACACCTCAAGAGTATGAAAATATTGAAATGGTTGTTTCTCTCTCTCTCTGCTATGATTGATTGTGGCATAGAGAATTTGTTTGTTATCATTGAGAACTATTTTAACATGTTGTGATTAGAAAAGAAATAAAGGACTTAACGTTGAAAACTACATTCAAGTATAAAATACAAGAATGTAATGACATGTAGGATTTTAGAAGCTTAAAATAAACTTTGAATGTACTTTGTTTGCATATTTATGTTTCGGGGATGAAACTTTTTAAGGGGGTGAGAATTGTAATGACCACATTTGTGCTTAATTGGTAAACTAGGGTTTACTTTAATGATTACATGCTTGATTAGATTGAACATCGTTTAGACTTGATTAATGATATTAGATCAATTGTGATGTTTCAAACCTAAGAAGAAACTCTAACTATGATTTTAGTTTGAAGAATTAGGGTTTGAGAAATGTAAACCCTAATCGGCAAAAATTAGGGTTTTAATAGTACATGAATATGAAATTTGACTAGGATAGCAGTGTGGTAAATGATTTTTCATATTTTATAAAAATTTTGTATTTAATTTAATTTTGGATATGCTATGGATAACTCAATCATGCATATTGGAGAAATATTTCAGAATATTTGAGTGTTCTTTGAATGTGGTTCTCGGTCGAACTATACTTCGATTAAAATGCTGACAGAGTGCTTTTCAACAATGTAGTGTTTTATTTTTAACTATTTATTGGTACCTCCAAATGATCTGAAATTTTAACTGGAGATCTGAAACTCAATCATAAACAACATGTAAAATTTTCATAATTTTTGGATATGTTAGACCTTATCAGTAGACGAATTACAGTAATATTTTTATGACAAAAAATTCAGCTGAAATAAGGGAAAGTATAGTGAGGGGTCAATGTCCAATTGACCCAAGCAGCTCAATTGCTCTGTATGGTCAACCTAACACACAAGGATCTCTCATAATTTGTGATTCAATCCCGAGAAATGAAATCCTAGAGAGAGAGGGAGAGTTAGGGTTTGGGAGGAGAAAGTGATGGAGATGTTGACCTAGGGTTTTGTAGTCTGAGGAATGATGAAATCATGTAAGTTTAGCTTCTTTGCATATACTTTAAAGGTGAATATTATCTCACATGTCAAGATTTCATCCCTCCTCTAATTTGATCCAAAATGGTGTCAAAACTTCTCCTTTTCTCACTCTTTCTTCATAATCCCTCATTTTTAGGTTTTCCGAGTTGAAAGGAAGAAAAATCAGGTGAATTTCTAGGGATTTGATATGAGATCGTGATTTTCAGGGATGAGATGTGTTTTTAAGGTGTTTTCACACCTTAGGTTGAGTGGGAACTTCCTTTAAACAGTATATTGCATGAAAATTGGTTAAATCATCCATAATGTTAATTGCTTAGTATGCGACTACAAACCCTGAATTGTGTGTTTGATCTAAGTTGTTGCAAAATGATATGAAATGGATTCTTCCTCTATTTGGATGAATTTTAGATGATAAAATCATATTAGAAATGTATACAATACATCCTAATGATAATTCCCTAAGTATTCACAGAGGTTGTAAGAGTAAACTGAAATATAGGGAATTTGTCTATGACTGAAATTGCTATATAATTAAATAGAGAAATTTTTTTATCTGTATTCCCTTGGTTATGAATGATTATTTATCTGAATTCATAGTACATATATGTTAGATACTATCTTGGATTTCATTTAAGATGAATAGTGTTTGTTTGATATCTCAGTAAAGAGGGTGAAACCCTAGATGCGAGGAAAGTTGGATATTTGTGAATAGATATCGTGAAATCCATTTGAATAGATTTTCTTGACATGATAGACTTTATTTATTCAATTTTATTATTGATGCATGTTATCTCAGTGAATGGCATGGAAACCCAAATTCAGCTCAGTTCCAAGGTTTCATACATATATTGATTTTATATGATTTGTTGATAGTAGTCTTTATTCAGTGAATCTTTAAGTCGCATGAAATCCTTATGAGAGTCATGTGATAAGTGAATGAGGTAAATGAAACCCTAAGGATAGGGAGTTCAATGAATCAAGTATTTTGATAACAATGTTCTCAGTATAAGATGTGGTGATGCACAACTCAAGATTTGGGTTGAGGTGCACATTTTCCAAGAAAGTACAAATAATTTACAGGTGCAAATGACGATTTCTCTTATGTCAAGTAATTAACTATTATCAGTGTATTAAGAAGTTCAATTGCATGATTCTAGTGTATAAAGTATCAAGTGGACATGTATTATGTTATTTAAGAATTTTAGTCTGTCTGCATGTATAAAATGTTGATTTCTCAATATATTATAGTGTTTTGAGTATATTTCTCTGCCAAGTTTAGAATGATATACATGTTGTATTGTAAACTTCAAATAAATAGACGTGGTACCATAGAGATATCAGAGTCAAGTATAAGAAAGATAAAATTACAATGTAGAAAGATCTTTCCAAGAATAATAAAATAATAGACATAGGTGCCCTGAACACCATAGATTCCCTACAGATGTCTCCACTATAGGGAGGAAACGATCCACCCTGGCAACGACCAGTATACAGGGATCAGATCGCACCCACAGAGCATGTGGGGAGATGAAGCCCTTGAGGAAATCTCCTAAGAGAAGATAGGTTACCCAACATGAACTGGAGATCCTGGTGGTAACCCAGAGGTACTCAAAGAGCGTACCAAGATGAGGCCCACAGAGCGTCTCAGCCCTCCGCTTATGTACTCAGCCTAGAAGGAGAGATCCAACTAAAGGCCAGCTATTTAGCCGCCTTAGTCAGATGTGACGGTTCTAGTCAAGCAGACCCGGATTTAGTTCTAGGCTTAGCTTCCCGGGTTTTAAGCTAAGTCTTATACGATGAGATCGTAGTTCACTACGAGTCTTCATATGTAGAGTACACTGCATATGATCAGGACATAAGCTAAAATATGTTCATATAGGTTTAAAGAGTTTCTTATAAGTAAGAAAGGCTAAGAAAGATTTGAGTACAGTTTCCCAGCAAATATTCTTTGTGTTTCTGAATTATTAGTTCTCTTTGAAATTAATCAAGCATGCTCATATATTGATTTGCTCTTGTTGATATCTAGAGTATCCTGTCATATTTATGATTGTCAATGATCAATCTCTTCAAAGCTTACTGATGTTATAATTGATATCAGTTGGTCAAAAGTAGATATGTAATTATATCAGTGCTTTAGAGTGTATCTTTGAATTACTCATTCACTAAGCGAGTAGGCTCACCCCTCTACTCAAATTTTTTTAGGGATACCGTGGGGATTGAAGATATCATTGCATCAGATTAGATCTTCCACAAGAGTTAAGTCTGAGTATAGTTAAGTTCAGTCGGTCCCTGTCACTCGAGGTCCTTGTATAGATGTGAGAGAGTTGTGAATGATGTTTGTATCTTCATTTCCTTAATAAGAGAGAATGCATTTCATTATCATGTTGTATGTACATGGAAGTGTGAGAAACATAATGAATGTTTGGATGTGTATCATTAATGTTGAGATCATATTAGAGTAATCAAGGTTTAATTCTCATGTAAAGTTTGTTTATGTGATTCAATGCGAGAAAACAAAGAGTTGGAAAATAAGAAAAAGTTAAGGGTGATATTTGTATTACGTTAAATCCTCAATTTATGCCCTAATCTCAGGATTAGTGGTAATTGTGAGATTAGGGTGTAACAACAAGTGTCAGTGTGCTTTTCATCTTTTGAAGGAGAATCTGACCAATGCATCGGTGTTAGTTCTACAAGATCAAAGGATCTTCTATGATGCGTCAAAGAACAGTTTGAGATGCGTGCTGATGTAGGATAAAAACATGATATCATTTGCTTTGTGAAAACTTAAGAAACACAATAAGAACTACTTAACGCATGATCTGAAGCCTGCAATTGTAGGCCATACTTTGAATATTTGGAGACACTATCGTTATGGAGAGAAGTGTTAGATCTTCACTGACCACAAGAATCTTTAGTATATCTTCTCAACGCAATAGTTGAACATGCAGCAGAGGAGATGGATGGAGTTGATCAAGGACTATGATTGCACGATAGACTACCATTTAGGGAATGAGAAAGTGGTGGTCGATGTGCTTAGCAGGAAGGCTTCTTCATCATCATTTGTTGATAAGACACATTTGTGTGATATGCCAAAAGTGAGACATGTTGGTATTGCTTTGCCAGATGAACGTCTAGCTGGAAGTCTCCTTGTTGGCAGGCTTGTTAGTGTAGTTGTAGGTGAAGCCCACATTGATATAACATATTATAGATGCACAGTGTGATGATGATGTGATACAATAGACTTGATCAGAGTTTGTCTGTGAGAAGCATGAGGGCTTGCATGAGACAAAGGATGGGATAGTTTGTTTCCATGACATGATAGTGGTTCTAGATGTTTATGGTCTGAGAAAAATGTTCCTTGAGGAAGCTCATTCCTTATTGTATGTGATGCATCCAGGCAGTACCAAGATGTATCATACCATTAAAGATCTGTATTGGTGGCCTAGTTTGAATCTTGATGTGGCTGAATTCATGGCAAGATGTCATGTGTGTCAGTAGGTTAAGGCCGAGCATTAGAAACCTATAGGAATGTTGCAACTGTTGCCTAAATCATAGTAGAAATGGGATCATATCACTATGGACCTTGTGATTAGTCTTCCTAGGATAGACAAATGATGATTCCATTTGGGTGACAGTGGATAGGTTGACCAAGTCAGTACACCTCCTTCCTGTAAATACGACATATATAGTAGAGAAGTTGGCACAGGTGTACGTGGATGAGATAGTTCATTTGCATGGTATCCCAATGACCATAGTATCTAATAGGGGTTCTCAGTTTACTAGTCATTTTTGGGAGTGTCTGCATACAACCATGGGTACACAATTGAAGTTTAGTACAACATTTCACCCACAGACAGATGGTCAGTCATAGAGGACCATTCAAATCTTGCGAGATATGTTAAGAGCTTGTATTTTATAGTTTTTTGGAAGATGGGATGTGTACCTAAGCTTTATAGAGTTTGCTTACAATAATAGTTATCAGATAAGCATAGATATGGCACTGTATGAATCCTTATATGAGAGGCATTGTCGCTCACCGTTCTATTGGTATGAGACATGTGAGTATCAACTTTTGGGTCCTGAGCTAGTACAACAAACTACAGAGAAGATCAAAGTGATACATCAGTAATTGAAAGAATCCCAAGATAGACATAAATCTTACACTGATAATCACCACAAGTCCTTTGAATTCCAAGAGGGAGATAAGGTGTATCTCAATGTCACTTATTGGAAAGGTGTGTTGAGGTTTGGTAAGAAGCGTAAGTTGGCTCCCAGGTTTATGGGACCTTATCATGTTGTGGATCGTGATGGAAAGGTGGCTTACAAGTTGGAGTTACCACCAAAGTTGCACAGGTTGCATCCTATGTCCATGTTTCTATGTTGAGGAAATGCCATCCAGATACAGAGAAAGTGTTGCAGCTGGTGGAGGTTGAGTTGGAGGAGGATGTGTCGTATGTGGAGGGTCCCATATTGATCTTGGATAGAAGAGTGAAGAAGTTGAAGAAGAAGGATATAGTTCTCAATAAGATTTTGTGGCATCATCGTGGCATGGAGGAAGACACGTGGGAGTTAGAGGATGAGATGTGTAAGAAGTACCCATCTTTGTTTGTGTAGGATTTTGGGGGCGAAATCCTTATTAGGGGTTTATGGCTGTAAGACCCTTGACCTTGCTTGGTGGTTGATCTTACTTTTGTAGGACAATTAGATTCTTAAAACATTAATCTAATCATATTATGTTCTTTGATAACATGTGACATACTTATGTTTCATGTTTGGTCCAATTTGGATGTTGTTTAAACTAATTATGCTTATATGTGCTTGTTTTGGACCTAATTTTAATTTACCCATGTTTAGGGATTTATCTTGCAATTTGTCACATGGTTTGTATACCCCACATGTTTTGGCATCATGTTGGAGAGATTAGTGCCTCAGGGCACCCTGTTGTACCTTGGTTTGATGAGGTGGCAACATATGTTGAGATCTAGGGTTTGCTTAAATGCCCTAGTTTGATGGTTGGGTCTTTGATCACCTTGGTCACTGAAGATCTTCATCGTTCACCTATCTTGGTGACTCTCATCAGTTGTGTGGTTGTAAGCATCTTTGTTACTAAAGTTTCTTCAATGGTTGTGGGTTTTTTCGACCAAGTGAGGTCGCTTGCTTTTCTTGATTTTAATGACCTATGTTGCATGCATGTGTTTGGTGCTTGCATGGCCAAGATATTGGGGACACATGCCATGTTTAGTTGGAAACCTAACCTTGCTTCTCTCTCTAACCCTTATATATATACCTCTCTCCTTGCATGCAATGATCTCTTTTGCACCCTCTTCTTTCTCTATTCTTCTTGGAGATCGTCCCTTGTGTTCTTGGTGGTGCTTGAGCTTGGTGCAAGTGGCTGATCCATCTTGCTTGTGATCTAGCGTTTGGAGCAACCCTTCCTTAGAGATTGTTTGGTGATTCTTTGCTCTCTTCTTGACCTTGGTAAGTGATCTACCTTTCTTGATCTTTATTATCTCACAACCCTACTCCCCTCTTCTTTCTGTTGGTCAAATTCATGGGTCCCCATGGTGGTACTTTTTGAGGAACTTATCTCTCTTCTTGGCTTAATCCATGGTTCTCCATGGTAGAGCTCAAGTTGAGTTGGATATTTTCTCTCTTTCTTGTCTTTTCAGCCTAGGGTTTTTTCTCTCCATCTTGTGCTCCTTTAACCTATGGTTTTGCTTCACTCTTTTAGGTTGTGCTGGCTTGGTCGTGAGGTGGTGATCAATCAAGGTTTCCTCTCTTTTCTTGGATCATCCTTGTTTTTGGAGTTGTTTCTTTACATATAAGGTGAGTTATATAACTTTCTCCTTGATTATTATTACTCTAATTTTTGTTCATGTGAATATCCTATCTCAATAACATAGTTCCAAGTAGATTTATGATGATATTCTGAACTAGAGCTTATATCCCATGGTGATCTTGAATAGATAGACTCTTCTTTTTTAGCCCTAATCTAGTGCACAGTTATATTGTTGATAATGAGAGTGTTCATCTTTACATGCATGTGCTAAAAGTGATGGTTTCTCTCTCATAACATGGTTTTTCCTTGACTTGTTGATGATCGGAGTTAGGGTTTTTGGTGTTGCTTCCCTTCATGTGGTTACAAATTGATGTTTTGGTTTCATGGTGATGAACAACTTGATGATCTTATGGTTATTGATTTTTATCTCTCTTCATGTTTTCGCCAAGTTTTCCATAGTGGTCGATGAGCTTTTCACCTTCTTGTGGTCGCTTAGTTTTCTAGTTGATGGTCGCTTAAGATGGTGATTTTCCTTTTTGGTCGATAATTATTATATGTGCTTTTGGTCGCCAAGGATGGACCTATGTTTGGCCGCTAAACTTTTGATTTCTTGGCGGTTGTTGAAGGTGATTAACCTGGCTCATATGGTTGCTGAAGATTGACTTTATCAGCAATCGTTGAAAGAGGATCAAACCTGGCTCATGGACCTTGTTTTTAGCTGTCATGATATGTGTTTTAAGAGGTCACTTTTTTTGTTGACCATCAATGTTCGATGAGAGTAGTGTGACCTAGTTTTTAGTGGTCACCCTTGGTATTTAAATCTTTAGAGGTCGATGAGAATTTTTGTTTTGTGCTTGTCTTATATGGTTGACTTGCTGATGACGATGTTTAACCTAAATGTTTACAAGATTGTTGGAGATGCTAGTAATTAGGGTTTAGTGCTATTTTCTGATTGGGAAACCCTAATCTGATTACTTGTTGTAAACTAACCCTAACTACAAATACATAATAATGTTGCTTAGCTTTCTTGAGCAGTGAGCATAATGATGAAGTGTTTTCTTTCTCTTAAATTGTTGTAACCCTAATTTGTTATATAATGGGCATCATAGTTCTTTAATGCATAGTTATGCCAAACTTAAGCAACACATGTGTGGTGATGTGATGAGTATTGTTGAGCTATGGAGAGATAATGATATTATTTCAGGGAATAATATGAATGGTCTTATGAGTTGGGCAATGGTTGTGCCCTAATTTAGGTGATATCCTCTGGTAATGTGATGAGGGATTAATAAACCCATGATGATGTAATGATGAGAGTGGAGTCGTGTGTATGACAGAGAGTAGTACCATGTGCTAATGTGACAAGTTCATACTTTATATGTTTTATATCTTCTAAAGGTGCAACCTATCTTATCTTTTATAGAACCTTTCTAGGGTTGGTATGTAACTTGATTGATGTAGTTAAAAGATACTTAATTGGATTTAACTAATCAAGTGGAATTATAATCATGTAGTTTTCTTGGCCATAGATCCATTCCAATTAGGACTTACTAGATGCTGAAATGAGTATTCCTAAGGGAAGCTCAAAGTGCATACTGTTGAGTATGTGAGATTCAAGCAACTGAGTGTCCTTGTTAGGTTGACCCCAAGGTTTTGAGGATGGCTACGTTCATGCCTCAACAGGAGAACGTTGTAGTTGTATCTCAATGTATACGATGTGATAGAGGATGGTTGTGGTTGTACCTCAGATGATTGATTTTGTATACCCTGTTCACTAGTGTTGTGACCTATATACCAAGGCGGACTAGGCTGTTTTGCAGTTAAACTTTATATGTCACTATGGAAGACTCGTATTGACCGAGGCCAGATGAGATCATAGGATTCATCTCTCCTAGAACTTGTATGGCACTATTTTTAACTTCGCAGTGGACAGTGGGAGTATGAGTGATATACCTCATCTCCTCATGGCTTAAAAGATGGAACACAAACATGTAGTATATCTACTTAGGGTTAAACATGATTCACATTAGATGTTTACCCTTGCCTTTTTTCTTATATTGCTCTATTGATATGTAGTGTAGTATCAGGAGTTAAGTGTTCACATGTTCTTCATATTCCTTCTAAACATGTAAAAAGCCATAGTTATCTATTGAAGCAACTTAATACACTTATCCTATGTAATCAGTTTAAATTATTCATTTAGCTAAATCTACTCCTTTTGATTAATAATTATATATCGTGCTATGTTTCAATAATTGTTGGTGGAGAGTTATATCTCTCCTTAGGACATGGGTATCACCCTCATGGTTAGCCATATATTTTTAGATGGTCATCGGTGGTGTGGGTAGGATCGTTCTATTGAGGAAGAGCAACTTGGAGATCAGAATTTGTTGAAGGTTGGATTGGTGCTAGTGTTGTGTAGTAGAGTCCTAGTGTCATCCTTATACTCTCAAGTCCAGGAAGGGAGGTGTTTTTTATAGTATGTATCATGATACATGGTTTTGAAAGTATGCCTTTGTTATATATATGTGGCATGTATATGTGGAATGGATCTTTTGTAACATGTGTGCGGTAGATGGCCAATATACAAATGTAAATACATGGTATGGTATGTGATATGTTACCAGTTTTGGACCCTCATGTAATATGTTTTCGCATAGTGATGATTATATGAGATTGGTTTTAATTTACATATTTTCTATCTATGTGGTTGTTTAGCTGTTAATCACGCACTTTGTTTTGAGTAATCTCATTTGTGTGGCATTGGGGTGTCATATAACATTTATCATGAATCTCCATTGAGTGAGAAAAAATGGGGTGTCTATAGTTTTCCCCTCTCAAGGAAAGGTTTGATATAAGAGTGAGAATCATAGGATTGAGCCAAGGATGACCCCCATTTTTGGTCACAAAAGGTCAAAAAGGTTGGACTCATCAAGATGTTTAGACAAACCTTATGGAGGGTGGAAATCATATGTGACGTCTTTTCCCGTTAAGGAAGAATTAATGAAATAATCTTTCATAAACAAATAAGTTTGGCTATAGATGGTTTCTTTAGAGTCAGTCTAGCCTTCGATTGAGGCACTTACCTATGTATGACCAATCATTCATTCCCTTGGAATGTTGATGAGCCATTCAGGGTTTATTGGTCATAAAAGTGACTCTCGTCATTATTTTAGTTCTTAAATAAATACTTGTTTGATTCTCTCAATAACCTATGCTTAAGTGAAAAATAATGAATTTGAAAATAGGATATGATGGTGGTTTACAAAACTATTTAAAATCAAGAGTATGTAATCATTGAGAATCATGGAAACTGCTTGAATGTGAAGACCTTGAAAATTAGTCATCATCTCTCCTATTTTCCTATGCATTTTAGTTTTATTCATTTTTTAGTGAATGGAAGATTGCACCAATTATGGTTAGGACCACGACCATAAAAATGTAAAATTTGGTGAGTTCTCCTAGTAATAGGGATTTGATTGCTCAAGATTGCAGATTTAGGCGTCAGATAGTACCCAAATTTAAGGTGACTTTTGTGACTAGTGAATATATCAGTTACTTATATGCTCCCTATTGAATGTGTGGTCTTGTAGGATAAATTTTATAGGAAGAGTTTTATAAAAGTTGAGATCGGGCATCAGGTGATTATCTAGTGATAAATGTGATCTCTGTAATGTGTTCCTTCATAGGCTCATCATATGTCCCCAAGTTTGTCAATGAGTGTTTATCTTTGACTTTCTTGTTCTCGCTTGATTTGATCAACCTTCTTGTGGACTTCATTCCTACTATAAGAGCATCTCAAATATGGAAACAATACCATATGTGATTACTAAACGTTTAGACTAGATGTAGGCATAATATTTTTGACTTGATCGCTTTGGGATAGGGTTGATTCAATATTAGGTCATGATATTGACCTCACAAAGATTTGGAAATACAAGTGCATGATTGGTTTGGTTTCAGGTTCTAATGCCCACCTCCCAAGGGTCTAGTAGAGTTTCAAGAATGATGACTGACCCCAAAGACCACCACTCTCCTTGGCTACATGCTTTGTCATCTCTCACACACAGTCCAAGATAAACTTCCTAATAGGTCACCCATCCTAGTACTACTCTAGGGTGAGCATGCTTAACCATGGAGTTCTTAGTCATGAGATCCCTAAAAAGGAGGTGCATTATAGGGATTACCCTCTTTATAAATAAGCTTATCTTTAAAAGTTATAAACGAATGGGGTTATTTCTTTGTTTGACAGACGGTGGGGATGGCCTAGAAGTATCCAGGGGCTTTTAGGACTGACCTTTGATATACAATAAGAGTCTATGATCTATCCTCTTGGATGACCATGAAGCCCTGGCCTAAGGACACATGAAAAGTCCCATAGACACCTCATACTTGCCCCCTTCTTTATAAAGCCATGCCTACCCCTTCCCACCTCCCAATCCAAGAAGCAATCCTCTCCTTCTCTTTCCCCCATATTAGAAACATCATTCCTACTCTATTTTTCTATGAATGTGATATCCCAATGTAAAAGAGAGTGCTTACCTTGGTGAAGAAGGCTCCTAGGGTTCCAAATTTGCTCTATTTAGGGTTTCTATGATCCTTCTTGATGATTTCGATCAAAAATAGTAAGTTTCCTCCTTTCCTTCCCTATTTTCATGTTGTTAGTATTACTCCCACCTTCTTCCAGGTTGTAACCATGACCTTCCATGGAAAAACTCCACCTAGAGCCCTAAAACATCTCATCTCCATGCTCTTTTGCTAGGATTTGCACCTCTAAAGTGGAGAAGGTGATCTTTGCTCAATAAAGGAGCTTGGCTTGGAGAAACCAGACCTTCTAATATCGGGATACTTTCTGTTTGGACCTTATTACCATACTATAGGTGAGTTTTATAACTCCCTTCTTATATATTGCATACTACATGCTTAAAACTCATGCTTCTATGTTTAAAATTGATGATCTCCATCTCTTTTAACCATGTTCTTATAGGGTTTTGGTTTCTTGTTGTTTTACCTTCTGTAGAAGCTCTAGTTTGGTTATATATGCAACTTCAAACCTAATCTTGGGTCAAATAGTTTTTTATCCCTCTCCCTCTCTCTTCAATTATCTCGATCAGTTTGATGATGTGGCAAGTTCCTATTGGTCAGTATTGAAAAATTCATATCTTCTAATCCTCTTATCCAAATTTGACAAATAAGTATGTTTTAGAATTGGAAAATTAATATCTATCTAATAAAAATATTTTCAAGGTCTGATTTCATAATTTGACGAAGGGTGGTTTTTGTAAAATGAATTTAATGCATAAAATCCATCAAAATTACATCTTAATCATCATAACTCCAAAATTAACATAAAAATATGTTTTCTTGATCAGGAGAACTTAATAAGTTTATTGGTGATGTTTTAAGAGTCTAAATCTGAGTTTTTCTAAAAAGGTCTAAAATTTGGATTTCTATACATTAATGTGCACTATGTACTCTAATACATGTTAATACATTGAAAATAGGCAAAGTGGAACTTGGACTCAATTAAAGTGGTGAAAGTTAGTATTTGATATCAGTAAGAGAGGTATGTCCAATCCCTCTTTATATATGTGCAATCCCTCTTTATGTATATGCAATCCCTATTTATGTATGTGAAATCCCTCTTTATGTATGTGCATTCCTTACACCCTATGTTGGGATAATTGTAATCAAACCCTATATTTCCCTAATGAGGCTTAAGTGAAACCTAAATCTTCTATTCTTGAATCCTTATGTTGTATCATACATGTAAACCCTTATGGGATATAATAATGTACTTTTGTAATCTTTTGTGACCATTTAATATAGTCATTAATTTTATTCCGTTGCTACACTTTGGTTTTTTTTAATACCATTTATTGAAGTTTGAAAATTTTGCACCCATTCCAGCATACCTTTGATTGTGTTTCGAATGGATGTTTTATTCTTTAGATTTTTTCAGTATGGAGTGGATCCCCCCTTTGGGGTCCCACTCTTTACAAGATTTGTTATTGGGCATGATCTAGTTTAAGGTCTTAGTCTAAGACCAAAAAGAGATATAGAAATTGGATTTGGATTACTTTAATATCATAGTCTAGGAGCCAAAAGAGATCAGAAGATAAAGAACATGGTTGGTCCAATTTTAGGTCATAGTCCAGGACCTAAAAGAAATTGGAATATAAAGCCCATGATTGGTCTAGTTTTAAGTCTTTGTGGAGGACCCAAAATAGATTGGAACATAAATCACATGATTGGTCCAATTTTTGGTCATGGTCAAGGATTCAAAAGTATTTATAAAGTGGAGTTGGATTAGTTTAAGGTCATACTCTAGGATGGCCAAAAATATTTGAATAAATAAGTTGGATTAGTTTAAGGTCATAGTCCATTACCCAAAAGTGATTTGGGAAATGAAGTTGGAATAATTTCAGGTTATAGTCCATGACCCAAACATATTGGAAGCAACCATACATAGAAGTACTCTTGATTGAGGATGTGTTCAAAGGTGTAGGACTTTTAAATCGAGGCAAAATATTAAGTATGTGTACTTCCATTAATCACACGGTTGATGATTCTGTGTCATGCTTTGTCTGTGAAGTCTAACGTTTAGTTGACATTTGTATTACTTAATTTCAGCTGTTTAGGAGGTAAGGAATGTCATTGAAAAAGAGTTGATGGTGGTAATAGTCTAGAATCAAGATGCAACATATTATTTAGTTTTCTTTGGTGAGTGGGCCTGGTGGTACGTTTCTAATAAGTATCTAGTGGCTTTGTGAAAAAATGATCAATGTATCTTACTTGGAAGGTAGAGGCCTGAAATTTCTCTGTGATTACCATCATTAGAGGTTTTATCATGTTGGTATACTACAAGAGTAGTGTCTTGACGTGACATGAGCTCATTATAGTTGGGATATCCTTCTACAGGGTCTTTGGACCAAATGTCCCTTGATGATTCAACAAGTATTGTGCTGAGAGCATGCCATTTGAGGCCATAATAGGTGACAATCATTCATGGGTTGTCATCTATCTTGGAATGCATGTAAGTTTTTTAGGATCTTAGGATATGTTGTATCTTGTATTGACTCTTTCTACGAATATGCATGCAACAATTTTTGGATCTAGATTCGGTTAGACTTTGTCTCTGTACTGAATAGTTCATCCTGTCTTTGATGTTAACCACCTGCTACCAATAATTCCATGATAGAATTTGCTGGTGTAGAGATGTTATGACTGTCAATTGAGACCTTCATGATATTGAAATGATCTCTCATACTGACAAAGAGTGGGCCACAATCATATGAGATTTCCCTTATTCCTTGATCATTTTCAATGTAAGGGACTATAATGATTTGAGTTATGGTGGTAGCATTTTGTGCATTGTTTGCTTTCAAGGTTTTGAGTTATTCTTTTGATATTAATGTGATCATGTTAGTCAGTAAGAAGTTGTTTTTAAGTTGATCTTTGATTCAATTTTGATTTGGCATACCATGGTTTTTGGTTTCCTATGTTGTTAGTTACCATGGAAGATTCTACCCTTAGAGGGTTTTTTTTGGGAGGGGGCACTGGTCAACATTCATTTTTATAAACAAAGACCCCTTTAGTGAGTTGGTGGTAATCCATGTTAGCCAGGAGACCTATCATGAAATTTAAGGGAGAGACCCCTTTAGTGAGTTGGTGGTAACCCATGTTAGCCAGGAGACCTATCATGAGATGTAAGGGATGGTCATTTAACATTGTAGCTTATTTGATGGAAAATGACAAATACTCTGCCCACCTTACATTCCACTTTCCAGTTTTAGAGTTTAAGGTGATTTGAGACCCCAAGCCTGTTTAAGCTTTCCTAAAGTATTCTATGGATAGGTTGGTCTTCCCTTTGGATGATGATATCTAGATATACCACTAGGTGAAGATTCATTTAGGGTGTATTTGATGCTCCACTGGATCTTAATTTCATTCTTATATGACTCAAGATGTTCTACGTAGTGAGCATTCGAGCAACAATTCCCCTCCCAGTTGGGTTAAGGTGTCAGGTGTGAGAGACACCCATATGGGCTATGTTCTCGACACTTCTTGATATATGCAATTCGTCACAAGCATGTATCCACATTTCTAGATGTCCTTTAGA
Source organism: Alisma plantago-aquatica (assembly GCA_963693085.1). Lineage (NCBI taxonomy): Eukaryota > Viridiplantae > Streptophyta > Magnoliopsida > Alismatales > Alismataceae > Alisma > Alisma plantago-aquatica. Next base: position 976,763,641 of record OY856410.1, on the reverse strand, counting down.
ATTAGTTATTCATCTTTTTTGGTGATTATTCATTTAAGACCCCAAGCATGGATGCTCAGAACCTTAGGATGGAAGCTTTTGACTCCCAAAGAAGAGTTTTAATGCTCCACTTGTCCTAGATGTCATTTTTATTGAGCTAATCATGTTGTGTTGTGAGTATTCAAGTGATAAATCCTCACCCAATCAGGTTAATGTTCTAGGTGCCAAACACACCCACATGGGCTCTATCCTCGACACTTACCAGTAGAAGTAATTCACCATGAGAATATGTCCAAGTTATGGTCCCCTTTAGGCCTCACATTTCATGTATATTTGATTAATCATTTGACACTGATGACATTAATGTTCAAAGCATTTGGGATGGGAATTTGAGTTGTGGATTAATGGAAGTGTAGGGAAATAGGGTGACAGAATAGGCAGCAGAAACAAAAAAAATTATTGCCATATTCTCCATAAACCAACAGATAAAGTCAACAACTATATAATGCAAATGATGGTTTTGAGGAAATACCTGGTCTTGGAGCAAGTCCAACGACATACTCCTTATCGTTGTAGATGTGCAACTATCTTCTAGTTGCACTAGGAGTCATCTGCGCTCCTCCATGGACAACACACCCAACGTCATTATGTACAAAAACTCCTCTAGTCACAGACTGTTGGTTGATGTTGTCATCCTTAACAATGGGAAAAGACCACCTCACCTCTAGAGAAGTCCACACAGACCGCCTAGAACTCCCATCGTCCTTCTAGAATGGACAGGAAGGAGTTGTCCCTCCCGTTGGTGTACTAGTCACCAACGTGCTCTCCCATAATGATTCTCACTTGTTCTCTCCCTTGCTATCCCTCCCTAGTCAGGTATGACTTGTTTGGGCTCCCTCAGTTATCACAACCAAAGAGGACAATAATTGTTAGAGCAACTAATTCTCAATTGTCTACCTTGGGAAGTCCCCAGTACCCCTCTATTTATAGGAGGGGTTTGGTTTAGGGTTCCAAGTCTATGTGGGAGTGGAAATGACCGGAAGATCTGAATTTTTGCAACCTACAAGAATCTAACCAGTCAGTTCACACATGAGTTGATCGGTTCTCTTTGGAAACCAACCGTTCTGCATGTTTCCCAATCACATATGCATTTGGAAATTCTATTCCAATTAATTCCTGACATGATGTCAGCACTAATACTTGATGCAATCAAATTAAATCTTGAACTGGTCGTGTTGTGGAGCAAGACGGTTGTCGCGCAACCACTAGCCAAACAGTTTTGTTCAATAAATCAGTTGGTTGGCTCCCAACTCATGCATAACTCAGTCAATACACCATCCAATCAACCTGACACTCCAACCAGCCATTTCATTACGTGAGCCAATTGGTTGAGAGTCCATTTAGTTGATTTGTTGCTTGAATCAAATACCTAACCTCTTTAGTAATCAATACAATCATCATTCAAGATCAAAATCCTCTAGGTCATGTCCTATGTGTGTGACCCTATAGTTAGTAATCAATACAATCATCATTCAAGATCAAAATCCTATAGGTCATGTCCTATGTGTGTGACCCTATAGGTCCCACATTACGTTGGCAGTGAATTTCCATAACCAATTATGACATTGCAAGCAAAGAGCAGTATCGTGTCACACATCATTGCTACCCAATTGAATGTAAAGTTGGGGAACAATTTCAACCTACAATATGTGCTTGGTGTTATAGTGTTTGTATGATTCCTCTATCTATGATATCCATATTGAACTCGAGGCATGGACATGTCATCCTCTTCAACACTCAATCTATGTTTCTTGCTATAGCAGACTGTATGAGATATGTATAATCTCAATATCATATATTGACTCACATGTACATGGCCATGCATTTCTCGGTCTCACTAACTCAAGTGGGATAGGATATCATACTCCCATAGGAGGGACAAATACCATATACATCACTTACAGTCTGTCCCCATGTGTCACAATCACCCAATCATCACCTTTATGATAACCCTTATTCAGGATTACATTTGATGATGTCAATGCATACCGAACGACATGTGATGGGTGTAAGCATACTGAATGACATGTGATGGGTGTAGTGACTTCAGTTCTAAGAATCACAATCACAACCATCACTACGAGAGCTAACTGTGACCGCCATACAATGGTCTCCATGTGTTACTCTCATGATGGATATGTCTGATACACTATTCTCTAACATGTATTTGTGTGCTTGGTTTGATATCTCCATATCATGACTAATGAGATTTAGTCATCAACCAACACACACTCCAGTGTTATGTGTTATTTTGTCTATCAACCTTTACAATAACATCTGACTAGGGACATAATGAGATTGTATACTCTTAACATCCGTATGATCTCATTCTTCAAGTCACGTACTTAAGACATGTGTCATCGAGTAATATCATTCTCTAAACATTTATTATGTTACATCATTATCTCATAACTAAAAATTAGAATAGATTTGGAAGCTTGCCTTTTATTAATAATCAAATAATTTACATATTATGTCATTACAATCATCATATGATTGGTTCTCTTGGCATATATACCAATAAGAAGTTTCTTAGAGAAGGTTCACCATTTATGGTGGCTGGATCATCATTGAAGATGGTGAGAGGTGAACAATGCAATAAGGGATCCAAATATCCTTATCCTCCAGCCTACCTATCTTTTAGCCACATGAGTATGTTGTTTCATACACACACATGAAAATTAATGTAGGAGTGACCCCTAAATTTCTTTTCAGGATGTCTTGACTTTGTGTATATGACCCAATTCACCTTTGAGATGCTCAATTTAAGAAGACCTAGAAATGGACACTTGTTGATTTTGATATGTGATTTTATCCTACATTTTTTCCTTTGAACTATTTCATTGATTGAACAATTTTTATGGGTAATATTAGGTGTGTGGACCATTTAGGTCTTAGGTTAATGGTTGTGCTTCTTTTGTCCTAGGCCCTATGGTTATACTTTGTCCCTTCCACTTCAGGGTGCATGAGGGGGACACATCCAGGTATGTAAGTAGATTAGGAGGCTTTTTATTGATTTTGATTTTTTTTATTTTCATTTTTTTCATTTTCATTTTTTTTGCCATTTTGATTTTGAGTTCCTTTGCTTTTCCATTTTTGATCTTTTTAAAAGTGAAAATGGTTAGATAGATTACTCACGATCCCTGGATGCTTTGGGGCTTATGAAAACTATGTGTCTTGGTGCTCTTTAGTAGAGCTCTGGATTGAGTGAAGACTCAATCAACTCTGTTATTCCATATGTTGGTGTGTTCCCTTTGATTTGTGGCTCGAGCATGCATTCAATCAGTTCCATGACTGGACATGAATCTTCAATGATAGGATTTGGAGTGCCTTTTATAAGGGCATTCACTTGGACCAAACCAGACTCAATTATGTCTTGAATATGGTGCTTGATGACCATCCATGGGACTATATCATGTCCCAATATGCGATGATGATCACAATGAATGTTGGGATTATACCACTTATGCAAGGGATTAAGAGGCTTACTTATGGCTAGAAATTCCACTAGGTGCTTGATTAAAGGAAGAATTCTACTGATGGAGGCCCCTAAGGGTATGAAGCTTTACTTTTTGTTTATGCATTGGTAACTCTTTTTTTACAATGACAGTAGAAACAATCTCTTCTAAAAATGTATCTCCTTTCATCATGCTTTGGCAATCAAGCTTTATGATCTTCCTACGGTGACCTATGAAGGTGTTGAGTTCTGCTATCTTGACATCAAGATCCCATAGTTTCTTTAGGATTTATCTCATAGTGTGATGAACAACATGTCAGATCTTTGAGCAATTTTTGGTTGTCAATGTTGCGACTAAGACAAGATGAGGTGGGTACTTGTATGGTCCTAGAGCTAGAGGATAGTTGCAAGGTGGTGGTGGAGGTACATTGTGAGACTGACTGTGTCAAACCTCTTCTTCTGTGTTGGAATTATAGTCTTCTGACATTTTGTAGCTTTTGACCTTCTATCGTGATAAACAATGACTTCTGATTGTTCTTTCAAGTCTTCTATCTGATCACCTGCTTGGCTATTCTAGGTAGTGTATGAGTATGCCATAGATGTCTTTTGTTGTAGATGCTAAGAGGTAAGATTCTTGCATTGGTATACCCTTTTCCAGAGTCTTCCATGATGGTGTAGTCATTCATCATACATATTGTATGGTGATGATAGTTGCACATGACCTGGAAAGGGGAACACCAGTATATGTGGCTTTGGCTGACCCATGCTAGTTGTGACTGTCTACTTGCTGCCAAATTCAAGTGCCTCTATGACATCTAGTTCTTTAGCCTATCATGCCTATTGGGTGGATCCTATGTAAACCTCAATCTTCAGTTCATGATGAGAGTCATCAACCATTGTGTTCACTACCTCATGAGTTTTGGGTTGTTTGTTAATGTTTTCCATATCGAGAAGCTTTTTCTAAAACTATCAGTAAGTGTTCTGCTGCCTGACTTTTGTGATGTCCTCCTATGTAGTGAAGGTAGAATGATCGGTTGTTAGGATTGGGAGACCGACTAGGAGCATGCCCCTTTTGTATTAAGGAGTTGAAAAAAGGATGAAACATGGTTGTAAACAAACTACTTCTTGTGTTAGGGAATGGGATTCAACATATGACATTCATGTTCTTTTGTGCATCTCAGACATTTCCGGTAGGGTTTAAAAAAAGTTCCCCTTGTATGGAAGAGGGTGTTGAAAATTGTGATACAAAAAAAAACCCTTTCATGGAGAAGGGGACAAGGATCATGTCAAAATATGAAAATTCACCCCTTATATGGAAAGGAATTGTTTATGTATCAACACATACTATTGTATCCAATGAGATCAAGAGAGGGGTGTGCCCCTAGTGACTTATATGGAAGGATTTTTCTAGTATCTCATGAGGTATGTGCAGTAGCATTGTGATAAAGCATGCACATTATGTTTTTTGGTGTTGCAGGGGAACTTAGGATGGTATCTGAGGATAAGGTGGCCACTCATGACCAGTGACAATGATTGGATATGGGTGTGTGGGATTGCTCTCTTCTCTGGGGAGATTTCATGAGAGAGACACTAATAAGGAAAAGGATATCCAAGGATAAGGTGACTCTCCTAGGGATAGAGTCAGTGGTTGGATATGGGTGTGTGAAGTTCCTCTCTCCTAGAGGGAGATGTTACAATATAAATGTCCATAAGTAAAAGGGTATTCAGGGACAAGGTGACCCTTTTTGGCCCAGAGATTTTGGTTAGATATGGGTGTATGAGATTCCTCTCTCCTCATGGAAGATTTTATAAGAAAAATACTCACAATGAAAAGGGTATCTAGAGACAAGGTAACCTTCTTGGGTTCAAGACTATGATTGGATATGGGTGTGTGGGATTCCTCTCTCCTCAGGGGAGATTTTAAGAGAGAAATATTCACAAAGTAAAGGGGTATCCAAGGACAAGTGACCCACTCTGAGCTAGAGACTATGGCCAGATATGGTTGTGTGAGATTCCTCTCTCATCAGGGGAGATGTTATGAGAGAAATACTCATAAAAGGGGGTATCTAGGGATAAGGTTAACTTCTAAGGACCAAAGATTGTGGATGCATATTGATGTGTGAGATTCTTCTCTCCACATGGGAGATTTTACGAGAGAAGCACTCACAAGGAAAAGGGTATCCAAGGACAAGGTGACCCGCATAAGGCAAAAGATAATGGCTAGATATGGGTGCGTGAAATTCCTCTTTCCACAGGGAAAATTGTCTGAGACAAATACTCACAAAAAGGGGTATCTAGGGAAAAGGTGACCCTATCAAGGCTAGAGATTGTGGCTGGATATGGGTGTTTGAGATTCCTCTCTCCCCATGGGAGATTTTATGAGAAAAATATTTAAAGGAAAAGGGATATACAGGGACAAGGTGACCCTCTTTGGGCTAGGGAATGTGGATGGATAGGGGTATGTGAGATTCTTCTCTCCTCATGGGATATCTCATGAGAAAACTACTCACACAGAAAAGGGCATCTAGGGATAAGGTGACCCTCGAGGCCATAGACTATGGTTGAATAGGGATGTGTGAGATTCATCTTTCCTCAAGGGATATTTAATGATAGAAGTACTCACAATAAAAAGGATATCCAAGGTCAAGGTGACCCTAAGGGCTAAAGACTGTGGTTGGACATGCATGTGTGAGATTCCTATATCCTCAAGGGAGACTTTAGGAGACAAATATTCATAAAGGAAAGGGGATCTAAGGACAAGTTAAACTACTAGGGGCCAAACACTACGTATGGATATTGATGCATGAGATTCCTCTCTTCTTAGGGGATACTTTATGAGAGAAGAACCCATAAGGAAAAGGGCAGGGACAAGGTAGCCCAGTCAGGGATAGAGATTGTGGTTGGATATAGGTGTGTGAGATTCCTCATTCCTCATGGGATATATTATAGAGAAATATTCACAAGGTAAAAGGGTGTGTTGGTCTAGTTTTAGGTCATGATCCAGGAAAATATGAAAATGAGTATAGGCAGGATAATGGGGTTGTTTTATGTCTTGGTCTAGGACCATGGTATAGGGTTGGAAAATATGGGTGAATCACATACTACTAAGTGACATATTAGTCAAGCTAGAAAATTCTTTGGATCAAATGATTTGGTAAGCTTGGGGCATGAGTCAATATTTCAAGCATGGTTTAGAAGTTATATCCAAGATTTATGATTGACCAGCCTTTAAGCATAATGGTAAATCTTTTTCTTGCAAGGATCGAGATGAGTAGAGGCCCTTCAAGGATGTAGATGTTGGGTATACATGAGAATGTGTAGCTTAAGGCCAAAGATAATGGTGCAAAGCTAGATGTTATTTGATCATATTAGCACACAACTCGTACATAAAATTGGGTAACCTTTTGATGCAAGGTTGAAGGTTTGGAAATTTAGTCATCAGATTGTCAAGGTATTCTGGAGAAGTTTTGCAAAAAAATTGGCTCTTTGTCTCATTAGTTGTTGAAGATAAAGATTGAAGAGCATTTAGAGTACTTGAATAAAATGAATGGTGGATCTTGAGAAGAGACCACAATCAGGTAGCATTTTGGCATGGTACTAGTCAAAAGATCTTCAAAAAGGTTTTCCATGTCTGAAAAAGATTTTTTTTTCTTTTTGTTGAGTTCTGAAAATATCTTCCAACTCTTTTTTTAAAAGATTATTAAACTTTGTTGAGTTTTGAAACCACTTTTCAACGTTGTTGAGTTTTCTTTTTTATCATTCTTCTACTTTGTTGGGTTTAAATATACAGTTTGACTTTTATTGATTTTTTGAAAAGAATTAAGACAATTGTTTTATTTCGAAAAGATTGTTCTTTTTGAAAAAAATGTTGTTTTTTGAAAAGAATGCTTGTTTGTTAAAAGATTTTTTCTCTAAAAAGATTGTTCCTTTTGGAAAGTATTTATCTTTTTCTTTTAAAAGGATTATTCTTTTTTGAAAAGTTGTTTTGTTATTGAAAAGACTTTTATTTTAAAGATATTTGTTTATTGAATAATTAAAAAAATTCAAAAGAGTTGCTTTAACAAAGACTTCCCTCTTTTTTTATTTTGAAAATATTTTTCTTTTGGAAAGATCTCTTTAAATATATTTTTTAACATTGTGGGTTTTTTAGAAAAAGATCACTATCTTTTTTATTTTGATTTTTTGAAATATATTATTCTTTTAAAAAATTGTTCATTTTTTGGAAAGATTGTACAATCATGATTATTTAATGATATCGTTGGGTGAGAGAGATCACTCATTGAAGTTTGGAAAAATTATAGATGGAAGATTGTTGATGATTCAGATCATTTTAAATCATTTGGGATCCTTTAAGACCATGTGAGATCATTTGAGATTGTTAGTTTGGGATTGTTTGAGATCATGGGAGATCATTGGCATGATAGTATGAATTCATACATGAATATGATTCATGTGATGATTAAGGGTTATGATCCTTAATAAAAGAGATCATGAAACCCTAAACATGAACATAAACCCTAATTGACAGGGTTATTGAACTCAAACCTTAATTGAAGGTATATCCATGTAAAGCCCTAATTGAGGGTGATTCTATGAGAAACCCTAATTGGGATTGAGTAGTAAACCCTAATTATGGGTAATGTAATATGAAACCCTAATGAAGGGTGATGCTATATGTAATCCATATTCTAATGAAGGGAAATGGTATGTGAAACCATAATTCCCTAATAAGAGAATAAAATTCATGCTTGAATATGATTCAAGAAGTGAACTCATGTAGCATGACCGTGTTAGGTAGCACGGTCGTGGTATTTTCACTTTGCACGACCGTGCAAGGTAGCACGGCCGTTTTTGGTTGCACGACCGTGGTACTCTAAGCTTGACTTAGAGTTGTTTTGAAAAGGACTTAGCATGGTCTTTTTATGAATTCCTGACTTATGTATGAATCCATAGTATTGGCAATAGTTGTATATTCCAAGTAAGTGACAATTGATCACTACTTTACATGATGAATGTGATAAACTGGTGCATAAAGTATTAGGATGGGTAATACCCTAATACAAGCTAAGTATGTGAACTTAAGAAAGTTAATGGTGTTGAGGGAAGTGAGACATCAAGATAATTGATGTGCTGCTATCATATGTGCTAACCATGCAGGTATCATGAGATGATGGGCATAGCCAGGTATGAGCTGTGATATGTTATTAATTTGAATTTGTTTATTGGGCCTTGTGTGCCATAATATATCTTATTGTCTGATAAGAGGTAGAAAGAGAGTTAATAGGAATCAAGTATCATACTTACCTTGGTCAAATGACCTAAAGGTGTTAGTTACCTAAGGAAGTGGTAACAATGCTCAGGTGATGAGCTAAGGGTTTAAACACCCAGAATCCCATGGTTAGGGTATTGAAATTGTGAAAGGATGAGAATTTCCAGTGGTGAGTTGAGGGATTAAGATCCCAACACTTTATGAAAAGAATATGGCTACGGGCCATGACTTCACAATGATAATACCAGGCTTTAGATATATGATCTAATCCTAAAGAGAGTTAAAGTAGTGGTAATGATTCTGTAGTTTGAATAGATGTTATACATGTTCTTTATATTCCTTAAAGGATAAATGACATGTTGATTCTATCAAGTTATAGTTGCAATGCTTCTGATATAGAATAATGTTCTAATTTGTTAGACATTCAAATATCTGCTGCTATACAAATTAGATTCTTCCATTCATATTTATCTTCTTAAGTTGCAATAACAATGTTACTGGCAGAGAGTTATAACTCTCGCTGGGGCAATTTTTATAATTGTCTCACCCCCGTGGGAACCACATTTTTTAGGTGGACGTGGACGAAGAGACAGGAACCCTTCAGTAGGTGAAGGACAGCAGCAACAACAGGGACAACAGTGAAGTCTCAGGTGGAGACATTGACTGTTATGTCATGTTTAGATGTATATAGAGTCCTATGTGTCGTCTCTGTACTCTCAGGTCCTCGGAGTAGTAGTAGTTAGTGATTTTGAGATTTTGGCTCAGTGCCTCGAGATTTTTATATTTCCTGTGTTTAGCTTGATAGGACAGTTGATGCTTGTAATTCTCAGAAAGAGATGATGCATGATATGTACCTTTGACCCAGAATGTGAATGTGTTTTACTTTGGCTCTTGAAGAAAAAGATTTCCTATGTGTGGATCTCTTTGCAAAAAGTTTTAATTTTTAGTGATTTTCGCTAATCCACTGCTTGATGAACGCTTCTGCATTAGTTAATCTTGTTTTCACGAATCGGTCATCACAATAGTGGTATCAGAGCTCTAGGTTCGCTGAGTCTACAGAGACATAGGAATAAGGTTGTAGAGTCTGTTCTAAGTGTCTTCCAGTTTATCTGATAGTATCTTCTGCTCACATAGGAGAAGAAGAACTTGAAAATGACTGGAGAACATGAGGAACACATTGCTAAGGACAATGTTGTTGCACCAGGAGAGGGTGCATGGGACCAGGCAAGAGGAGAACAAATGCCTGAGAATTCCCACCTTGACCTAATCAGGATAGAGAATCCTATGCTATGCTCTTGAAGAGCAGAATAAGACAATTGTAATGCATATAGAAGACTGGATACTAGTATCATAACCTAAGTTACCAGTCTTTAATGCATAAACTTTGGGCTTTGAAAGGATTCCTGAGTGATATGATCATGTTAGAACAGTGGAAATGTGGAAAAGATTAACATATGGCAAGAAAGTAGACTCTGCCATAAGTTTAGACAAACAGTACATTTGTGATGGTAGTAGCCAAGGAGGGGCCATAAGCTATGAATTAAGGTAAGGTCTTTACAATTTTAGAGACATTTTCCTGGATATTCTGAAAAGCCAAAGTTTTTGGTGTTACCAGTGCACTAAATGCCTAGTATGCCAGGGTAGTAGCCACTAAGTAAAGACAAAAGCAGCAATATGAGATAATTGGACACTATGGGTTGAAATCAACCTAATGTGGTAGGTGACCTTGAAGGGTAATACTCAAATAAAATATATTCACCTTGATACTTCATTTCATGATTCTATGTGTTAAAGATATGAAAGTAGTTGTTTTTGAACTTCCTTTGACTAGTCCTATAAGGACACAAGAGAGATGAGAACTTATATCTTACTCAGTGTTCCTTAAAATGTTTTATAATCTCCCTTATATGTATGTCAAAAGATGAAATATAGAAATGATGCTTGGAGAAAATCTAGGAAATGGAAAATCATGTGTGTACAATGATATGAAAAGTGAGGAATACGATAGCAAATAAGGTGCATACTACCTAATCTCAATACTTATATACCCTGGCCAGGTATATTGTAAGGACCCTGACCTGCGTTTAGGGTTTACCCTGTTTGTTTTGCTTAACCTTGGTGGTTTGATGCTTGCTAATCACCTTTGAGTGGTGATTAGGGTTTTTGTTGTGCCTTGTTGAGAGTTCGAGGGGCTACTTGCAAATAACCCAAGTCTAGGGTTTTGTGTGCAAGTTTGCCATCTTGTGAGATGTTTTCCCCTCTTTGCTTCCTCTAGGGTTGAGAGGAAGGCTTGGGCTTGTTGTTTGAGTTTCTTGGGCCTTGCTTGAGCTTGTTTGGGCCTTGAAGTGCTTTGTTTGGGCTTGCTTGAGCTTTGTGTCGGCCAAGTGAATCTTGTGTCACCCAAGGAGTAGTACGTGTCGCCCTAGGTTGGTTTGTGTCGACCTAGAGGTGGTGTGTCGCCCAGCAGAGCTGCTAGTTGTGTCGCCCATGTTGCTTGGTCCAACCTTGACCATGTTTGGTGGACACTTGGTATGTATCTATGACAAGTGTCTCTTGGTGTGCTAGAGTGTTGGCTTGAACCCTAGGACAAGTGTCCCTTGGGTGGATGACACATAGCATGGCTCTACCTTATTTTGTCCTCCCTTTCCTTCTATATATGTGGATCTTTCCCTTGCCTTAGTTTCCTTTGCTCTTTGGTCTCCCCTCCACCTTGAGTGCACGACACTCCTCCCTCTCTTGCTTGTGTCGGCCGAGACACTCTCCTGGAGTTGCAGTGGTGGCCGATACCCTCTCTTGGAGCAGCTTTGGTGGACGACATCCCTTGGAGCTTGAAGTGCATCTTCTTCCTTGGAGCTTGGATCTTAAGGCGGGTTGCATAGCTTCTAACCCTAACTCCTTTACCTCTAGCTATGATCTTGTTGCATGTTAGTAGTTTAGCTTAGTTCTTTGCTTTTATACCTTGCTTGTGTACCTTTGGTGGCCGATCCCCCTCTAGGGTTTAGGGTTCCTTTGTGCACCTTGCTTTCTAGGGTTTAGGGTTTCCTTGTGCTGGAGGTAGGTGATGACCCTTGTTGGGCGACATCCTCTCTTGCCTTGATGATGGGCGATATCCTCCCTTGGTTTGGGTGTGTTGAGCGACACCCTTGTTCTTGTGATGGGGGACATAGTGGTATTCTTTGTGTTGGTCGACATGGTGGCCATGTTGGGCGACATGGTCCTTGTGATAAGCAATCCCTTTGTTCTTGTGTTGGGCGATAGGTCAGGCTAGTGAGGAGTTGGTCGATATGGTTGAGTTGGCCGTTGGATATTGTTGGGCGATACATCTTGAGGTGTTGGCCGATATAGCCTTGTCAAGCTTGATGGTTGTTGGTGTCGGACGACATGACCATGTGTGGCTTGTTTGCTTGTCTTGAACAATAGGCCATGCATGCCATGGTGGCCGATAACCATGCTGGCCGACACCCATGATGGATGATAGCCCTGATGGACGATAGCCATGGTGGGTGACAACCTTGAGTGGTGATGGTCGATAGGGTTGGGTATGTGTCGCCCGATAGGCCTTGATATGTCTTAGTGAGGGTTGATAAGAGTTATGATGAGAGTCTTGTAATCATATAGTAACGGTCCTTTGTGGTGAGGAAGTGGTTAGCTATGCACCAATAAACGATGGTGGTGTCTTGTTAGTAATAACAACAATGAGTATGATACCTTGCAATAATAACAATACTAATACTAGTAATGATGTCAATACTAATAATGGGGGTAATGATGATAATGGTAGTAGGGATAATAATGAGGAAGGTAATGGTAATAAGATGCATGATGTGATCCTTATGCTTATTTGTTGATAATAAAGAAGATGATAGTAATAATGTTGATCATAATAATGATGGCAATAATGATAGTAATGATATGCATGAAGTAATCCTTGTACTTAATTATTAAATGAGAATGGTGATAGTTATACTAGTAGCTTGCTCAATGATATGGTACTAATGATGATAGTGGATTGTGACATAATGGTAGTGGTAACAATAGTACTTGTTCTGTATGTTTCGACACCTTGATTACTTGTATAATCTTGAGATAAGAGTAAGCATGTATATGGCATGTTAATAATGTAACTTGATTACCAAATAGGGTAAGAATGATAAGAAGAGTATCTTGAATGGCATTTCATGATGGTAGCATATTCCTTATGGTTGAATCTACGATTATTGTGTACTCTAACCATGCAGGTGATGATTAGCCTTGAAAAGGGCTATGAGACACATGTTATGAGTAACATCACTTGATAATTACTCTGACTAATGAGATGATATGTATAATGTGTTAAGTTCCATGTTGATGATGTGAGCCTTGAGAGGCATTGACAGTACATGATAAGGGATTGAGATCCCATGGTATGTGATGATCCTCAAGATGGATTTGGATGGTTGGCAAGAGGCCAAGTAGTAACATGTGATGTTATATCCTTGAAATGGATCAGGTTGATGTGATTTCAATAATAATATAATGTTGGTTACTTTCTATTATATCTTGCATGTTATACAACTTGGTTGAATCTTGCAATCCATCTAAAAGATACTAAATAATTACAGTGGAATTATATCATGTAGTTTGCCCTGGCCATAGATCCATCATTGTCAGGACTTGGTGATGGTGAAACAGGTTCTCCTACGGGTTAACCTGGAAGCGCATATTTTTGAATATGTGTAGGTTGCTCCTAGCCTGAAAATGAGGAGGTAAGAGTGTAACTTCGGTTACAGACTCATATATGTATATAGAGCATGGTGAACAGGCCCATGGCTCAGGATATGTGATGTGTGAGCATGAATGCGTTCATGGCTCATAGCACGGTGAACAGGCCCGTGGCTCAGTTTTACTAGCGCCGAGACATGTACCAAGGCGGGCTAGAGTGAGGGTAGCCTATGGAGCTGACCCTGTGGCTTAGACCACATCAGCATGTGATTGCAGTCATGCTTGTGTTGTACTCGTGTACTGACCACGAGGTGGGAGGTCGTGGAGTCCGGCTCTTCCATTGACCTTGTATGGCACCGGCTTGGGTTTTGTAACTGAAGGTTGGATCTAAACGGTACGGTTCAAATCCTCAGGGCATAATAATACGTAATACAGCCGTTTAGCATTTACTTCTTAAGTTAAACACAAAACATTGGTTGAGGCCTTGTTTGTGTAATATCTTTGTTATATCTTGCAGGTTATGTGATAATATGTCTGATCTTGATAAGCAGGTTATGTGGCATTATATCTTGTTCTGATAATCATGTTACATAGTGATACATCTTATCTTGCTAATCATATTCCTTGAGATATATCTGGTTATATGCTTTCGTATAGATGGTAAGCTTGTCGGTAAGAATAGCTTTGCTTTATATAGACTGCTCTTGTTATAATTGTTATTAGATATCTGCTGTTATAGTCTATCTTGATGAGGTTCTGTAGTTGCGGTGGGGAGTTATGTTTCCCACTGGGACAATTGTTCAATTGTCTCACCCCGCTGGTTTAACCCCTTTTTAGGTGGTCGAGGTAGGCGTGGTCGTGGTCGTGGTGTTGCGGCCAAGCAACTTGAGGAGTAGTAGAAGGCAAGTGATGGATATGTTGTGTTTTGGATGTTTTGTAGTAGAGTCTAGAGTCATCCCTATACTCTCAGGTCCTTGTCAGTGTTTTGGATGTTGTTTCACGATGATCGGTCGATGATGTTTGTATATCCTGCTGTTGGCCGGATGTGGGCCTTTTTTGTGTATGAACAGGTGGTGAACTCATGTTATGGATTAATAGTTGTTCCTAAGCTGTGGACACGTATCAGATCTCGTATGTGTACTTATATGACATATTTCTATGCAGGATGAGGACTGGAAAGTAATAGCTTCACAGTTTATCAGTTTTCCGCAATCGGTTTTAATTAACCCGTGTTTTCGATAATCTGTGGTTATGGTGATTTTCGCACGTTTTCGTGTAACACCTCATTATCCGTGTGATAATGGGATGTGTTGCCACAAGTTTTGGTATCAGAGCTCTAGGTTCGCTGAGTCTACAGGGATTTAGGACTAGGTTGAGTTGTCCTTATGAGTGTCTAGGTTTTCTTACAAAATCTTCTGCCCTCAGCAGAAGAAAAGTCAAGATGTCTGGAAACCATGAAGAACACTCTGTTGAGTATAGTGATGCTGCATCGGTTGATGGAGCAGATGGGCAGGCACATGAAGATCGGGTGCCTGAGGTTCCCCAATTTAACCCAGCCATACTTGAACATCCTGCTTACCAATAGCTTATGGGGCAGTTGATGGCTATGATGAATCTCATGGTTGAGGGATTACCAGTGCCTCCTCCGCAAGCACAGGTTCCCCATGGAGAAGCATCGGGTATTGGGAAGACCTTTGAGCGGCTTCGCCGA
The DNA here is from genome assembly GCA_963693085.1 of Alisma plantago-aquatica. Lineage (NCBI taxonomy): Eukaryota > Viridiplantae > Streptophyta > Magnoliopsida > Alismatales > Alismataceae > Alisma > Alisma plantago-aquatica. Next base: position 976,748,464 of record OY856410.1, on the reverse strand, counting down.
GTTGGAGCTTCGGATTATGCTGGAACGACTGATCCACCGGATGCAGATCTATGGCTGACAAGTCTCGAGAAGGCTTTCCGGATTCTTGACATCCCCGAAGCGGACAAGGTAAAGCATGATGTATACCTTCTGAAAGGTAGTGTTGGTCACTGGTGGACCATCGAGGAAGAGAAGCGGCCTGGTGAGGTTATCTGTTGGGATGTGTTTCGACGTGAGTTTGTCACCAGATACTTTCCCAAGACGTATCTGGATGAGAAGGTTAGTCAGTTTGAGAAGTTGCGGCAAGGAACGATGAACATCACCGAGTATGAAGCCAAGTTTATGGATCTATTAAGGTTCTGTCCTCACATGGCGGCAACAGATGAGGAACGGATCAAACGTTTTGAGAAGGGTTTGAGTGCTGAGTTGACAACCCCGGTGTCTACGTTGGAGAACCGAGAGTAGTTTGCTACATTTGTGGAATTTGTTCGACGGATCGAGATGACGGTACGGGAGAAAAGAGAGTCTATGTCTCTTAAAAGACCTGCTCAGTTTCAAGGACGTAGGTTTGGTGGCTTTAAGAAGCCTAGGTTTTCAGCACCGTCAGCGATGAGAAGTGCTGGTGTACCATCTCAGTGGTCTCTGAGTAAAGGGAAAGGTTATGTTTCTTCACCGTCTAAGGCGCATAGTTCAGCTTCTGTGGCAGTGACAGGGCCAGCTAGGCCATGGTTTGAGGACAAGTCATGTCATGTTTGTGGACATGTCAGGCATTGGAAGTTCAATTGCCCGAATAAAGACGTTGAAGTGACGCACCAGCCGAGGCAGAGTTTTCATAGGTCGGAGAGGCCACAACCCAGTGATAGCAGAGGGCGAGGACGCGGTCAAGCATCTCAAGTTGGATCGTCTACTCAAGGAAGTAGAGGTCGTGGACAGCAAGCAACAACTCGATTCTATGCCATGAGTCAGCCAGAGGCAATAGTCAACCCGCGAGTGGTGATAGGTCAGATGGAGTTATTTCATTATGATATGTCTTCTTCTTGCTTTATATCTTTTATGGTTGACCCAGGTGCTACACACTATTTTATCGCCTATAGTATGCTTGAAAACTGTCGTTTACCTGTTAGCTGTAAGAAGGATAGCCTGTTGTTAGAAACCCCTCTTGATGGTTCTTATTTGCTTCGAGAAGAGTGTCCATCTTGTGTTTTGTCTTTTTCGGGACACCGCATTCAAGTGGATCTTATACCACTTGATATGCATGGTCTCGATGTTATCCTTGGGATGGATACCTTAGAGAAGTATAAGGTTGTTTTGGACTGTGGTTCCAAGCAGGCAGTGTTTGATGTTGCTGGAGAGAAGTGGATCTTCTAGGGAGATAGGAAGATTCTTCCGACGTGTTTGGTATCAGCTATGGTGGCAAATAAGTTGTTACGACAAGGATGTGAGGCGTTCTTAGCTCACGTGGTGGACACCGTTGTAGTTACCAAGGCGAAAGGTCCTAGTCTTGAGGAGGTGCCTGTGGTTCGAGAGTTTGCAGACGTGTTTCTTGAGGAGTTTCCTGGTGTTCCTCCACCCCGAGAGATTGATTTCGAGATCAATCTGGTTCCTGGAACATAGCTAGTTGCATAGTCAGCATATAGGATGGCTCCAGCAGAGATGGTAGAAGTGAAGAAGCAGTTGCAGGAGTTGTTGGAGAAAGGTTTTATCTGACCGAGTACATCACCGTGGGGTGCTCCCATGTTGTTCATTAAGAAGAAGGATGGTTCGATGCGGTTGTGTATAGATTACCGGCAGTTGAACAAGGTCACGATCAAGAATAAGTACCCGTTGTCGAGGATAGATGATCTATTTGATCAGTTGCGTGGTGCTACAGTGTTCTCGAAGATCGATCTACGGTATGGATATCATCAGTTGAGGATAAAGGCAGATGACATACCAAAGTCAGCTTTCAGGACAAGGTATGGTCATTTCGAGTTCGTGGTTATGCCGTTTGGGTTAACCAATGCACCTGCTGCTTTCATGGATTTGATGAACAGAGTGTTCCATTCGTTCTTAGATCAGTTTTTTGTAGTCTTTATAGATGACATCTTCATCTATAGTCGGGACAGGCTAGAGCATGAGCAACATCTTCGTCGAGCGTTGACTCTTCTTCATCAACATCAGTTGTATGCCAAGTTCAGTAAGTGCGAGTTCTGGTTGGAAGAAGTGACTTTCTTGGGTCATGTGATATCTACAGAAGGAGTCAAAGTAGATCCGAAGAAGGTGGAATCCGTTGCGGATTGGGAACAACCAAAGACGCCGACGGAAGTTCGTAGTTTCCTTGGATTAGCAGGATACTACCGGAGGTTTATCAAGGACTTCAATGCGACCGCGTTGCCAATGACGAAGTTGACCAGGAAGGATGTACCTTTTGTTTGGGATGATCAATGTCAGCAAGCTTTCCAGAGTTTGAAGGAGAAGCTGACCAGTGCTCCAGTGTTGATCTTGCCAGAGCCTGGGAAAGGCTATGTTGTCTTCTGTGATGCTTCCAAGAAGGGTTTAGGTTGTGTGTTGATGCAGGAAGATCATGTGGTTTCTTTTGCCTCGCGACAACTCAAGAAGCATGAGGAGAACTATCCGACTCATGACTTGGAGTTGGCAGTAGTGGTTCATGCGTTAAAGATTTGGAGACACTATCTGTATGGGGAAGTGTGTCAGATCTTTACGGACCATAAGAATCTGAAGTACATCTTTACACAACAAGAGTTGAACATGTGAAAGCGACGATGGATGGAGTTGATTAATGATTATGACTGCACTATTGAGTATCATCCTGGTAAGGTGAATGTGGTAGCTGACGTGCTTAGCAGAAAGTCTTCTTCTCTTTCTTCAAAGAAGGCACAGTTGAGTCCTCTGATATGCCATAGGCAAGATATGCTTGTTTCTCTGCGACAGATGAATGTACAAATAGAATTTTCTTTGTTGTCTGGTCTTTTCGCACAGATGCAAGTCAAGCCTACGTTGAGGCAGTAGATCAAGGATGCATAGTAGACTGATGATGCAGTACAGTTGATCAGATCAGAGTTCGGCAGCGACAAGCGTGATGGGTTTCATGAGTCCGAGGATGGACTAGTTTGCTATCGTGATAGGATGGTGGTTCGAGACGCTGATGATCTGAGGAAGTTGGTGCTTGAGGAAGCACATACATCGATGTATGCGATGCATCCAGGTGTCACCAAGATGTATCATAGTCTGAAGGACTTATATTGGTGGCCCGGATTGAAGAAGGATGTAGTTTAGTTCGTGGCGAGATGTGCGGTGTGTCAGCAAGTGAAGGCTGAACATCAGAAGCCGGCAGGTACGTTGCAACCTTTGCCGATACTGCAGTGGAAATGGGATCACATAACCATGTATTTCGTAGTTGGTCTACCCCGGAAAACTAGGAATCATGATTCCATTTGGATAATAGTGGACAGATTGACAAAGTCTGCCCATTTTCTACCAGTGAAGACGACGTATACAGCTGAGAAACTAGCTCGAGTATATGTGGATGAGATAGTACGTTTGCATGGTGTGCCAGCAACGATAGTTTCTGACAGAGGTCCTCAGTTTACGAGTCGTTTTTGGGAACAGTTGCACAAGGCGTTGGGAACGCAGTTGAGGTTCAGTACAACTTTTCACCCGCAAACAGATGGACAGTCTAAGAGGACTATTCAGATTTTGGAGGATCTCCTTGGAGCTTGTGTGTTTGCAGTTTCTAGGCAACTAGGACGTACATCTGAGTTTGATAGAGTTTGCCTACAATAACAGTTATCAATGAAGCATCGACATGGCTCCTTATGAAGCTTTGTATGGAAGGAAGTGCAGATCTCCTTTGTATTGGTATGAGTCTGGTGAATATCAGCTTTTGGGTCCTGAGTTAGTTCAACAGACGACAGATAAGATCAAGGTGATACAACAACAGTTGAAAGTGGCACAGGACAGGCAGAGGTCTTATGCAGACAATCGCCAAGACCTTTGGAGTTCCGGGTAGGAGATAAAGTGTACCTTAAAGTCTCACCATGGAAAGGTGTGCTAAGGTTTGGCCGGAAGGGTAAGTTGGCTCCCAGGTATATGGGGCCTTATCCAGTGATAGCACATGTTGGCAAGGTAGCTTACGAGTTAGAGTTGCCTCCAGAGTTGCACAGGTTGCATCCAATGTTTCATGTCAGTATGCTAAAGAAAAGTCATCCGGATTCAGGTATAGTGATACATCCAGATGAGGTTGAGCTTGATGCAGATGTGACCTACGAGGAAGGTCCTATGGCGATCCTTGACAGAAGGATCAAGAAGCTGAAGAGGAAGGACCTGGTTCTTGTGAAGGTTCTTTGGCAGCGACGTGGTGTTGAGGAAGCCACGTGGGAGCTTGAGGAAGAGATGAGGAGGAGGTATCCCTCGCTTTTCTCTTCGGATTTCGGGGACGAAATCCCTTAAAGGGGGTTAGATTGTAAGGACCCTGACCTGCGTTTAGGGTTTACCCTATTTGTTTTGCTTAACCTTGGTGGTTTGATGCTTGCTAATCACCTTTGAGTGGTGATTAGGGTTTTGTTGTGCCTTGTTGAGAGTTCGAGGGGCTACTTGCAAATAACCCAAGTCTAGGGTTTCTTGTGCAAGTTTTCCATCTTGTGAGATGTTTTCCCCTCTTTGCTTCCTCTAGGGTTGAGAGGAAGGCTTGGGCTTGTTGTTTGAGTTTCTTGGGCCTTGCTTGAGCTTGTTTGGGCCTTGAAGTGCTTTGTTTGGGCTTGCTTGAGCTTTGTGTCAGCCAAGTGAAACTTGTGTCGCCCAAGGAGTAGTGCGTGTCTCCCTAGGTAGGATTGTGTCGACCTAGAGGTGGTGTGTCGCCCAGCAGAGCTGCTAGTTGTGTCGCCCATGTTTCTTGGTCCAACCTTGACCATGTTTGGTGGACACTTGGTATGTATCTTTGACAAGTGTCTCTTGGTGTGCTAGAGTGTTGGCTTGAACCCTAGGACAAGTGTCCCTTGGGTGGACGACACATAGCATGGCTCTACCTTGTTTTCTCCTCCCTTTCCTTCTATATATGTGGCTCTTTCCCTTGCCTTAGTTTCCTTTTCTCTTTGGTCTCCCCTCCACCTTGAGTGCACGGCACTCCTCCCTCTCTTGCTTGTGTCAGCCGAGACACTCTCCTGGAGTTGCAGTGGTGGCCGATACCCTCTCTTGGAGCATCTTTGGTGGACGACATCCCTTGGAGCTTGAAGTGCATCTTCTTCCTTGGAGCTTGGAGCTTGAGGCGGGTTGCATAGCTTCTAACCCTAACTCCTTTACCTCTAGCTATGATCTTGTTGCATGTTAGTAGTTTAGCTTAGTTCTTTGCTTTTATACCTTGCTTATGTACCTTTGGTGGCCGATCCCCCTCTAGGGTTTAGGGTTCCGTTGTGCACCTTGCTTTCTAGGGTTTAGGGTTTCCTTGTGCTGGAGGTAGGTGATGACCCTTGTTGGGCGACATCCTCTCTTGCCTTGATGATGGGCATATCCTCCCTTGGTTTGGGTGTGTTGGGCGACACCCTTGTTCTTGTGATGGGCGACATAGTGGTGTTCTTTGTGTTGGTCGACATGGTGGCCATATTGGGTGACATGGTCCTTATGATAAGCAATCCCTTTGTTCTTGTGTTGGGCGATAGGTCAAGCTAGTGAGGAGTTGGCCGATATGGTTGAGTTGGTCGATATGGTTGAGTTGGCCGTTGGATGTTGTTGGGCGATACATCTTGAGGTGTTGGCCGATATAGCCTTGTCAAGCTTGATGGTTGTTGGTGTCGGACGACATGGCCATGTGTGGCTTGTTTGCTTGTCTTGAACAATAGGCCATGCATGCCATGGTGGCCGATAACCATGCTGGATGACACCCATGATGGCCGATAGCCCTAATGGCCGATAGCCATGGTGGGCGACAACCTTGAGTGGTGCTGGCCGATAGGGTTGGGTATGTGTCGGACGATAGGCCTTGATAGGTCTTAGTGAGGGTTGATAAGAGTTATGATGAGAGTCTTGTAATCCTATAGTAACGGTCCTTTGTGGTGAGGAAGTGATTGTCTATGCACCAATAAACGATGGTGGTGTCTTGTTAGTAATAACAACAATGAGTATGATACCTTGCAATAATAACAGTACTAATACTGGTAATGATGCCAATACTAATAATGGGGGTAATGATGATAATGGTAGTAGGGATAATAATGAGGAAGGTAATGGTAATAAGATGCATGATGTGATCCTTATGCTTATTTGTTGATAATAAAGAAGATGATAGTAATAATGTTGATCATAATAATGATGGTAATAATGATAGTAATGATATGCATGAAGTAATCCTTGTACTTAATTGTTAAATGAGAATGGTGATAGTTACACTAGTAGCTTGCTCAATGATATGGTAATAATGATGATACTGGATGGTGACATAATGGTAGTGGTAACAATAGTACTTGTTTTGTATGTTTGGACACCTTGATTACTTGTATAATCTTGAGATAAGAGTAAGCATGTATATGGCTTGTTAATAATGTAACTTGATTACCAAATAGGGTAAGAATGATAAGAAGAGTATCCTGAATGGCATTTCATGATGGTAGCATATTCCTTATGGTTTAATCTACGATTATTGTGTACTCTAACCATGCAGGTGATGATTAGCCTTGAAAAGGGCTATGAGACACATGTGATGAGTAACATCACCTGATAATTACTCTGACTAATGAGATGATATCTATAATGTGTTAAGTTCCATGATGATGATGTGAGCCTTGAGAGGCATTGACAGTACATGATAAGGGATTGAGATCCCATGGTATGTGATGATCCTAAAGATGGATCTGGATGGTTGGCAAGAGGCCAAGTAGTAACATGTGATGTTAGATCCTTGAAATGGATCAGGTTGATGTGATTTCAATAATAATATAATGTTGGTTACTTTCTATTATATCTTGCATGTTATACAACTTGGTTGAATCTTGCAATCCATCTAAAAGATACTAAATAATTACAGTGTAATTATATCATGTAGTTTGCCCTGGCCATAGATCCATCATCGTCAAGACTTGGTGATGGTGAAACAGGTTCTCCTACGGGTTAACCTGGAAGCGCATATTTTTGAATATGTGTAGGTTGCTCCTAGCCTGAAAATGAGGAGGTAAGAGTGTAACTTCGGTTACAGACTCATATATGTATATAGAGCATGGTGAACATGCCCATGGCTCAGGATATGTGATGTGTGAGCATGAATGCGTTCATGGCTCATAGCACGGTGAACAGGCCCGTGGCTCAGTTTTACTAGCGCCGAGACCTGTACCAAGGTGGGCTAGAGTGAGGGTAGCCTATGGAGCTGACCCTGTGGCTTAGACCACATCAGCATGTGATTGCGGTCCTGCTTGTATTGTACTCGTGTACTGACCACGAGGTGGGAGGTCATGGAGCCCGGCTCTTCCATTGACCTTGTATGGCACCGACTTGGGTTTTGTAACTGAAGGTTGGATCTGAACGGTACAGTTCAAATCCTCAGGGCATAATAATATGTAATACAGCCGTTTAGCATTTACTGCTTAAGTTAAACACAAAACATTGGTTGAGGCCTTGTTTGTGTAATATCTTTGTTATATCTTGCAGGTTATGTGATAATATGTCTGATCTTGATAAGCAGGTTATGTGGCATTATATCTTGTTCTGATAATCATGTTACATAGTGATACATCTTATCTTTCTAATCATATTCCTTGAGATATATCTGGTTATATGCTTTCGTATAGCTGGTAAGCTTGTCGGTAAGAATAGCTTTGCTTTATATAGACTGCTCTTGTTATAATTGTTATTAGATATCTGCTGTTATAGTCTATCTTGCTGATGTTCTGTAGTTGTGGTGGGGATTTATGTTTCTCACTGGGACAATTGTTCAATTGTCTCACCCCGCTGGTTTAACCCCTTTTTAGGTGGTCGAGGTAGGCATGGTCGTGGTCGTGGTGTTGCGGCCGAGCAGCTTGAGGAGCAGTAGAAGGCAAGTGATGGATATGTTGTGTTTTGGATGTTTTGTAGTAGAGTCTAGAGTCATCCCTATACTCTCAGGTCCTTGGCAGTGTTTTGGACGTTGTTTCACGATGATCGATCGATGATGTTTGTATATCCTACTGTTGGCCGGATGTGGGCCTTTTCTGTATATGAATAGGTGGTGAAATCATGTGATGGATGAATAGTTGTTCCTAAGCTGTGGAAACGTATCAGATCTCATATGTGTACTTATATGACATATTTCTATGCAGGATGAGGACTGGAAAGTAATAGATTCACACTTTATCAGTTTTCCACAATCGGTTTTAATTAACCCGTGTTTTCGATAATCTGTGGTTATGGTGATTTCCGCACGTTTTCGCATAACACCTCGTTATCCGTGTGATAATGGGATGTGTTGCCACATATATGATTATTGAAGATAAGGCAAGTATGAAACTCTTAGATTGTTATCTTTTTTATTACTCTGATCAAGTAGTCATTCTGAAACAATCTAGAGAGTATAATGAAACAAAAAGGAAAAGCTATGTGAACATTCCCAACAAAAAGGAAAAGCTATGTGAACATTCCCAACAAAAAGGAAAAGCTAGGTGAACATTCCCAACTAAAAGGAAAAGCTATGTGAACATTCCCAATTACATAGAGTTTGCTAAGTGAATTATCTTTGTTAGATATATATATATATGTCTTTCCTATTGATAAGTATTCTTGAGTGATTATTGAAGTATGTTCTTTTATGCTTCTTCCTTTCAATGATATGGACATCATATGTTATGGGTTTATGCTCTGCATAAATATTGATGAGGTTGAACTAATGAAAGGAGCTTTGTGTGGAATCACAGAGTTCATAATATCTCCAGGATATTAAGATGATATGTGGAGACTTGAGGGCATGATTAATGAACAATCTGTTCCTCCTTTTCCTGGGATTTCGAGGACGAAATCCTTGTTAGGGGTTTATAATTTGTAACATCCCTGACCTGGGTTATGTGTTAACCCTAGATGTTTTTCTTAATAAGGTTGAGTATATTATTAATCTTATCTTGGGAAAAGTAATTAGGGCTCATGAGAAACTTATGTTTCAATTTTGGTCTTGTTTGAACAATGTTGGAGCAATGTTTGCTTATTTTGGACTAAAGTACAAATTACCCAAGTTGAGGGGTCAACTTGCAAATGTTGCATGATAAGATGTTCCCCTGATGTTGAGACATCATAAGAATGAATATGATGCAGTGGTATAGTTCTCACAAGCTTGGGCACCAAGATTCAGCTTGTAAAGCAATCCTTGTGCATTAAAACCCAGTTTAGGTGTAATGTGCAATTTACCCAAAACCTAGGGTTCAATATGCAAATTATCACTTCAATTAGGTCCTTAATGTTTCTTGGCATAATGTAGAGCAAATAAAATGAGAGGGGCATCTCATTTGAATTAAGTTGGAGGAGAGATAATCTTGATATTAAAATAATCAAGATTTAATCATAAGTGAAACCCTAATTCAATTTAGGGCAAAAATGAATGTATTAATTAAAGGGCCTTCAACCAAAATGTTATTGGTTGATTTTGAATAAGGATGGACGTTCTTTTGCCAAGATAAGGAACGAAAACTAAGTAGGTGAAATTCCACTCACCTTATTATAAGGAAAAGAATTTCCACTCAAAAAGATATATTAATATTATAATGGATTAAGGTGCTTATTTTCTTTTCCCTTAATCCATGGATAATGGAAGGGAGTTCGGTGGGGATAGAGATGCCCTTGCATGCAAGAAACCAAGGGGGAAGTGGTGGAAACAATTTTGGAATTAAAAGACTTTTATAAAGTATCTTCTCTCTCATCAATTTCCTTATAAAAATGCCCTTTCCAAGCCAAATGAAAGGCTTTTCTCGACCCTTTTCTTTCTTTCCTTGATTTTGCCGACCAAGGGAGCTTAGGAGGAGAAGAAATACGAAACCCAACATGTAGGTAAGGTTCTTGATCCATTTCTCCTTGATTTTATGGTGGAAATCGAAAATAAATTATGGATTCCTTCTTACTTTGATCTCCTCTTCAACCATAGCCAACTTTTACAATCAAAAGCTTGAGGACGAGCCTAGGGGGAGTTGCAAGAGCTTCATCCACCATTAATGGCATGATATTGGAGCTTTGGAGCTCAATTGGAGGCGGGTTTTATAACTTAAACCCTTAAACATTGCTATTACATCAATTCTCTATGCTTTGTTGATTGATTTATTCAATTTGATACACTCTTGTTTCTTTGCTGCAATTTCCATCAAGAACGGTTGTTGTTCTTGTTTGTTCGAAGGAAGGGGATGATGACATCATCCTAGATTCTTATCCAAAGAAAAGTACCAAGCCAAACGGTTTTGATAGCTATTCCAAATCGTTTTAATTTGATTGGCTATGCGGTTTCAGCAAACGGTTTGAAACCGTTTGGAAGCAAACGGTTTAAAGACCATGTGCGATGGTTGACCAAGCATTGACCATTTGGGAATTTTGTTACTAATTATGTAGGCTAATGACCCATCACGTTTGATGGGTTAACTCCAAAGGAATCGTAAGTTGAAGGCCAACCAATTAGGCAAATCGAATTGAATTAAATGCTGATTTTCAACCTGATTAACTTGACCTATTTGGGCAAACAGTTTCACGACCGTTTGAGTGAGTTCACCAAGCATTTACCGTTTGGGATTCCTGTTCATAATTATGTTGGTTGATGACCCTCCAAATTTGAGGGATTAACTCCCAAGGAATCGTGATTTGAAGGCTAATCAATTAGGGAATCCTAATTGGATTAAGTGATGATTATCAATCTGATTTAATTGAACTTTTTGGGCAAACGGTCTCAAGACCATTTGAGTGCGTTGACCAAGGGTTTACCGTTTGGGATTACTGTTCCTAATGATGTGTTCTAATGACTCACCAAATTTGAGGGATTAACTCCCGAGGAATCGTGAGTTGAAGGCTATTCAATTGGGCAAACCCTAATTGAAAACAGTGCTGAAATTCCAATGAGTTAATTGGAGATTTTGGGTTGATTAGCCCAAACGGTTTCAAGACCGTTTGGGTGACCGTTTGGAGGTCTGGGGTCAAGTATAGTTGACCAATTGAAGGTCTAAAGGTACCAAATCATATTTCAATTAAGTGCTGATTTGTTAATCAACTCGATAGACCAAACCTTGATGAAATTTCACTAGAATCCAAAGGTTGGATGAGCCAAACGGTCTCAAGACCGTTTGGAGCTCATCCAAATGGTCTCAAGACCGTTTGGTGGTCACCCAAGACCGTTTGGAGGTCTAGGGTTGAGTATGGTTAGGTGTTTGAAGGTCTAAAGGTACCAAGCTGATATACAATGCAATGCTGATTTGGTGATCAATTCCATGATCCAAACCTTAATTGGATGGCTTGGATTTGAGTGATATGATGGGAAAACGGTCTCAAGACCGTTTGGAGGTCATCCAAACGACCTCAAGACCGTTTGGGGTCAGTTCATACCCAATTTGGATGATGGTTCAAAAGTTTCAAAGTAAACAATCTTGTATTGATGAGTGTTGTTGAATCATCGATTCTAAACCCTAATCCAATTGAATCAAACCCTAATTGATGACCAAGTGAGGGTCAATTGAGGGTCAAATCAGTTGAAGGTTGCCCTACTCAACCCAATTGAAGTATGAGCATAGGTCCAATTGATGATTGGTTCCATGAATTCAATGGTTGAAGATCCAATGCAATCAATTGAAACATAATTAGTAGCTTGATTGATGATCAACTTCAAAGCTCTAATTGGTGTTTATAAACCCTAATTACATTGAAATCAGACCCTAATTGAAGTTCCAATTAAGGGATGAGTTCATGACTCAATTGATGATTGAGTTGATGATCCAATTGGTTGAGATTCCATAGATTGGAATTGAGTGTTGTTGAAGTCTTGATTGACTCTTTGGTCCATGCGGTTTTGAGAGGTTTGGACCAAACGGTCTCAAGACCGTTTGAGACCCATGCGGTTTCAAGTCCATGCGGTTTCAAAGCTTTTTGCTTAAACGGTTTCAAACCGTTTGTGATTCAGTTTGGTTAATTCAATTGGATGCCCAATGTAATTGAAGGATCAATTGGTTAATCCAATTGAGTACTTAAAGTAATTGAAGGAACAATGGGTTGATTCAATTGAGTACCCAATGATATTAAAGACTCAATTGACTAATCCAAATGGATACCCAGTGCAGTTGAAGGTTCTATTGATCAATCTATTTGGATACCTCAAGTTATTGAAGGTCCAATTGATCAAACATTTTTGTAAACCTAATGTGATTAGGTGGGAGATACCTTTAATGGTACTAATCATTAATGCATAACAAATGCATGGATCCAATATATGATGTAAACCCTAATTGAGGCTGATTCCATGTATAATCCTATTAAGAGGTTGTCTACATGTGAAATCACTAATTAGGATGAATAGTAAACCCTAATTCAATTGGATACCTTATGTAATGGAGGTCCAATGTGATTGAATCTTTGAGAATTAAGATGATGAATGTTCTATTGATCCAATAATGATTAGTAATGATAATCAATGAAGGTACAAATGGTTGAAACCCTAATAGTACCTAAGTAATTAAGTGCCAATTAAGGGATGAATCCCTAATTGCTTATAGGATCAATGACTTGGCACACTATGTTAATCATAGTTGTATGTACTCGACTGAAGGGTTGATATGACCTAATCAAGTTGAGAAGTTGATAGTATGAATTCATACATGAATATGATTCATGAGATGATTAAGGGTTATGATCCTTAAGCAAAGAGATCATGAAACCCTAAACATGAACATAAACCCTAATTGACAGGGTTATTGAACTCAAACCTTAATTGAAGGTGTATCCATGTAAAGCCCTAATTGAGGGTGATTCTATGAGAAACCCTAATGGGGATTGAGTAGTAAACCCTAATTATGGGTAATGTAATATGAAACCCTAATGAAGGGTGATGCTATATGCAATCCCTATTCTAATGAAGGGAAATGGTATGTGAAACCATAATTCCCTAATAAGAGAATAGAATTCATGCTTGAATATGATTCAAGAGGTGAAATCTTGTAGCACGACCGTGTTAGGTAGCACGGCCGTGGTATTTTCACTTTGCACGACCGTGCAAGGTAGCACGGCTGTGGTGGCTTCCCTTAGCACGGCCGTTTTTGGTTGCACGGCCGTGGTACTCTAAGCTTGACTTAGAGTTGTTTTGAAAAGGACTTAGCATGGTCTTTTTATGAATTCCTGACTTATGTATGAATCCATAGTATTGGCAATAGTTGTATATTCCAAGTAAGTGACAATTGATCACTACTTTACATGATGAATGTGATAAACTGGTGCATAAAGTATTAGGATGGGTAATACCCTAATACAAGATAAGTGTGTGAACTTAAGAAAGTTAATGGTGTTGAGGGAAGTGAGACATCAAGATATGATAGATATCATATCCAACACCCCAAATATTGGTATACCTTGTTGTGATATAACTCCAATATGATTGGATGAATGATACATGAGATGTGTGATGGAAATCCTAATCCTGGTAAAGGATTAAGGGTAATACCCTTGAATTATTAATACACTGTTTTTGCATGATGTTGATAGATAATTGATGTGCTGCTATCATATGTGCTAACCATGCAGGTATCATGAGATGATGGGCATAGCCAGGTATGAGCTGTGATATGTTATTAATTTGAATTTGTTTATTGGGCCTTGTGTGCCATAATATATCTTGTTGTCTGATAAGAGGTAGCAAGAGAGTTAATAGGCATCAAGTATCATACTTACCTTGGTCAAATGACCTAAAGGTGTTAGTTACCTAAGGAAGTGGTAACAATGGTCAGGTGATGAGCTAAGGGTTTAAACACCCAGAATCCCATGGTTAGGGTATTGAAATTGTGAAAGGATGAGAATTTCCAGTGGTGAATTGAGGGATTAAGATCCCAACACTTTATGAAAAGAATATGGCTACGGGCCATGACTTCACAATGATAATATCAGGCTTTAGATATATGATCTAATCCTGAAGAGAGTTAAAGAAGTGGTAATGATTCTATAGTTTGAATAGATGTTATACATATTCTTTATATTCCTTAAAGGATAAATGACATGTTGATTCTATCAAGTTATAGTTGCAATGCTTCTGATATAGAATAATGTTCTAATCTGTTAGACATTAAAATATATGCTGCTATACAAATATGATTCTTCCATTCATATTTATCTTCTTAAGTTGCAATAACAATGTTACTGGCGGAGAGTTATAACTCTCGTTGGGGCAATTTTTATAATTGTCTCACCCTCGTGGGAACCACATTTTTAGGTGGACATGGACAAAGAGACAGGAACCCTTCAGTAGGTGAAGGACAGCAGCAACAACAGGGACAGCAGTGAAGTCTCAGGTGGAGACATTGACTGTTATGTCATGTTCAGATGTATATAGAGTCCTATGTGTCGTCTCTGTACTCTCAGGTCCTCGGAGTAGTAGTAGTTAGTGATTTCGAGATTTTGGCTCAGTGCCTCGAGATTTTTATATTGCATGTGTTTAGCTTGACTGGACAGTTGATGCTTGTAATTCTCAGAAAGAGATGATGCATGATATGTACCTTTGACCTAGAATGTGAATGTGTTATACTTTGGCTCTTGAAGAAAAAGATTTCCTATGTGTGGATCTCTTTGCAAAAAGTTTTAATTTTTAGTGATTTTCGCTAATCCGCTGCTTGATGAACGCTTCCGCATTAGTTAATCTTGTTTTCACGAATCGGTCGTCACATTGTAGGTGTGTGTAATGCGGATGTAAGCTTTTTAGTATTTTATGAAACAAGTCTATGGCAATAAAGCATGAGATATGGATAATAATATAAGGAAACAATCATGCAATTATTATGAAAGGGAAGATCTTACTCATCATGAAGACCTCCCATGTCCTTTTCTCTCTTCCTTTATTTTTTTATAAAAAAGGAAGAAAGAGATAGAGAGGGAATCGGTGCTAACACAAAAAGAAAGAGGAATCATATCTAGGAAGAGAAGCGGAGGCTAACCCTAAAAGCAACAATTGTTAGAAAATGTGACAGTTGTCGTACTACTAAAAATCAAAGTGACATGAAAAGAAAATCACTAAAAAGAACTTTTTGTTTGCTAGCGGAATGAAGGATTCCTCCGACATTAATAGGATCTTGGAAACAAAAGGTGGCGATAATAAAAAAAATATCTATTTAGCTGGAAAAATAGAGTATTCCACATGGATTTTTTTTAAAATGAGATTTTTTTGCAGCAGATTCCTCTGATTTGATGTCTTTTTTTAAAACTCCATATTTTGGAGAAAATGGAAAGAGTGAAAGAAAGATAGAATGAAAAATAAAAACATTGATAACTCGATAAAATGTGAGATAACTAAAAAGAAAAATTCAATATGGATCATTTGACTATCCCCAACGGAGTCGCCATACTGTTGTACCTGGCCCAAAAAATCCCGTCAAGGGAGGGAGATGATCTTACAGTCACTTGAAAACAATGAAGGAATGAATGAAAGCGATATAGCGGTAAAGCTCTCTGAGTTGCCACCCAATTTTATTTGTAAAATAAGCAAAAAAATAGATGTTTGTGTTTGCATTAGTGATAAAACACAAAAGACCTAATTTGACTTCACCTATGGGCGGATGAGAAAGGTATGCATGATTTTAGAGATTGGACTTGGTGATCCAATTATGAGTAGGGAACATGTTAACACCCTCATTTCACCTGATAACTAGATCGCATCCTTTTCCAGATATCTTAGATTTAAAACGACGATGATAGAGGTTTATATTAAAGAAACTGGCAGAAACATAAAAAGGCATTTTTTGTTGACAACTCTTCAGGGGTTTAAGACGACCGTGGCTTTCCTATCATTGTCCTATAGGTCCTAGTTTTTAGGTGTTGTGGTCTCAATTGCCTCAGGACCTCCCATGATGGAGATTCATCATAGCAGTTTGGGTAGATGCATATGAAGAGAGAGATTTAGTATGCAAAGATCTAGATATTTAAAAATGGTGTGTGCATATCAACCATTAGAATAAACTATCAACAATCATGAATATAGCAGAGAAAGTAGCATTTATCCTTGAGAAACCTACTAACATTAACATGATTTTTGGTGCTATAGGAAGGGTCCTCTAGTCAAACTACATTAGAAAATAAAAGGGAGGTGGATTGTTTACTCTCTAGATTTAGGAGAAATGAAAGGGGCATGAAATACGATGGGTATTGGGGTCTACTTATATGATAGAATTAAGATTCAAGATTTCCACATGGAAGGTTCTAGAAGAGGCGGTGGATCACGCTGGTATGGCATGTGATATGGAACATGGTTTTAGACATTGTGCCACATGAAACATGCCATAAGATCTGGATATGTCGGGTGTCCCGATTTGGATAAAACTTGGTTCTCAATTTTCTAATAATTTCGGGAATGTTTTGGAAAAAAGTCAAAGAAAGCTATAGATTTTGAATAAAATAATGAAAGAAATATAATTCATCACCCATCTGATCTACCAGGAAAAAGCATTTGAATATCTGTGGGAAATAAATAATGCTTTATCTAAGATAATTGAACTGGACAATTTATGGAAAACAACTTATAAAGAACAAATTGATGGACAAATTACACTTCAATTTTAAATAAAATCTTTCTATATAAGAAGTACCAAAATGGGTAAAAGAGATTGAAAATGAATGGATTCAATAGGGGCTGATATATATAGCATGTGGCGAAATCGACAGAATGTGGAAAATGTGGATTTGAACTCCATAATTAATCTAAGAATTAACATTATCATAAATTTATATGGAGTGAGAAAGAAATGGGGTCTCAACAGCTTGCCCCTCTCAAGGAAACATTTGGGATATGTGTGAGAACTGTAGGCTTGAGCCAAGTTTTACACCCCCTCCCATTTTTGGTCACGAAGGGCCAAAAAGGTTAGACTCATCAAGTATGTTCTAAAAACCTTATGAAGGGTGGAAAGCACAAGTGATATTTTTTCCTTTCAAATTATGAATTAATGAAATAGTCTTTCATAACAAAATAGGATTGGGTTAATGACTTTTCTAGAGTAAGGGCAGCCTCCGATTGAGGCACTTACCAATATCTAACAAATCATTCATTCCCTTGGAGTGTTGATGATGCACTCAGGGTTTATACGTCGCAAAAGTGACTATCACTGTTACTTCCATTCTTAAACCAGTGCATGTCTAATTCTCTCACTAACTCATGCCTTAGTGAGAAAAAGGTGAATCTAAAAGGCATATATGATGGTGTTTATCAAAAATAACTAAAATCAAGAATATGTACTCATTAAGAATCATGGCAACTACTTGAAAATGAAGCTCTTGAAAAGTAGTCATTGTATCTCTTTTATTCCAACACATATTAGTTTCACTTTTTTCTAGTGAACGGAGGAGTGCACCAAATTAGGGTTAGGGCCACAACCCTAAATAGGTAAAAGAATGTGAGTTTGCCTATCTGCAATAGGGATTTGTTTTACTCAAGCTTGAAGATTAGGGCGTCAGACAAGTATCCATATTTAAGGCGACCTTTACGACCAATGATTGTATTGGTTATTGATATGCTACCTAGAGCATGTGTCATTTTGTAGGGTTAAAAAGTTGAGACTGGACAATAGGTGATCATCTAGTGATAAGGTGGAATGCATGACATGTTCATCTACTAGTTCATCACATGTCTCCTAGATTGTCAACGAGTGATTATTCCACCTTTCTAGTTCTCATTTGATTTGGTTAACCTTCTTTTGAACTTTATCCCTACTAGAAGTGGATCATCAAATATGGAAATGATAGCATGTGCAATTCCCTAAAGTTCCTACCAGATGTAGGGATCTGAAATCTTGACATGTTCGATTTAGGACATGATCGGTTCAATTTTAGGTCACAATCTTGACCTCATAAAGATATGAAAATACAAATGCGTGATTGGTTCAACTTTAGGTCATGATTCAAGACTCGAAAAAGATTTAGAAATACAAGTGCATAATTGGTTCAGTTTTAGGTAAATGATCTAGGACCATAGTTTGGGTATCAGATAAATTTCTAGATATAAGGTGGCCTTTGCAACCAATGACTTTATTGGTTCTTTGTCTGGTCCCTAGAGCATTTCTAGTTTTCCAAGAATGTTCAAAATAGATAAAGTTTACCATCAGGCAACATTTTTAAATTTAAGGTGGTCTTCACTTCCAGTGACTTTATTGATTAGTTGTGTAATCCCTAGAGCATAAACCAACCTTTTGAAGAGTTATAGGTTGCTTGTTAGAATCTTCAAAAAAAAATCTTCTTGTTTGTTCTAGTTTCTAAAAAGTGCTTGAGATGGATAAGATTGGGCACCAGACAATATCTCAAGCTAAGGCGGCCTTCGCGGTCAGTGATTATAAGCAATTAATCATATGTTCCTTGGAGCATTTACAATTTTACATGAAGAGTGTTACAAAAGTTAAGACTGGGCATCAGGTGATCATCCAGTGATAAGGCGGCCTTTACGACGTGTTCCTCCACTAGTTTATCATATGTCCCTTAAAGTATGGACGAGCAATTATCCCCGATTCTCTAGCTCTCACTTCATTTTGGTCAACCTTCCTTTCAACTGCATCCCCACTAGGAATGGTATGTTCATGTAGTGATATTAAGTCTGATTAGATATGAAGATATAAGGCTCCCTTTAAGGTTTAAAAAAAAAGGAGTGGAAAATATGGATATGAAAGTATATGCAGTCATTTGCAAGCTCCTATCAAATGTAGAGATCAACATAGCATCATCCAACTATTCAAAGAGTTCCAGGTTGCTTGTTAGGACCTTCTAAAATATAGTCTCTACTTCTCTAGCTCTCGAAGAGTGCTTAAGATGATAAGTTTCCAGATCTAAGGTGGCATTCACAGCGAGTAACTGTATCATTCAATTATCTGCTCCATAGAGCATCTCGTGTGTCGATAAGCTTGGTAAAATTAGACTTGAGACAAATTTCGAAATTTAAGATAACCTTCATGGCTATTGATTGTATTGGTTCTTTATTTGCTCCTTAGAGCATTTTGTGAATTGATAAGATTGAATACCACACAAATTTCTCGATTCAAGGTAACTTTATCGACCACTGATTGTATCGGTCAATCATTTGCTCCCTAGAGCGTTCATTTTGCATTAGGATCAGGTTTGGAATTTTTGTATATTTAGTTTTACCAAAAGCATGGATTTAAAAACTCTCTTCTTGGTTCCGCTCTGGCGACCGCGGCTCTGGCGACTGAGTTCGCGATCTAGGGCGAGGCGGTTGCTGCTTGGGACTCGGGGGAGGGGACTTCGGCGACGGTCGGCCGCCACCCCTCTCCCCCTGGGTCTGCTCCTCGGCTCGTTTCCTGCGATCTGCTTCAGGCCGGAGGCTTCCAACTTCTTCTTCTTCTCCTCTTGCCCGGTCTGTTTGTGCGGTGCGCCAACCCTGGTCTGGGCTGGTTTTTGCGTACGGCGGGGTTTGGGAGGGCTAGTGCTGGTGGCTTACTGCTCGACAGATCTGCTGGCTTCGAGCCCCCTTTCCTCTTTCTATGTTCTCATTTTCTTTGCAGGTTTGAGTTCTTAGGTTAGGGCAGTTCACTCGGGTGGCGCAAGGTGTGGGCGGAGTGCCCGGATCGGTAGTCTTTGTGGGTGTTGAGTTTTCCCCCTTCTTTTGTCTGTCTGGTCTTTCCCTTTTGCTTCTTTGTTTCCGTCTAGGTTGGTCTGGCCCGGGACTCGCAGTGGTGTTTGCGGCTTTTGGGCGGCGGGGTCTTTGCTAGTCGCCTGTGAGGGGGCTTGTTTTTCTGTAGTGGTCGTTTGTTGGTCGTGTCGTGCCTTGGGTTCCTTCTTGGTTGGTCGGTGAGATCGGGCGCCCCTTGGTGCTCCAGGCAGAGGAGGAGTAAGTTGGGTTTGGGCTTCGTGCAGGTCTTCCACCCCATGTTCGCGGTGGTGGTCGGGAGTGGTAGTGGAGTTTCCGGCACCCTCTACTCCCTGTCTTTGTATCCACATGAGCCATCCTTCCTTTGTATCTGCATCGCTGGGGTTTGGCCTCCTTCCCGAGTCTCCTGGTTGGTACAACCTTAGTGCTCGTCGCTGGTAGTTGTATTTCTCGTCCTGTTTTATGGGCGTTGTGTCTGTGTCGTTGCTTTGTGGTCGAGCTCTTTGTCTGGTAATCTTTCGTTGTCTTCATGATGGTAATCTCTGTGAACGACTTTGCAAACTCCTCTCCAGATTTACTCATAGGTTCTTGTAGATTGATGAATTTCATCCCAGATAGCTGTTTTAGACAGCCACTACAAAAGGTGGACGGTGCAGAAGCGTACCTATCACATTCCAATCTGAGTCTTGTGCTATGTCTTTCCGCAAAAGGAGTTGTTGCTTGGTTAATTGATGAGAGATGTCTATCTTGTAGATGTCGTATGGCTTACTTTTAATGATATTGAGCTATTTTTTTTAAAAAAAAGCATGGGTTTAAATTATGACTAGCGATGTTAGAGAGCCAGTTTTCAAATTCTGACCGACCACCCAGCCTGCCAAACCGGTGATGGACCTCTGTGATCTGCCCAGATCAATCAGGGCGTGCATGTTATAGTTCTTGTGCATACCGTAGGGGTAACTGGTTAGGCCGAAAAGGAGGAACATTACATACGTAAGTTCCCATGGCCTGGCGTCCAGAGGCTAGATTGTATAGAGCGAACATTAGCCTTTTCTTACCTTTGGCCACTACGGCCAGCACTCAAGTAGGGGTAGATATTAGCCTTTTTGTTACCTGTTTCTACAGTCATAGAGACCTAGGCAATTACTGTCCGCAGTCAACTGAAGGAGAAACAATTAATAACCGGCTACACAACCGAGGAGAAGGCCTGTTTGTATCTGACCCAAGTCATTCGGTCAGTCGACAGTCGGTTCGCCATGTGCTAGCCCGCTACTGTTGCTTATCAAAGGTTCAAGTCAAGGTTGAGGTGAGCAGTGAGGACTCCAGGACGGGCCAAGGGCTTTCTGGTAAAAACAAAACGATGCTCCCATTCTCGCTACATGCAATGTGCTCTATCGCAGGTTTGTCTAGCGCCGCACCACGACAGGACGAACTTTTTCCTTTCTCCGCTGTTACCTGAATGATAACTATCTCCATCTCGATTAATTGGCCACCTGAAACGCACCAAGCAGTGACATGAGGACAGGTGATACTCGAGTAGCTGTTGGCCCCCTGACATGAGGACAGGTGATACTCGAGTAGCTGTTGGCCCCCGTGGGTTCTTCACAAGTTCCCTCCAAAGCATGTTGAGGATGCGCTCTAGCTGAATCTGATGGCTTCTATAGGTTGCTAGACGGGCATCCCGAATGCAACGCCAGTAATCTCAATCTCCCTACATGTACACGCTTTGTGGGTAACCACCCTTACACTACCATTGCGTGCCAGCTGGTTCAGTTTCTCATCCTTGCTGCCTGCCCTGTAGTAACATGGTTTGTGAAGATAAAATTATTATGCTCTAGAACTAGAAGCTGCCAAAGCAACCATCAATGACCGGATTTGGCAAGCAATATGGAGCAACATGATGGAAATTCACGCGTTACTATTTTAGACACATACATCTATTGACAATTAACACAAGTTACTATTTTAGATTTTATTGCCGCATACTCGAATGTAAAAAGGAGAAACAAGAGAATGAAACCGCCGCATCTTTACACCCCCTCCTGACATTGTCTTGGATAATCAAAGACCTAGCTTGAATTTCAAATCACAATATAATTCTTCTAACAAAGATTTCATTGGAACGTCAGTAAGCTGGTTTCTAGAGTTTGATAAATTTGCTGACGAGGTGTCCAAGAACAAGCTTTTTCCATACATAATGATAATCAACTTTAATGTGCTTCCTCATAACATGAAGAACAATATTTACAGTAAGATAAAAAAATACTAAATTTGTCACAATTAAGAACATACAGTGAATGTTGAATTAGTTGTAGATCTCACATGCAATACTAGAGACAAACATGTCAATTGAGCATCTGTGAAAGATATGGATATTCATTCAGGTCGAATGCTTGACTTTGCCAATGTCGGTTGCTTATTAGATGCTCAAGAAATGCATTTAGCTCCTTGAAAGATTAAGAAAAAACCACTTCTACTTCGTCTAGTTAAAGGGCCACCTGCCCAATCGACATAGAACATTCAACTAAAGTTAAAGAAGAAGATGCTTAAATATAAATCCTATGATCAATTGTTCCTTGTACATATCAATGAATTCTTCTAACTAGAGCCATATGAAAATATCTTGGGTTATGCATTAACTGACAACTAAATTGACAAGAGACATGATATCTAATATGGTCAATATAAGGTATTCTAGATAACCAAACTACTCTACAATTTTTGTGAGGATCAACATGTTTCTCTTCATAAAGTCTCAGAAGAAGGAGGTACAAACATGTGTTGAGATAGGCTTACAGTTTGCATTCCATCTCATTATGAAATAGGCAAAGTATAAAAACAACAGCATATAAATTCCAACAAAGACATTATTATAGAACACATGTCCACATATAACAACAGTCATAACTTTGGCTCTAGAGGCCTTGCACATATATACATGATCCATGTAAGACCCCTGACCTAGCTTTTTCGATAACCTTATTTTCTTTGCTTGATTAGATGTTTAGAGACTTAATATAATCATTGAGATGTTTTTATAACATGTAACAATCCTATGTTTTCAGTTTGGTCCTGTTTGATTGATGTTTGAGCTAGTTCTGCTTGTTTTGGACCAAGTTACAAATTACCCATGAGTGAGGGTTATCTTGCAATTTGTCACATGTAGAGTGTGCCCTCTATGTCTTGGCATCATGAGAGAGAGATAAAGATGCATAGGGGTGCTTTTTTTGGACCATGGTTGATGACGTGACATCACATGGTGATATTGGGGTTTCTAGGGTTTGCCTTGTTGATGTGTATCGACCTTGCTAGGGTTTGTGTGTGTTGCGACCGCAACACCACTCTTGGATGTGTGTTTTGATCAAAACACCTACCCTATGTGCTATTTGCTTTGACCATGGTGACCTAGTTGTGGTTTGGTCGAAGGGGCTTGTCTTTTAATGGAGTGTTTCGTCCATGTTGATTAGGTGATCTTATGTAGCGGTCGCTACATGTGTTCCTTGTTGTGTTTGGACTGCAACAAGGTGTGTAGTGAACCTAAGTGGTCGCTACACCACCTTGGTTGTATCACCCTTTGATTCATGCATGTGTTAAGTGGTTGCATGGTTGTTTCCTTGGAAGACAAGTGTCCTTTTGGAGCTCTCTTGTGTTGACACCTCATAACCCCCTTGCTTACCTCCTACCTTGGGTATATAACCCCTCTCCTTCACATGCAAATATCCTTTTTGGCTGTATGCTTTCTCTTCTCCTTTGTGTTCATCCTTGGAGCTTTGTGGAGCAAAGAAGGGCTAATCTTGGAGCTTGGTGGCTGACCAACCTTGCATATGGTGATCTAGGGCTTGATCATCTCTGTTGTAGTGAACTTTGGTGATCTTCTTTCTTGGTAAGTGGTTTTGAACCCTTAACCTCATTTTTCTTTGCACCTTACCTCTTCCTTCTTGGTCATGACACTATGGTGCAACCATGGTGGCTATCTTGAAGATCTTCTCTTCATAAGGGTCAGAGACTATGGTTTGACCATGGTGGTACCCATGTGAGAAGATGCTCTCTTCTTTATTCTTGGCCTAGGGTTTTCACCCCTTTCTTGAACTCTCATTTGACCATGGTCTTCTTCTCTTTTGAGGTGATCTTTTGGGCCGTGGAGTGTCTCTTGGTTGGAGATTTCTTCTCTTTCTTAGAGATCATGATCTTGGATCTTGATTCTCTACATAAGGTGGGTTATATAACTCTTCTCCCTACTATTATTGCACCATTTTCTTACATGCATGTTGTTGTTATAATCTCTAAAACGTGCTCCTAAAATGCTAGATGAAGTGGTTATGATTTAGGTTTTAATATTTTGTAGTATTCTCAAGTAGATTGCGCTTTCTTCTAAACCCTAACCTTGTACCCAATTTTGTGGTGAATTTAGAATGGATGGTTTTCTTTTATTTTTTATTATGGATTCCCATCAACATGCATATGGTTCGAGTATCATGGAGTAGCATGAAAGTTTAGTTCTATTTGTTGCATATGTTGAACATGGGGTTTATCTCTCTTAACAAGGTTCTTTCATGGTGATTTCTATGATACATGTTTTAGGATTTTAGTGATCATCCTTGCATGAAGTTTTTACTCCTTGATTGTGCTTAGTGTCCTTGACATTTACCACCTATTTTGATCATGGCTTATCTCTATTTTGAGGATGGTTATGTGTTGTTTAGGTATCTTGACCTTATTGGTCGCTACACCCTTAGTCTTGCTTTGGTCGAAGCACATACCGTTGTGTAGTAGGTCACTACACATGGTGACACCTTTTCTTGTAGTCGCTACCCTAACCCTAGGGGGAGTGGTTGCTACACCTTATTTGTATTGCGGCTGCAACACTAATTTTAGGTTACTAGGTTGCTACACTGTATTATGTTTGGGTCGCTACACTACCTTAAGGTCACAGTAGGTTCTCAACCCTGGGTTGGTCGCAACACATGGTCGCTACAAGTGGACCATGGTCACTACACTCACTCACCAAAAGAGATCGCTACACTTTGTTGAGTTTGGTAGCTACACTATGTTTTTGAACACTACATGTTGATGTAGAAATGAAGGCTTAACCATAATCAATAGTGCTTAACTCTAATACACTCCAAACATGTGAGAGGTGATGAAATTAGGGTTTGGTAATTCAGTGATAATATGGAAACCCTAACCGGCTATACATGAAGCCCTAACCATAATTTTGGAATATATGATGTATTTGATTATATTGCTTAAAGTGGTTATCATGATTATTGTAAGGACCCTGACCTCCGTTTTGTGCTTATCCTGTTTGCTTTGCCTAACCCTGGTGTTTAGTTGCTTGCTAATCACCTCAAGTGGTGATTAGGGTTTGTTTGTGTGTAACGAGTGGGATAAACCACCCTCTACTAAAATATGATAATCAAAACTCATTGGAAAGTAGCGGAATAAAAAATTTCTCTGACTATATTCAATTTCATAAAAGATTGTATAAAATACATCAAAGATCTCCCTTTTACATATTCTAAAAGATACTAGAGAGTTCTAGGATGAAATATTTTATTATTTTTATTACTTAGTGTATAATTTGCACTTCAGGCCCATTATTTAAAACCCAACTGAGGTATTTACGCATATACCCAATATTGAGAGAAAAGGTGAACAAATGTTCATTAAACCATCATATTCTCCACAAATTAAATAGAAAGGCTAAAGAGGATATAAATGAAATAAAAGATGGAAAAGATGGCCAAAAAGGCAAAATGCCCAGAATCCAGTATGTTACATTGTGCTTTGTTGAGAATTGGAGGTGCTACTTGCAAATAACCCAAGTGTAGGGTTGATGAGCAAGTTTGTCACCTTGAGAGATGTTTCTCTCTCTCTCCTTGCATCCTATATAGTGGAGAGGATGGGTTGGGCTCGTTGCTTGAGTAGCCTTGGGCTTTGTTGAGCCTTATTTTGCCTTGTTTGGGCTTTGCCTTGCCTTGATGGGCCTTGTATCGGGCAAGGGAGTGTTTGGGTGCTTGTGTCGGCCGAGTGTGTGTCGGATATGGATTGTGTCGAGCATGAGTGTATCACCCATGAGGTGTGTCGTCCTTTGACCATCCTTGACCTTTGGCATCGTTTGTGTCACCCCCCTTGTGGACACTTCGTGCTTGATGCTTGCATGTGGCAAATGCCTTGGACATGTGGATGTGGCGAGATGAGAAGGTGGCATTGCCCATGGACGAGTGTCCCTAGGTGGGTGACACCTTGCCTTGGTTCCCCCTTCATCCTCTTCTATATATACTTCACTTGCTTAGGATCCCTTTAGTTCTTTTTTGCCTCCCACTTCCTTGGTGCATGATACACCTTCCCTTGATGTGCTTGGTGGTTGATCCCTTTGAAGGAGTTCTCTTCTTCTTCCTCTAGCTTGGTGGCCGAACCATAGGTGATTCTTGCTTCCTTGGTGATCGAAGGTGGTGTGCCTTGGAGCTAGGAGCTTAAAGCTTGGATCTTTGGAGCTTGAGGAGCTTGCTTAAGGCGGGTTACATAACTTCTAACCCTAACTATACTACCTTCTTTTATGTTGCATGTTCATATATGATCATGATCGGCCATGCATGTTGTTAGATATGTTTCTTGCTCTAGCATGTACATTTAAGCTTGTGGGTATAGTAATCATGTTGTTGACGATGTTGTTGTTTCTTGTGTACCTTTGCAACTAGTTGGCCGAACCCATAGATTAGGGTTTCCTTTGGGGCAATACCCCTTTCTCTCCTTGGTTTTGAGAAGTGAGTTTGAGCTCTAGTGGTGTAGGAAAAACCCCTCTCTTCCTTAGTTGTTGAGAGGTGAGTCTGTGCTCTAGTTGCTTGGGCAACACCCTCCTCTCACCATGGATTTGAGAGGTGATCCTTTGGATGAGTGATGATCTAAGTTGGAGATGATCCATCATGTTGCCCGATTTGTGATGGAAGTTGTGCAAAACCCCTCTCACTTAGTTGTTGAGAGGTGAGCCAACTATCTTAATCAATTAGGGTTTGTTGCTAAAGAGTTTGAGGTTGAAGATGACCATCTTGGTGAGATTCTTGTACCCTTGCATGATACACCCTTTTGTGGGTTTTATCTTGGCCGATATGTTCAGTGAAGCCATGTTGGCTTTGTGCCTGATATGACCCCTTTCACCTTGTTTGTATCCTTGGACGAGATGCTTTGGCCGACATGATTTCCTTGCTTTGAATGTCCCCTTAATCGACATGGTGGTTGATAAGTTATCTCTATTTTGGGCGACATGTTTGGTCTTGAGTTGCCCGATATGGTGTTTGCATGGTGAAACCCCAGTAGGTGCCTTAGTGGTGGCCGATATAAGGTGCTTGACCTAGTTGGATGATAGGCATGCTTGTGGTGCCTTAGTATTGTTTGTTATAGGTGGGCGACACCCTAGCCTCTTCCTTGAACGATATGAGTAAGATGGGTAAACCTTGTGTCGAGCTTGGGGTTTGTGTTTGCACGACACACCCTAAGTTGAGTTAGCCGATATGATGCCTTAGTGGCCACCTTGCCCATGGATGACATGATGCTTTGGGCGATAGAGTGCCTTGGCCGACATGAGGGTCCCTTGGACGACATGGTTTGATGGTTGGGTGATAGGGTGTCTAGGGCGCCATGCTCCCGGTCGATATGATCCTTGTTGAGAGGGTTGGATGATAGAAACCCTAACCCTAGTAAACGATAGGGTTCTTAGTCGATAGGATAAGTTATGATACTCTAGCTGCTTGTGTACGATACACACCTCTAGTTCAAGTTGCACAACACAACTCAGTGTTGGTTGCTCTCTAGTGTACGATAGGGTGAAGTGTTGATGGCCGATATGGTGACATAAGTGCTTTAGGGTTTGAAAATCCTAGCCGATATGCTATAATGAGGGATAAGATATTGCTCGCTTGTCTTTTGATGAGGGTGGCTCTACCTGCCACACTTATAGTGAGGGAAGTTGGAATCTGTTGGATCCTAGATGGGTGATTAGATGCTCTAGAGGGGGGTGAATAGAGCTGAAAGCACTTCAACAAAATTCATTAAACCTTCAAGTTATATGACAAGATAAGGTTGCTAAATAGGTAATTTGAGTGCAACTAAAACATGCATAGCAAGGATGAGAGAGATTGAACATACACCAAGAGACAAGCTATTTAGAGTGGTTCCACACTTCAAACTAGAGGTGTGTCAGTCCACTTGCCTAGAGAGGTCAACCTCTAGGACTTCCAAACTATTGCACTCTTATATTCATTCATAAGACATACAATGCATGACCAAACAAAAGACTTACCTATCCAATACAAAGAGTCTTCAACCTTACCAAGGACTTACCCACTTTGCAAGAGTCTTCGGCCTTATCCAAGGACTTACCCACTCTAGCACAAGTCTTCAGCCTTGCAGGGATTACCCACTCTTCTTGGATCTTCAGCTTTTGACTTCACCTTCACTCAGAGAAGCTTCCACCAAGGACTTACCTACTTGAGCAAGGAGTCTTCTGCCTTCACCAAGGGCTTACCCACTCTAGCTCCAAGTCTTCAGCCTTGATCTTCACCAAGGGACTCCTTCCCTTGTTCTTCTTCACCTCTCTTGGACAAGAGAGAGGACCTTCATCTTCATGATTGAAATGAGAGATATGGAGGTGGTGGAAGTGACAGCCTCACAAGATATACATGTAGGACAAGCTCTCTTACAGATTTCCTACTCACTCTAATGGATGTAGCAAGTGATTAAGCTTAGAGAGAGAGGAGGCTGTAGGAAGCACTCAACTATAGAATAGGAGCCTCACATAGAGTTTGCAATGAATGCTCAACCTTGGAATGAAGCCCAAGGGGTCCTATTTATAACTGAGGATGCCTCTTAGCCTTTGGGAACACTTGAGAATGAAAACTAGCCATTTTGTGGCTTGCAACGGATATATTTTCACTTGTTGCAACTCCACAACGGCTAGAAGCACTTTTCTGCACTTTTCCGTACAGTGCAATCGGTCGAGTTTCTATAAGGGTAACTCGACCGATAGAGTAAAAGACAAAGCCGATATTCAGACCATCGGTCGAGTTTGTCCTGAGGAAACTCGACCGACCAATGAAAATCGATTTGGTCAGTTACTCTATCAGTCGAGTTCTGTGTAAACACAACTCAACCGATGCAATCTTCAGAAAATTGATCAAGGATGATCGGTCGAGTTTTCAGGCTGGGAAACTCGACCGACAAAGTGCATGTAATCAATTTTCAAAGTTGCATCTAAAGTGTTCTAATATTCGATCTAAGTGCTCCTGATATTTTTCTAAGCTTAATTACAAGTCATACAATCATTACAAGTGATTTACAACATGATTGTAATGGATATACATCATATTACAAAAACGTGCACTTGTATGACTTTGACTTGTCTTTTCTCCAATTTGAGATGCGCAAGTTAGGGCATTTGGAGTGTGTCTATACCTAATCTGAAATCACTCAAGTAGAGACATTAGACACCAATATGTGGAATGGTTAGTCATCATCAAAACACAGGTTTAGTCAATTTAGACGTGAGTCAACATTGACCTAATTGACCTTGAGTCAACAATCTTTCCCTTTTTGAAGATGACAAACCATTCCATAAATATATTGAAAGCTTTTAAGTAAAGTCATACCTTTGGAGAAACCTAGGGGTTTCAATAGGATTGAGCTCATATGCTCCCCCTCAATTGATGCACATGGAGTTCTCATACTCCCCCTCAATTGATGCTATTTCTCCTGCATGGTTAGCTTTCATAACATTTATAGAATACTATGTCTTCTACTCATATATGTTCTACACATATATGTCTTCTCCCCTTTACCTTCTCCCTTTACTTGAACATGCTTCTCCTCTTCATGTAAAACATGCCTTCTTCCTCTTTTAAAAGAAGAAATACCTTTCTCCCCCTTTGTCATTTCAAAAAGTGGGGTTATGAAGAAAAAAGAAACATCACTTGTTAAAGAGAAAGGAGATAACACAAATATATATAAGGAGAGTAGAAGAGCACAGATAGGGGCTTGTCCAAGCATAGAAAGAAAAGCAAGTTAAAGCATATACTTGAACAACCCAAAAAGTAAGATAAAGTGTTGCAGAAAAATAATAAAACATAATTTTGACCCTCAAGATGACGAAATTTGACCAAAAACCATCATAGCTCATTGCAAAGCAATGAGTCTTGCTCAGAAGGTTGTTTTTGCATGAAAAACACTAGTCTTGCACCAAAAATTGAAACTGGAGAAAAATCTGCATAAAATCCAAAAATACTCCAATTTCTACATATAATGTAGATCTATGTACTCTGCATCACAATGTTATGCAAGCAACTCAAGATAGTAGATATGCAATTCAAGGAACAATCTTGATCGTGTATGAGACAAGATACAAGCATAGCATATAGATGAGCAAAGATGTCAATTATAACCAGGTTAGAACTACATGTATATGAACTACTAGTAGATGATATCATAAGTTAGGACTACTAGTAGGATCTAGATCATAGCAAGAGATACCAAAAGGTACACAAGTCAGAGCAAGCTATGAGTAGATGTAGAGAGATATCCAAACAAAGAGATAAGCAATTTTAGAAGCATGAAAGGATATAACTCACTAAATATGCATCCTTACCATAAGATGATTACCCCTAAGAACCTCAAGGTTGTATCAACACAAGATATACACCTAGATAGATGTAGCAAGTTAGAGCACAACGGAAGCAATTTAAGATACAAACAAGAGATCCAAAGAGATCATCATCAAAACCTGCACAACAACTCAAAGCAAGTAATTGCAAGATATAGATATACCAATTTAGAGCAATTTGAGAGATAGAGTTGTAAGCAAGATAGGCAATTTAGAACATGGCAATATTCATATATAAAGATACCAAGGGAGTTCCAAAGAATAAGGCTATTGGTTGAGAAAATCTAGTTGAGAGGGAAATTCTCACTCAATTAGCCAAGTGTGTATTCTGTGCACAGTGTTATCGGTTGAGTTATGTGCATTGACAACTCGACCGATGACAGTTGTTGGCAACACCCATTGGTGCCTATCAGTTGAGTTTCAAACAGGGCAAACTCGACCGACAGAGCAGCTGTCAAAAAGCATATATATTTCATAAAAACACATTTAAAGGCATGCTAAAAATACAAACCATATCCAAACATGTCTAAGCAAGTTGGTAATGCACTATAGAAGCATTAGAAACAGTTTTTGAGCAAGAGTGTGAGGAGAATCACAAAGTACCACTTTTGACTCAAAAACCATATGTATAGTTCACACCATCTTGACAAAACAAGCTAGGATTGGTTATAAGCAAGAAAAACATTACCTTTGTTCTTACCATTCCTTTTTCCACTTGTTGTCACCCTCTACACATCTCACCTTTCTTCTTTCATATGGATTGAGAAGTCAATTTGCAATTCAATAGCTCAATTCAATCCATTTGCAAGTACCTACAAGAAGAAAGATGAAATGGTCCCCAATCATGTTTTTGGGTCCGGAGGGGTTAGTTTAGCAACCCAAGTCTGATTGCTCTTGGGTGCTTTCCTAAAAGGATAACAAGTAGAATAATGACCAATTTCATTGCAATAATTACAAGTGCCTGTAGCCTTGGAACTGGAGGATTCTTCATTGAAAATTGAAGGTCCTTTGTCTTTGTTGTTACTTTGGTTACAGTCAAGTCCAATGCCATCTCTGTCCATTTGTTTGGTAGTATGGTCTAGGATTTGATTAAGATTCTTTTTATCACCAAAGAATCTTTGCAAAGAAGATCTCAAACTATGATTGTCATGAGTAAGAGAAGTAAAGGTAAAACACAATAGATTCATATCATCTCTAGCATGCACAAGATAGATTTCTAAGCAAACATCTTTAGTCATATAAGAATATTTATCACAAGATGGAGCATCAAAAACTTTCTCTCTATAAGAAAAGATAGTATGAGGGTCAAGAGCAATTACACTACTATGCATGGAAGCAAGTTCATATACAAGACAAGTAATCTTTGAAGGATAAATTTTATCTACACATTCTATTCCTTGCAAAGTAAGCTCTTGACTCTCATAAGCACATTTAAGAGCATAAGAAACAATAGAGAGAGAAACAATAGTAGTAGCAAGCTCTATATATGAAATAGTCATAGAAGGTTGAGATTCTAAAAACTTAATCTTATCAAGCAAGCTAGAATTCGCAAATTTAACAGCATTTAGTTGACTAAGATAAGCATTTGTTTGAATCTCAACACTTGAATTTACCTCATTTAAATCTTCAATTGAGCTTGTCATGAGGGCGCAATGGCATCTTCCATCTTCACATTCACTAGATCTTCCACTAGTGCTTTCATTTGTTGATGGAGCCTTTGTGATCCCTTTTTCTCTCTTGTTTCCTTCTATTGCTCTCTTCGAAGGTTGCCCATCTTCATAATCACCCATATTCTCCTACTTGTGGATGTATGCTAGGAGAAGACCCGCTCTGATACCAATTGTTGGATCCTAGATAGGTGATTAGATGCTCTAGAGGGGGGGGTGAATAGAGCTGAAAGCAGTTAAACAAAATTCATTAAACCTTCAAGATAAATGATAAGATAAGGTTGCTAAATAGGTAATTTTAGTGCAACTAAAACATGAATAGCAAGGATGAGAGAGATTGAACATACACCAAGAGACAAGCTATTTATAGTGGTTCCACACTTCAAACTAGAAGTGTGTCAGTCCACTTGCCTAGAGAGGTCAACCTCTAGGACTTCCAAACTATTGCACTCTTATGTTCATTCATAAGACATACAATGCATGACCAAACAAAAGACTTACCTATCCAATACAAAGAGTCTAAAACCTTACCAAGGACTTACCCACTTTGCAAGAGTCTTCGACCTTCTCCAAGGACTTACCCACTCTAGCACAAGTCTTCAGCCTTGCAGGGATTACCCACTCTTCTTGGATCTTCAACTTTTGACTTCACCTTCACTCGGAGAAGCTTCCACCAAGGACTTACCTACTTGAGCAAGGAGTCTTCTGCCTTAACCAAGGGCTTACCCACTCTAGCTCTAAGTCTTCACCCTTGATCTTCACCAAGGGACTCTGTAATGCCCGGGCCCACTACCCAAGGCTCTAGTAGAGTTTCAGGAATGACGACTGGCCCCACAGACCACCACTAGCCTTAACTGCACGCTTTGTGTCCACTCACGCGCAAGCCAGGAGCAACTTCCCGACTGGTCACCCATACTAGTACTACTCCAAGCTGAGCACACTTAACTATGGAGTTCTTTAGAGATGGGCTCCCGGAAAAGGAGGTGCACCTTGGTGATATGGGTAGTCCAATCATTCCTTATAAGATCTTTTTATCCGAGGCCTCAAATCCTGGGATGTTACAATCTCCCCCACTTAGACTCTTGACGTCCTCGTCAAGGCTCAACTATAAGGCCTCATAATATCTTCCCCAATTCAGTGCAGACCCACAATGGCCCATGGACACCCAGCTCCCGATCACGGAATACCAGCGCAAGGGTGGCTACGTCAACCATGGACAGCCCTTTCCTACATGCCTGGACCGCACGGCTCAAGACTGGCATGTCATGCCCATGTGGGCCCCACCTACTGGAGGGGAATTGGCTCTGATACCATTTGTAACGCCCGGGCCCACTGCCCAAGGCTCTAGTAGAGTTTCAGGAATGACGACTGGCCCCACAGACCACCACTAGCCTTAACTGCACGCTTTGTGTCCACTCACGCGCAAGCCAGGAGCAACTTCCCGACTGGTCACCCATACTAGTACTACTCCAAGCTGAGCACGCTTAACTATGGAGTTCTTTAGAGATGGGCTCCCGGAAAAGGAGGTGCACCTTGGTGATATGGGTAGTCCAATCATTCCTTATAAAATCTTTTTATCCGAGGCCTCAAATCCTGGGATGTTACAGACTCCTTCCCTTGTTCTTCTTCACCTCTCTTGGACAAGAGAGAGAACCTTCATCTTCATGATTGAAATGAGAGATATGGAGGTGGTGGAAGTGAGAGCCTCACAAGATATACATGTAGGACAAGCTCTCTTACATATTTCCTACTCACTCTAATGGATGTAGCAAGTGATTAAGCTTAGAGAGAGAGAGGAGGCTGTAGGAATCACTCAGCTATAGAATAGGAGCCTCACATAGAGTTTGCAATGAATGCTCAACCTTGGAATGAAGCCTAAGGAGTCCTATTTATAGCTGGGGATGCCTCTTAGCCTTTGGGAACACCTGAGAACAAAAACTAGCCATTTTATGGCTTGCAACGGATATATTTTCACTTGTTGCAACTCCACAACGGCTAGAAGCACTTTTCTGCACTTTTCCGTACAGTGCAATCGGCCGAGTTTCTATAAGGGTAACTCGACCGATAGAGTAAAAGATAAAGCCAATATTCAGACCATCGGTCGAGTTTATCCTGAGGAAACTCGATCGACCAATGAAAATCGATTTGGTCAGTTACTCCATCGGTTGAGTTCTGTGTAAACACAACTCGACCGATGCAATCTTCAGAAAATTGATCAAGGATGATCGGTCAAGTTTTCAGGCTGGGAAACTCGACCGACAAAGTGCTTGTAATCAATTTTCAAAGTTGCATCTAAAGTGCTCTAATATTCGATCTAAGTGTTCCTGATATTTTTCTAAGCTTAATTACAAGTCATACAATCATTACAAGTGATTTACAACATGATTCTAATGGATATACATCATATTACAAAAACGCGCACTTGTATGACTTTGACTTGTCTTTTCTCCAATTTGAGATGTGCAAGTTAGGGCATTTGGAGTGTGTCTATACCTAATCTGAAATCACTCAAGTAGAGACATTAGACACCAATATGTGGAATGGTTAGTCATCATCAAAACACGAGTTTAGTCAATTTGTACGCGAGTCAACATTGACCTAATTGACCTTGAGTCAACAATCTCCCCCTTTTTGAAGATGACAAACCATTCCATAAATGTATTGAAAGCTTTTAAGTAAAGTCATACCTTTGGAGAAACCTAGTGGTTTCAATAGGATTGAGCTCATATGATCCCCCTCAATTGATGCACATGGAGTTCTCCTACTCCCCCACAATTGATGCTATTTCTCCTGCATGGTTAGCTTTCATAACATTTATAAAATACTATGTCTTCTACTCATATATGTTCTACACATATATGTCTTCTCCCCTTCTCCCCTTTACCTTCTCCCTTTACATGAACATGCTTCTCCTCTTCATGTAAGACATGCCTTCTTCCTCTTTTAAAAGAAGACATACCTTTCTCCCCCTTTGTCATTTCAAAAAGTGGGGTTATGAAGAAAAAAGAAACATCACTTGTTAAAGAGAAAGGAGATAACACAAATATATATAAGGAGAGTAGAAGAGCACAGATAGGGGCTTGTCCAAGTATAGAAAGAAAAGCAAGTTAAAGCATATACTTGAACAACCCAAAAAGCAAGATAAAGTGTTTTAGAAAAATAATAAAACATAATTTTGACCCTCAAGATGACGGAATTTGACCAAAAACCATCATAGCTCATTGCAAAGCAATGAGTCTTGCCCAGAAGGTTGTTTCTGCATGAAAAATACTAGTCTTGCACCAAAAACTGAAACTGGAGCAAAATCTGCATAAAATCCAAAAATACTCCAATTTCTACATATATTGTAGATCTATGTACCCTGCATCACAATGTTATGCAAGAAACTCAAGATGGTAGATATGCAATTCAAGGAACAATCTTGAGCATGTATGAGACAAGATATAAGCATAGCATATAGATGAGCAAAGATGTCAATTATAACCAGGTTAGAACTACATATATATGAACTACTAGTAGATGATATCACAAGTTAGGACTACTAGTATGATCTAGATCATAGCAAGAGATACCAAAAGATACACAAGATAGATCAAGCTATGAGTAGATGTAGAGATATATCCAAACAAAGAGATAAGCAATTTTAGAAGCATGAAAGGATATAACTCACTAAATATGCATCCTTACCATAAGATGATTACCCCTAAGAACCTCAAGGTTGTATCAACACAAGATATACACCTAGATAGATGTAGCAAGTTAGAGCACAACGGAAGAAATTTAAGATACAAACAAGAGATCCAAAGAGATCATCATCAAAACATGCACAACAACTCAAAACAAGTAATTTCAAGATATAGATATACCAATTTAGAGAAATTTGAGAGATAGAGTTGTAAGCAAGATAGACAATTTAGAACATGGCAATATTCATATATAAAGATACCAAGGGAGTTCCAAAGAATAAGGCTATTGGTTGAGAAAATCTAGTTGAGAGGGAAATTCTCACTCAATTAGCCAAGTGTGTATTCTGTGCACAGTGTTATCGGTCGAGTTCTGTGCATTGACAACTCGACCGATGACAGTTGTTGGCAACACCCATTGGTGCCTATCGGTCGAGTTTCAAACAGGGCAAACTCGACCGATAGAGCAGCTGTCAAAAAGCATATATATTTCATAAAAACACATTTAAAGGCATGCTAAAAATACAAACCATATCCAAACATGTCTAAGCAAGTTGGTAATGCACTATAGAAGCATTAGAAACAGTTTTTGAGCAAGAGTGTGAGGAGAATCACAAAGTACCACTTTTGACTCAAAAACCATATGTATAGTGCACACCATCTTGACAAAACAAACTAGGATTGGTTATAAGCAAGAAAAACATTACCTTTGTTCTTACCATTCCTTTTTCCACTTATTGTCACCCTCTACACATCTCACCTTTCTTCTTTCATATGGATTGAGAAGTCAATTTGCAATTCAATAGCTCAATTCAATCCATTTGCAAGTACCTACAAGAAGAAAGATGAAATGGTCTCCAATCATGTTTTTGGGTCCGGAGGGGTTAGTTTAGCAACCCAAGTCCGATTGCTCTTGGGTGCTTTCCTAAAAGGACAACAAGAAGAATAATGACCAATTTCATTGCAATAATTACAAGTGCCTGTAGCCTTGGAACTGGAGGATTCTTCATTGAAAATTGAAGGTCCTTTGTCTTTGTTGTTCCTTTCGCTACAGTCAAGTCCAATGCCATCTCTACCCATTTGTTTGGTAGTATGGTCTAGGATTTGATTAAGATTCTTTTTATCACCAAAGAATCTTTGCAAAGAAGATCTCAAACTATGATTGTCATGCATAAGAGAAGTAAAGGTAAAACACAATAGATTCATATCATCTCTAGCATGCACAAGATAGATTTCTAAGCAAACATCTTTAGTCATATAAGAATCTTTATCACAAGATGGAGCATCAAAAACTTTCTCTCTATAAGAAAAGATAGTATGAGGGTCAAGAGCAATTACACAACTATGCAAGGAAGCAAGTTCATATACAAGACAAGTAATCTTTGAAGGATAAATTTTATCTACATATTCTATTCCTTGCAAAGTAAGCTCTTGACTCTCATAAGCACATTTAAGATCATAAGAAACAATAGAGAGAGAAACAATAGAGAGAGAAACAATAGTAGTAGCAAGCTCTATATATGAAATAGTCATAGAAGGTTGAGATTCTAAAAACATAATCTTATCAAGCAAGCTAGAATTCGCAAATTTAACAACATTTAGTTGACTAAGATAAGCATTTGTTTGAATCTCAACACTTGAATTTACCTCATTTAAATCTTCAATTGAGCTTGTCATGAGGGCGCAATGGCATCTTCCATCTTCACATTCACTAGATCTTCCACTAGTGCTTTCATTTGTTGATGGAGCCTTTGTGATCCCTTTTTCTCTCTTGTTTCCTTCTATTGCTCTCTTCGAAGGTTGCCCATCTTCATAATCACCCATATTCTACTACTTGTGGAAGTATGTTTGGAGAAGACCCATTCTGATACCAATTGTTGGATCCTAGATGGGTGATTAGATGCTCTAGAGGGGGGTGAATAGAGCTGAAAGCACTTAAACAAAATTCATTAAACCTTCAAGATATATGATAAGATAAGGTTGCTAAATAGGTAATTTGAGTGCAACTAAAACGTGCATAGCAAGTATGATAGAGATTGAACATACACCAAGAGACAAGCTATTTAGAGTGGTTCCACACTTCAAACTAGAAGTGTGTCAGTCCACTTGCCTAGAGAGGTCAACCTCTAGGACTTTCAAACTATTGCACTCTTATATTCATTCATAAGACATACAATGCATGAACAAACAAAAGACTTACCTATCTAATACAAAGAGTCTTCAACCTTACCAATGACTTACCCACTTTGCAAGAGTCTTCGGCCTTCTCCAAGGACTTACCCACTCTAGCACAAGTCTTCAGCCTTGTAGGGATTACCCACTCTTCTTGTATCTTCAGCTTTTGACTTCACCTTCACTCGGAGAAGCTTCCACCAAGGACTTACCTACTTGAGCAAGGAGTCTTCTGCCTTCACCAAGGGCTTACCCACTCTAGCTCCAAGTCTTCAGCCTTGATCTTCACCAAGGGACTCCTTCCCTTATTCTTCTTCACCTCTCTTGGACAAGAGAGAGAACCTTCATCTTCATGATTTAAATTAGAGATATGGAGGTGGTGGAAGTGAGAGCCTCACAAGATATACATGTAGGACAAGCTCTCTTACAGATTTCCTACTCACTCTAATGGATGTAGCAAGTGATTAAGCTTAGAGAGAGAGAGAGGAGACTGTAGGAAGCACTCAACTATAGAATAGGAGCCTTACATAGAGTTTGGAATGAATGCTCAACCTTGGAATGAAGCCCAAGGGGTCCTATTTATAGATGGGGATGCCTCTTAGCCTTTGGGAACACTTGAGAATGAAAACTAGCCGTTTTGTGGCTTGCAACGGATATATTTTCACTTGTTGCAACTCCACAACGGCTAGAAACTCTTTTCTGCACTTTTCCGTATAGTGCAATCGGTCGAGTTTCTATAAGGGTAACTAGACCGATAGAATAAAAGATAAAGCCGATATTCAGACCATCGGTCGAGTTTGTCCTGAGGAAACTCGACCGACCAATGAAAATCGATTTGGTCAGTTACTCCATCGGTCAAGTTCTGTGTAAACACAACTCGACCGATGCAATCTTTAGAAAATTGATCAAGGATGATCGGTCGAGTTTTCAGGCTGGGAAACTCGACCGAAAAAGTGCCTGTAATCAATTTTCAAAGTTGCATCGAAAGTGCTCTAATATTCGATCTAAGTGCTCATGATATTTTTCTAAGCTTAATTACAAGTCATACAATCATTACAAGTGATTTACAACATGATTGTAATGGATATACATCATATTACAAAAACGTGCACTTGTATGACTTTGACTTGTCTTTTCTCCAATTTGAGATGCGCAAGTTAGGGCATTTGGAGTGTGTCTATACCTAATCTGAAATCACTCAAGTAGAGACATTAGACACCAATATGTGGAATGGTTAGTCATCATCAAAACACGGGTTTAGTCAATTTTGACGTGAGTCAACATTGACCTAATTGACCTTGAGTCAACAATCTCCCCCTTTTTGAAGATGACAAACCATTCCATAAATGTATTGAAAGCTTTTAAGTAAAGTCATACCTTTGGAGAAACCTAGGGGTTTCAATAGGATTGAGCTCATATGCTCCCCCTCAATTGATGTGCATGGAGTTCTCATACTCCCCCTCAATTGATGTTATTTCTCCTGCATGGTTAGCTTTCATAACATTTATAGAATATTATGTCTTCTACTCATATATGTTCTACACATATATGTCTTCTCCCCTTCTCCCCTTTACCTTATCCCTTTACATGAACATACTTCTCCTCTTCATGTAAGACATGCCTTCTTCCTCTTTTAAAAGAAGACATACCTTTCTCCCCCTTTGTCATTTCAAAAAGTGGGGTTATGAAGAAAAAAGAAACATCACTTGTTAAAGAGAAAGGAGATAACACAAATATATATAAGGAGAGTAGAAGAGCACAGATAGGGGCTTGTCCAAGCATAGAAAGAAAAGCAAGTTAAAGCATATACTTGAACAACCCAAAAAGTAAGATAAAGTGTTGCAGAAAAATAATAAAACATAAATTTGACCCTCAAGATGACGGACTTTGACCAAAAACCATCATAGCTCATTGCAAAGCAATGAGTCTTACTCAGAAGGTTGTTTCTGCATGAAAAACACTAGTCTTGCACCAAAAACTGAAACTGGAGCAAAATCTGCATAAAATCCAAAAATACTCCAATTTCTACATATAATGTAGATCTATGTACGCTGCATCAGAATGTTATGCAAGCAACTCAAGATAGTAGATATGCAATTCAAGGACCAATCTTGAGCATGTATGAGACAAGATACAAGCATAGCATATAGATGAGCAAAGATGTCAATTATAACTAGGTTAGAACTACATGTATATGAACTACTAGTAGATGATATCACAAGTTAGGAATACTAGTAGGATCTAGATCATAGCAAGAGATACCAAAAGATACACAAGATAGAGCAAGCTATGAGTAGATGTAGAGATATATCCAAACAAAGAGATAAGCAATTTTAGAAGCATGAAAGGATATAACTCACTAAATATGCATCCTTA
Organism: Alisma plantago-aquatica; assembly: GCA_963693085.1. NCBI lineage: Eukaryota > Viridiplantae > Streptophyta > Magnoliopsida > Alismatales > Alismataceae > Alisma > Alisma plantago-aquatica. Next base: position 976,708,195 of record OY856410.1, on the reverse strand, counting down.
CCATAAGATGATTACCCCTAAGAACCTCAAGGTTGTATCAACACAAGATATACACCTAGATAGATGTAGCAAGTTAGAGCACAACGGAAGCAATTTAAGATACAAACAAGAGATCCAAAGAGATCATCATCAAAACCTGCACAACAACTCAAAGCAAGTAATTGCAAGATATAGATATACCAATTTAGAGCAATTTGAGAGATAGAGTTGTAAGCAAGATAGGAAATTTAGAACATGGAAATATTCATATATAAAGATACCAAGGGAGTGCCAAAGAATCATGCTATTGGTTGAGAAAATCTAGTTGAGAGGGAAATTCTCACTCAATTAGCCAAGTGTGTATTCTGTGCACAGTGTTATCGGTCGAGTTATGTGCATTGACAACTCGACCGATGACAGCTGTTGGCAACACCCATTGGTGCCTATCGGTCAAGTTTCAAACAGGGCAAACTCGACCGACAGAGCAGCTGTCAAAAAGCATATATATTTAATAAAAACACATTTAAAGGCATGCTAAAAATACAAACCATATCCAAACATGTCTAAGCAAGTTGGTAATGCACTATAGAAGCATTAGAAACAGTTATGTGTACGATCCTTATATTTTGTGATAAGTTCTTATAAAGCTTATCTTGTCAATCATGTTCCATAAAGAAATACTTGGTTATATGCCTCTTGGATATCTTGGTAAGATTGATGGTAATAATAGTTTTTCTCAGTATGCTGCTCTTATTATATGTCTTTACTAGCTACCTACTTTATCTGCTTTAAACCTTCTGAGGTTTTATAGTTTCGGCGGGGAGTTATGTTTCTCGTTGGGACTGTGTGTCTCACCCTGCTGGTTTACGACCTTTTTAGGTGATCGCGCTAGACGTGGTGGTGGTTGAGAGGTTGTGGCCGAGCAGCAAGAAGAGCAGTAGAAGGCAAGATATGGACATGTTGCTATTTTAGGTGGTTTTGTAGTAGAGTCCTAGAGTCATCCCTGGACTCTCAAGTCCTCAAAGGTGTTTGATGACATTTCACGATGACTAGCTGTTGTAATTTTGTATATCCTGCCGTCAGCCTTACGTGGCCTGTTATGTATGTATAAATAGGTGATGAACTCTGGTGCTGATAGTACAGCTGGTTCCGATAAGCTGTGAACATTTATCAAGGCTTGTAAATGTTTATATAATATGTTTCTTTGCAGGATCTGGATGTAATAGTTCTCTTTCATCTGCTTTCCGCAAACAGTTTTGATTAACATGTGTTTTCGGTAATATGTGGTTTATGGTGTTTTCGCACATTTTTGTGTGGCATTTCGTTGTCTGTGTGATAGTGGGGTGTCATAGTTAGTTTGGTATCAGATCTCTAGGTTCGTTGAGTCTATAGGGATCTAGGACTAGGGTTGTGTCTATTCTTGTGAGTTTTTTGGATTTTCTTACAATCACCTTCATCCCTCAGTGGAAGATAAAGCTTAAAGATGTCTAGAAACCATGAAGAACATGTTGTCGAGAGCAGCAATGCTGCATCAATTGATGGAGCAAGAGTGTAGGCACATGAAGATCGGGTGCCGGAGGTCCTCCAACTTGACCCAGCCATTCTTGAAAGCGCTACCTATCAGCACCTTATGGAGAAGTTGATGGCTACGATAAATCACATGGTGGAAAGAGTGATAGTGCCTCCGCAAAGAGCACAGGCTCCCCATGGTGAATCATCAGGTATTGGGAAGACCTTTGAGCGGCTTCGCCAAGTTGGAGCTTCATATTACGCTAGAACGGCTGATCTGGCGGATGCAGATCTGTGGCTGATAGGTCTTGAGAAAGCCTTTTATATCCTTGACATCCTCAACATCCCCGAAGCAGACAAAGTCAAGCATGATGTCTACCTTTTGAAAGGTAGTGTTGGCCACTGGTGGGCCATCGAGGAGGAGAAGCGACCCGGTGAGGTGATCGGTTGGGAGGTTTTCTGATGACAGTTCATCAATAGATACTTCCCAAAGACATATCTGGATGAGAAGATCAACCAGTTTGAGCGTCTACGCCAAGGATCGATGAGCATCACTGAGTATGAAGCCAAGTTTATGGACCTACTGAGATTTTGTCCTCACATGGTGACAACAGATGATGAGAGAATCAGGCAGTTTGAGTGTTGAGATGTCGACACCTGCTGCTGCTTTAGAAAATCGGGAGCGGTTTGCCACGTTCATGGAGTCCGTCTGTAGGATTGAACGGTCTATCAGGGAGAAAATGGAGTCCATAACCAGGAAAAGGTCTGATTCCAGAGACAGAGGTCTGATGGCTTCAAGAAGCTAAGGTATTTGACACCTTCCGTGATGCAGAGTTCTCATGTACCATCTCAGTGGTCTCCGAGTAAGGGAAGAGGGCGTGGATTTTCGCCATCCAAAGCTCATAGTATAGCTTCGGTAACAGTGACAGGGCCATCTAGGCCGCAGATAGAAGGCAGGTCATGTTACTGTTGGATAAATTGGACATTATGATAAATCCCTTTGTTTCGATGATGACAAACATTTCATTCTTATTATTCTAACGAGCTACTTGAGTGTGCAGGATTATGGTGGATGACAAAGCAACTAGGGAAATCACGAGCTTACATATTTACTTTCATGCAATGTAATCACTATTGTAAAAACTTGTACAGTTATATAATGTACAAGTACTTAGATTGCATGTAAATCAAGCGTTAGATCTTCCCTAGCTACACACCATAGTTAGACAAGTCATCCCTTCCAAAAGGATCACATTATGCACACTCATAAACACACTTAGTGGTTTAATTAAAAGATTGAAACAGAGTCAATCTCGGTCGACCACACTCCTCGACCGAGACACTCTCGGTCGACAAACTTCTCGACCGAGATTGACCAAAAGTAGCCGTTAGACACAGCAGTTGACAGTTGCAAATAAACGTTAATCCAGAGAGCCTGTCGGTCGACGAATCCTCGACCGACTGGGCATCTCGGTCGACGAGTCCTCGACCGAGATGGTCTCTGACAGCAACTGCAGAATTAATTAACTAGCCGTTGCTAATGCGCCTAACTTATTCCTAACGGCTAGTTAAGCACTAGGAACCCCCTAGAAGTTGTCTAGAACGTCCTTAAGCACACATAGGTCATTCCTATAAATAGGACATGCCTTAGGTCACCAAAGATTATAAAAGATATACTTGTGCTATACTTGAGCTTGAATACACACTTGCAATCTGTTTTAGAGCAATAGAGCAATTCCTACACTTGCCATTCATTCCTATTGCTCCCATTTCGTGCCCTATAGGCTAGTATCTCCTATCCACTACAATCACATTGTCATACACATTGGTTAGGAGATTTATACGCTTGATATAGGCAAATCAAGCCTTGTGCTTAAAAGGATAAGTTGTAATTTCTGTTTTCTTTCTTATTCCTTTGTATCTTTTGTACTCTCCTTGCTACTCCTAGGGTTGGAGGCTGCGGATTGGAGAGGGTTGACTTCTCAGGTGGAGAAGGGGACTTCAAGCTACTTCAAGAAGGCTATCGCACGGGAAGCTACTTCAGAAGGCTGGTGCAACGGGTGTTGGTGCATCTACTTCAAGGGAAGGCTGCTTCAAGGTTGGGCGATTACTTCTAGGTGAAGGCTGCTTGAAGGGTTTGGGAAAAGAAATTGTATTTTATGTAAAGTCCTTGCGAGGTAATAAAATAGATTTCTTTTCAAATCCTGGTTGGGTAAGCAACCAGGTAGTGGACTGACTACCTTAGTATTTGCTAAGGCTAGGAACCACTCTAAACCCTTGTGTCTCCTTGTCCAATATTTTCTTTGTGGTTGCTTGAGTTTAATTTATTTTAAAATCTCTATAAAACTCTATTCACCCCCCCTCTAGAGGTTTTCAATTGGTATCAGAGCAGGCTTCAAGGAGCCCTAACAAGGTCTTGAAGAGATAAAGGGAAGAGGTGACTACAACCACAAGAAAAGGAGCATGGACCAATGTTCGTCAAGTTGCAATTGGTGCTTAGGAACAAAGCACTCTACGTCTAGATGTCCATGGAGGTCAAAGAAAGAAGATGCACATAAAGAGTGTCTCATTGCTACAATCAATGAAGAAGAAGAAGAAGAGGTAAGTCTCTTAGATTTATCAAAAGAAGATCTAATTGCTAGTCTAGAAGAAATGCATGAAAAATACATTGAGTGCAAGAAGAAATTGAAGAAATCAAATAAAGTAAATGATGATTTAAATACTAAACTTCTTGCTCTTGAATCTGAAAATGAAGATCTAAAAAGGGAAATTGAAGAACGTGGTCTTAAATTGAAATCAGTAGAAGCTAACTGCAATCTTATTTCCCTTGAAAAGACTAATTTGCAGACTCAAGTAAATGATCTTCAAAAACAACCTATATTGTACACCCATGTAGACTATGACAATATAGTTAAAGAAAGAAATTCTTTATCATCTCATCTAGACCAAGCAAAACTAGATATCAAGAAGAGAATAGATGAGATTGCCAAGTTACAACAACAAGTTCGTAGTTTAAATAACAATGGCATTCTTGATAAAATTCTAGATAATCCTTATCGACAAATTGGAAGGAGTGGACTAGGTTATAAGCCTAAAGGTAAATCTCATCAAAAACCTAGTTGGAGAAGGACACAAGCGAGTCAATCAATGAATGTACATAGAGGCAAATATACATTTGTCCAAAAGAACAACCTAGACCAAAATCATAGAAAGAGATATGAGGTTGATTCTATATGTTGCCACTATTGTTTACGTCTTGGACATTACTCCTTCTCCTGCCCATACAAGAAAAAGGATGTTGAGTTGGTATGGGTTCCAAAATCCCCAAATTGATTCGATTAGACTAAGTTGAGATATGACCAAAGCCTTTAATTTGCATATCTTTATGTCTATCTCAACTTAACATGTAGGGATAATAAATCGAAACTTAAAAGATTTGGTTTAAAGGTTATCTTGATCTAAATTAAACAAAACTTTCAGATTGAATAATTGAATTAAAATAATATAAATTTTACTTGAAAACTATTTCTGAAACACATTTCAGAAACAATACAGAAACTTTCTCGGTCGAGAAACTGTTCGACCGAGAACACGTTCGGTCGAGAAATAGTCGACCGAGCAGATTACTGTTTTCAAGTTCTGCTTTTTGTGTTGCTATCAATTTGTTATAAATGTTTGATCAAGATTAAATTACAGTAAAATTGTTTTGACAGATCTATGTGCCATCTATTTGTTGTCAATAACTATTTTACATGCAAAACTAGTTGAAGATCTTTTTGATATCATCATGATTAGAATTAACTATTTCACATGATTTTCGAAAGTATTTCCTGGTCTATCTATATAGAAATCATGTGTTATGACATTTAGTTTAAATGATTACAATTATTGTATCTCATGAAATAATTATGGTTCTATCATTGCATCATGGGTATGCTTTCACTATTTTATCATTCAACTCATAAAAATGATGCTATGCTACATAGAACAAATGGAAAATGATTATTGTATACATGACTTCTTGATGATTTATAGCAAGCAAATGTTTTATTAATGATTTATTGCTTAGACATAGAACTTTAAGGTTTGAAATAAAATGAAGAATCTCTCAATAGGTATCTATAAGAAATTAAGATATTAATCATGCCTTCATTGTTAAGAAGATTAACTTACCATGCTTTATTATGCTTTGATTCATATATACAAATCTTGAATGATCATTATAATTGTATATGTCATAAAAGCATCTTAACATAATAGAAAATAATTGTGGACACATCTTGTGATGATGATGGCTCTATGACAAAACGGTACCTCTTAGAACAAAAAAAAAAACAAAATATTAATGTTTTTATCTATTTGCTTGTTCTAAGAAATTAAAAGCAAAAAGCTTGACTTTAAGATATTAATCTTTCTCTCAAAATATATGTTTCTAAAAGAATCTTATGATATGGGTATAATAAGGAATGGAATTTAATACTTATGTACCCATCGCAAAGCATATGAAACATTATGTAAAACATGCATTCTAGAAAAATCAAGGTCAAAGACTTCACTATGATGCTCATATTAATAGGTATATCTCAATGTGCTTCAAATTGATAGCTATCTGCAGAAATTATACTTCACATACGAATGCTTAATTGGAAATCTGCAATTCTAGCCTCTTGGTTAAAACAAAACTTAGCCAAGGGGCGCTACGGTCGTAGTCAAGGGCGACCTAAAATAAGCTTTGACAAAATGCTTATTTGGACATCATTTTATTGCACTTAATCTTAGTATACTTATGATAAAGGTCAAAATCAACATTTAAAATTATTTGTGACCTTAGAAGCATTAAATTGCCTAAATTATAAGATTAAGGGGGAGCGCATAAAAACGAATTTGATTGCCTGATACGACCTTAGTATTTTTACTCTTGGTTATGAAGAAATTTATAAAATTGATATATCTTGAACTTAAAGGAACTCTCTAAACAAATCAGGGCTTAACATCCCTTGCATTTGGTTGGAGACATTTTTATGTACTCTAAGCTTAAAGGAATCTCATTTAATTTAGGGATAGATGAGAGATAAATATACATTTGTCATGAGCTTAAGGGAATCTCATATCATTTTCAGGGCTTAACATCTCTTGTAAAATGGGTAAGAAATCTATATACATATGCCATGAACCTAACATGATCTCATATCATTTCAAGGCTTAATATCCTTTGCAAATGATTGAGAAACAAATAGTGTATAAATTAGACACAAATCCATGTTTCTAAAAGGATATCTATTTAAGGGGGAGCAAAATATAAAATTAAAAGGGAAAATAAAATAAAATATTCAAATTGGATATCTTTTTGAAATGACAAAGGGGGAGAAAGAATATAAAATCAAAAATATAAATATATATGAGTTTCATCCTGATTGCCAGCACTCACACTTGTAAAACAAGAATGGCTACAAAAGGTAATCTTCAGGTATGAAACTCACATGCTTTATATTTCCTTATTTCATATTTTAGGAAATGTTTGTCATCTTCAAAAAGGGGGAGATTGTTGGATAAATTGGACATTATGATAAATCCCTTTGTTTCGATGATGACAAACATTTCATTCTTATTATTCTAACGAGCTACTTGAGTGTGCAGGATTATGGTGGATGACAAAGCAACTAGGGAAATCACGAGCTTACATATTTACTTTCATGCAATGTAATCACTATTGTAAAAACTTGTACAGTTATATAATGTACAAGTACTTAGATTGCATGTAAATCAAGCGTTAGATCTTCCCTAGCTACACACCATAGTTAGACAAGTCATCCCTTCCAAAAGGATCACATTATGCACACTCATAAACACACTTAGTGGTTTAATTAAAAGATTGAAACAGAGTCAATCTCGGTCGACCACACTCCTCGACCGAGACACTCTCGGTCGACAAACTTCTCGACCGAGATTGACCAAAAGTAGCCGTTAGACACAGCAGTTGACAGTTGCAAATAAACGTTAATCCAGAGAGCCTGTCGGTCGACGAATCCTCGACCGACTGGGCATCTCGGTCGACGAGTCCTCGACCGAGATGGTCTCTGACAGCAACTGCAGAATTAATTAACTAGCCGTTGCTAATGCGCCTAACTTATTCCTAACGGCTAGTTAAGCACTAGGAACCCCCTAGAAGTTGTCTAGAACGTCCTTAAGCACACATAGGTCATTCCTATAAATAGGACATGCCTTAGGTCACCAAAGATTATAAAAGATATACTTGTGCTATACTTGAGCTTGAATACACACTTGCAATCTGTTTTAGAGCAATAGAGCAATTCCTACACTTGCCATTCATTCCTATTGCTCCCATTTCGTGCCCTATAGGCTAGTATCTCCTATCCACTACAATCACATTGTCATACACATTGGTTAGGAGATTTATACGCTTGATATAGGCAAATCAAGCCTTGTGCTTAAAAGGATAAGTTGTAATTTCTGTTTTCTTTCTTATTCCTTTGTATCTTTTGTACTCTCCTTGCTACTCCTAGGGTTGGAGGCTGCGGATTGGAGAGGGTTGACTTCTCAGGTGGAGAAGGGGACTTCAAGCTACTTCAAGAAGGCTATCGCACGGGAAGCTACTTCAGAAGGCTGGTGCAACGGGTGTTGGTGCATCTACTTCAAGGGAAGGCTGCTTCAAGGTTGGGCGATTACTTCTAGGTGAAGGCTGCTTGAAGGGTTTGGGAAAAGAAATTGTATTTTATGTAAAGTCCTTGCGAGGTAATAAAATAGATTTCTTTTCAAATCCTGGTTGGGTAAGCAACCAGGTAGTGGACTGACTACCTTAGTATTTGCTAAGGCTAGGAACCACTCTAAACCCTTGTGTCTCCTTGTCCAATATTTTCTTTGTGGTTGCTTGAGTTTAATTTATTTTAAAATCTCTATAAAACTCTATTCACCCCCCCTCTAGAGGTTTTCAGTTACCACTATGGACAGACTTGGCACTTGAGGTCAAATTGCCCAAAGAAAGATGTTGAAGTAACACAATAGCTGAGGAAAAATTAGCAAGGGTCAGATAGACAGCAACGCAGTGGTAGCAGAGGGCAAGGACGCAGTCAAGCATCGCAAGCGGGATTGTCTTCCCAAGGAAGCAGAGGACGTGGACAGCAAACAATGGCTCGATTTGATGCTATGAGTCATCCAGAGGCGATAGTCAACCCGCGAGTGGTGGCAGGTCAGATGGAGTTATTTCATTCTGATTTGTCTTCTTCTTGCTTTATATCTATTCTGGTTGACCCGGGTGCTACACGCTCTTTTATCGCATGTAGTACGCTTGATAGCTATCTTTTACTTGTTAGTTGTAAGAAAGATAGCATGTTGTTAGAAACCCCTCTTGATGGTTCCTCAAAGCTTTGAGAGGTGTGTCCATCTTGTGTTCTATCTTTTTCAGGACACAGTATACAAGTGGATCTTATACCATTTGAGATGCATGGATTCGATATGATCCTTGGGATGGATACCTTAGAGAAGTATAAGGTTGTGTTGGATTGTGGTTCCAAGCAAGCAGTGTTTGATGATGATGGTGAAAGATGGATCTTCCAAGGTGATAGGAAGATTCTTCTGATGTGTTTAGTGTCAGCGATGGTGGCAGAGAAGTTGCTGCGACAAGGATGTAAGGCGTTCCTAGCTCATTGTTGTGGATACCAAGGCAAAAGGTCCTAGCCTTGAGGAGGTGCATGTTGTCTGAGAGTTTGTAGCTGAGGAGTTTCCCAGTGTTCCCCCACCTTGAGAGATTGACTTTGAGATCAATCTGGTGCTAGGAACACAACCAACTACTCAAACGCCATACATGATGGCTCCAGTCGAGATGGCAGAACTGACGAAGCAGCTATAGGAGTTGTTGGATAAAGGTTTCATCAGAGCGAGCACATCACCGTGGGGTGCTCTGGTCCTGTTCTTAAAGAAGAAGGATGGATCGATGTGTTTGTGAATAGATTACCGGCAGCTGAACAAAGTTACGATCAAGAACAAGTACCCGTTGTTGAGGATAGATGATCTGTTTGATCAATTGTGTGGCACTACATTGTTCTCAAAGATCAATCTACGGTCTGGATATCATCAATTGAGGATTAAGGATGAGGACATACCAAAGTCAGCTTTTAGGATGAGGTATGGTCACTTCGAGTTTGTGGTTATGTCGTTTGGGCTAACCAATGCACCTGCTGCTTTCATGGATCTGATGAACTAGGTGTTCCGTCCATTTCTAGATCAGTTTGTTGTAGTTTTTATAGATGACATCTTGATCTATAGTTGGGACAGTCAAGAGAATGAACAACATCTTCGACAAGCTTTGACTCTTCTTCGCCAACATCAGTTGTATGCCAAGTTCAGTAAGTGTGAGTTCTGGTTGAAAAAAGTGACTTTCTTGGGTCATGTGATATCTGCAGAAGGAGTCAGAGTGGACCCTAAGAAGGTGGAGTCAGTTGCAAATTGGGAGCAACCAAAGACGCCGACAGAAGTTCGTAGTTTTTTGGGTTTAGTAGGATATTACCGAAGGTTTATAAAGGACTTCAGCGTGATCGCATTGTCGTTGATAAAATTGACCAGGAAGGATGTACCCTTTGTTTGGGATGATCGTTGTCATCTAGCTTTCCAAAGTTTGAAGGAGAAGCTGACTAGTGCTCCAGTGTCGGTGCTGCTAGAGCTTGGGAAAGGCTATGTTGTTTTCTACGATGCTTCCAAGAAAGGCTTAGGATGTGTGCTGATGCAGGAAGATCATGTGGTTTCTTTTGCTTCGTGACAGGTTAAGAAACATGAGGAGAATTTTCTGACACATGATTTGGAGCTGGCAGCAGTGGTTCATGCGTTGAAGATTTGTAGAAACTATCTTTATGGGGAAGTGTGTCAGATCTTTACAGATCATAAGAACTTGAAGTACATCTTCTCACAGAGTGAGCTGAACATGTGACAACATCGCTGGATGGAGCTGATCAATTATTATGATTGTACCATTGAGTATCATCCTGGTAAGGTGAATGTGGTAGCTGATGTGCTTAGCAGAAAGTCTTCTTCTCTTCCTATGAAGAAGGAACAGTTGAGTTCCTTGGTATGCCATAGGCGGGATATGTTTGTTTCTTTGTGACAGATGAATGTACAGTTAGAAGTTTCCCTGTTGGTAGGACTGTTGGCACAGATACAAGTAAAGCCTACATTGAGACAGCAGATCAAAGACGCACAGCAGGCAGATGCTTTAGTTTAGTTGATAAGACTAGAGTTTGGCAGCAAAAAGCATGATGGGTTCCATGAGTCCGAGGATGGACTAGTTTGCTATCATAGTAGGATGGTGGTCCCCGATGTTGATGATCTGAGAAAGCTAGTACTCGAGGAAGCACACACATCGATGTATGCAATGCATCTAGGTGTCACCAAGATGTATCATAATTTGAAGGACCTGTATTGGTGGTCTGGCTTGAAGAGATATGTAGCCGAGTTTGTGGCTAGGTGTGCGGTATGCCAGCAAGTCAAGGTTGAGCATCAGAAGCCGGCAGGTACGTTGCAATTGTTGGGTTATAGGGGAGGCAGAGAAGGCAGCGGAAACAAAAAAAAAATCTCCTCCCCAAACCCAGAACAAGGAAACTTGTCAACGTCTATACAATAGGAAAGGATGGTTTGTGGAATCATACCTTGTCCCGAGGCTTGCTCGGCGACAATACCTCGCGGCTTGTGCGGTCTTCACCTCTGGTCTTGGACGTTGACTGTTTAGCTCCTGGTCTCACCAGGACTGACGACTCCTGGTCTCACCAGGACTGTCAGGATTGACAGCTGTCCTCTGAGCGGCATAAATCTCCCGCCTCTGAAGTAGTCCACACGGACCACCTGGAACTCCAATCTCCTTATCCCATAAGGAATTGGAAGGATTCGCACCCTCCAGTCAGCGTACTAGTCACCGACACACTCTCCTGCCACCAGTCGCTTTCTGTAGTTGTCTTTCCCTTGTTGTGCCTCCCTTATCGGGTAGCACTTGCTCGGGCTCTCTCGGTTACCAAAACCAGAGAGAATGACAACTTTACAGAGCAACTGGTTGCACTGAGTTGTTCTCTGATAAGCCCCCAATATCCCTATATATAGGAGGGTCATGGGATAGGGTTCTCTATCCCGGGCAATGTGGGACTAAAGTAGGAGTAGAAGGGTTCGAGATTTTCCACAAAAACAACCAACTGCGCAACCTGAACCGATCGTTTCATTTCTAAAATGTTTGGTTGGGGACCTGAGCCGGTCGGTTGACATATCAACCGATCAGTTGGGACCCATGAAACGGTCGATTCACTTCTGAACCGGTCGGTTCGTGGTCCTGGTCAGTTCCCGATTGACTTTTTCCTCTTTTGTTTCTAATTGGTACCAAATACCAATCCTTGTTCCAATCAAATTGGGCAAGTGAAACGAAAAGCAATTTCTCACCAACCTGACTTTCCCAACTTGCTCAGTTGGACCAGTTGAACCGATCATTTCAACACTTGAAGCGATTGTTTCACCCTATCCATCAGCCGATCGACTCACCATCTGAGCCGATCGGTTCACCAAGCTCAGCCGATCGGTTCATCACATGAGCCGATCGGTTGGGAGTGCAGATTGTGCAGAATCAGTCAATTGTAGTTTCAATCAATCCGATACTCCAATCAATGTGTCCAACACCTTGAACATTATGACATTGAGCTATCAATTGATTGAGTGTTTAATTGAACTACTAAACTCCTTTAGTAATCAATCTAAACATTGTTTGTGGACAAAACTCCTCTTCCAGCTTAAATCCTATGTGTGTGACCCTTTAGGTCCATTTTACGTTGGCAGTGAAAGTCCATAACACTTATGACTTCACAAGAAAAGGGCGGTGCCTAGTCACACATCAGTGCTACCCAAGTGAAATAGAAAGTTGGAGAACAACTTTCAATCCTACAATCCATGAATGGTGTTATAGTGAATGTATAATTCCTTTGTCACTGATATCCCGAATGAACTCGAGGCATGGAACAGTCATCCTGTCAACGTTCATTCACTTTCTTGATCTCAGAATAGATTGGAAGAGATATGTATGACATCAATATCACATACTGATTCACACATGCATGCACGCCTTTCTCAATCCTACTTATCAAGTGGCCATGGATATCAAACTCCCTCAGGAGGGACAAATCCCATATCTATCACTCACCCCTCAAAAGCCCCATGTGTCAAAGCCACCCAGTCATCACCTTTATAACAACCCATATTTTAGGACTGCGTTTGATGATGTCTGTGGGCTCTGATCTCCAAACCACGATATAAATACGATTCAAACTTAGCGGAAGCGATTCAATTAATAGCGGAAGACAAAAATCACGGGAAATTAAAACTTTTCGAGACAAGAGCTTGAATCCATAAAAGCTTCTTTCATAACAAGAGATAAAATGTTTACATCTCATGATAATTACTTCTTGAGTAATTATATACAACAAGACACAAAATCTCAAGAACTCATAACAAAAGACTCCAAGACCTGAGAGTACAGAGGACACATAGGACTGACTCTAACTACACCACATGGCAGGCTAAATCTCCACCTGAGATTTACTGCTGCTCCTGGTGTTGCTGCTGCTGGGACTGGTCACCTGTAGACCGGTTCCTCCGTCTCCGACGTCCACCTAAAAAGTTGAAGTCTACGGGGTGAGACAATTTTACATAATTGTCCCAGCGAGAGTTATAACTCTCCGCCAGAAGCTTTATTATAACATCAAAGAATATCTTAAGCAGTAAAGCTTTCAAAGTATTCAATAGCAGTTGCAGCTATAAACAAGAGCTCAACATTTATGAGACATGAAGAATATAAGCACTATTACAGTGTATCATCAATCAACTAACTCGTAGTTATCTCTAACAGGTATACTACGCGGTTGATTATGTTTTACAAACAATATTATGCCCTGTGGAGATGAGGCATACCACTCATACTCCAACTGATCGCTAAGAAGTCACATCAGTATCATACATAGGTCATTAAGAGAGCCAGATTCTCATGACCTTCACCTTCCTCAGTCAGTAAGAGGATCACTTGTAGGACATCTTGTGTCTCTACTATTATAGCTCACCAGGGTAAACTGGTCCTTTGCTATTTTAGAGTTACAGTGGCGTTCTGTACTCTCTTCGTCATCAGGAGATTTCATGTTTATCTCCACTGATACGGATATCTATGTTTTCTTCATCATCAGGAGGTTTCATGTTTACCTACTACTGATACGGTATGGGATTGTAGTGAAGGATTGACAGATTACATATCTACATCAAATTCCTACACTAGGATGTAAGGTTCTACACATCCATATACCCCACATACTCAATAGTATGTGATCCAGGAGTTCCCTTAGGAAAACCTGTTTCACCATCATTTGATCTCTGACAATGATGGGTCTATGATCAGTGATCTACATTATACTTGATTAGTTAGGTACATTTAGTATTCTTTTAACACCATACATTGTTCTTCAAACAATAACAGTAGCATAACAGCTATAAAAGGAGAATACTAAATGTAACAAGCCTAACTCACATCAATCATCATTTCTCATTATACTCATCCCAAGTCATCTCTAAAGCATGACCTTGATGGTATTCATGGCTCTCACAGCCTCATTAAATCATAGGATGCCACTGACAAGGCATCAAGATATTTTACTTATTCATAAAGCTTATAACATGCTTTTAATGAATGTAATATCATTATCCATACCTGGATATGATCACCTTCATATCAAAACCTGCATGGTTAATTCAACTGATAAAGGTAATTCAAAACAAGAAATACACTTTCTACTCTTGTCATAAGAGCTAAATTCTCTGATTCTCATCAATTAGAGTTTAATACTCATAATGCATGTCATTACCCTTGAATTAGGGTTTACTATTCACATTACATGTCATCACCCTTGAATTAGGGTTTACTATTCACATTACATGTCATCACCCTTGAATTAGGGTTTACTATTCACATTACATGTCATCACCCTTGAATTAGGGTTTACTATTCACATTACATGTCGTCACCCTTGAATTAGGGTTTACTATTCACATTACATGTTATCACCCTTGAATTAGGGTTTACTATTCACATTACATGTCGTCACCCTTGAATTAGGGTTTACTATTCACATTACATGTCATCACCCTTGAATTAGGGTTTACTATGATCTCACATTGGTGGATCATATCCTAATCATGCACATTCATGTGTATTGAAGGTTCTTTACTTAAGTTTTCACCCAAAAAGGGTACTTTCTCTCTCTTAAGATACTTTCTCTCTCCTCATACCAGTAGATGGTGATAACACCACTCTGGATCAGGTTGGGATAAGTCCTCTTTGGTTAACATAAGCCAAAACATCACTATCATGTGATTAGGGTTGAATTTGAACAAGGTTTTACTCAATTGAACCCCTCAAGGGTATTTTGGTAATTCACCCCATTGATCACCATCATGGGTTAATTCATTAGTCACTTAGTCCCCTAATGTCCTAGGTTACCATTAGGGTTTAGATTTGAGCATCATTGAACCATTTACATCTTCAAGTGATTAAGTGAAATCAACCTTTGAAAACCTCAAACGGTTTCAACCTTCAACCTCCAAACGGTTTGAAACCGTTTGGATAAGTTGACCGTTTGCTAGGGTTGACTCCAAGACCGTGTGACCTTCAAGATCATTTGCCCAAACCGTGTGAGGGTGTAGACCGTTTAACAAGTTTGACTTCAAGACCGAGAGGGCTTACACGGTTTGAGACCGTTTGGTGTCTCTCGATCTTGAGATCGTTTGAGTCCAAACGGTCTTGAGACCGTGAGGCCTCACACGGTCTTGAGACTGTGTGGACTCAAACGGTCTTGAGACTGTGAGGTCTCAAACGGTCTTGAGACCGTGAGGCCTCAAATGGTCTTGAGACCGTTTGGTCCACTTGGTCTCAAACCGTTTGGACCTCCAACATGGTTCAATGATTTCAATCGTTTATGATTATCAATGTTGAAGCCTCCAAATGGTCAAAGCCATGGTAACCACTTATAGATTGAGTTAATTAGGGTTATGCTTAACCAATTGGTCACTCAATTGACCCTCAATTGTTATCCAATTAGGGTTGAAGTTGGTTCAATTAAGGTCTATCAACGTTCAACCATCAACACTCAACAATGTGAATCAACACAAGGTTGAACCCTTCAATTGAGCTCCAATTGGGCCCAAACTTGGCCCAAACGGTCTTGAGATCATGTGGACAAACTCCACACGGTCTTGAGACCGTTTGACCAAGATTTCATCAAAATCTAATGTGATTTGATAGGAGTTGAACCTTGATTGAGTCTCAAATCAGTATTTTGATTAATTCAATAACCTATTGCAATTGGGCCCTCAATTGATCAAATTACCTTAACCCTAGACCTCCAAACGGTCTTGGGTTGTCACCACATGGTCTTGAGACCGTTTGGATGAGTTCCAAATGGTCTTGAGACCGTTTTCCCATCCAACTTTTGTATTCTAGTGAAAATTCTTCAAGGTTGGATCTATTGAGTTGATTATCATATCAATACTTAATTGCAATGTAATTTGGTATCTTTATACCTTCAGTTGGTCAACTATACTTGACCCCAGACCTCCATACGGTCTTGGGTGATTCCCCACACGGCCTTGAGACCGTTTGGTTGATCCCCAAACGTTCTTGAGACCGTTTGGGTTAATCAACCCAAAAACACTTAATCAATTCATTGAGATTTCAGTACTGATTTCAATTAGGGTTTGCCCTAGTAATCACCCTTCAACTCTTAGCTCGTTTGGAATTAGTCCATCAAATTTGGTGAGTTGTTGATCAACATTATTATGAACAGTAATATCATACGGTCAATGCCTGGTCAACATTCTTACACGGTCTTGAGACCGTTTGCCCAAAAAGGGCGATTTCAACAGATTGGAAATCAGGAGTAAATTCAATTAAAGTTGTTGATTAAAAAGGCCATATCTCACGATTCCTTTGGAGTTATCATCTCAAATTTTGTGGGTGATTAGAATACATAATTATAAACAGAAATCTTATACGGTCCACGCTCGGTCAATGCGGATAAACGGTCTTGAAGACCGTTTGCCCTTACATGGTCCTGAGACCGTTTGCTCACTACACGGTTTTGCAAACTGAGAGAGCAATTTGTGGAGACCATTTAGTAAAGTGAAAAGTAGTGGATTAACTTTGGAAATAACGTCTGCATCTCCTAGCTCAAGAACAGCAAGGATTTCTCACGGATTTGCTTGCCAGGTAGCAAAGGAAGGTAGAGAAGAAGAAGTACTAGCATCTAAAAGCATAGAAAGATGTATATAATCAAAGCATAGGTTTAGAGTTATAAAACCCACCTAAAGCTTGCTCCTTGAGCTCCAAGCTTTTAATGGCGTCCTTGAGCTTCCATAGGTCGGCCAAGGTGAAACCTCCAGGGAAAGTCGAGAAGAGATGGCTAGAAAGGTAGAGCTATGTGAGCTAGCCATCAATTTGACCTTGAATTCGAGTTCTAACCATGAACTTAAGCAAAAGGGAGGATTCAAACCTACCTTGCACTCCTTGGTCGTCCTCCTGAGCTCCAAAGCTCTTCTTTAGTCGGTTTGGTTGAATAGAACAGTGAAGGAAACGAAGGGAAAGTTCCCTTTCTTAGAGAGGTGGAGAGTATATATACTTGGGGTGAGATTTTCAACATAAGCTCATAAGTTCTCCATATTTTCAACTAAGTCCCTCCATCCTTCTATGCTCGTCCCTTCATATTAATTCTAAGGACAAACCTTCTTCTAAGGTCAAGAAATGAGGGCAAAGAAGATCAACCTATTAGTTAAGCATACACATAAAAGGGCTATAGCACATACACCTTGATTATTCAATCACAAAGGTGTTTTTTTCATAACTTGATTAATCAATTGAAGTGACCTTTCATCATTTCTTCTCTAAATGATGACAAGAGTCTTAAAAGATATTTTAGATGATGTATTTTACAAGTTGCACCCCTCAAATTGGGTAAATTGCACTTTTCTCCAATTTAGGGTTTTCAAGCACCGGGATTGCTTCCACAGCTGCACCCTGGTGCCCAAGCTTGGGAAATCCCTCAAACCTTACCATCATCATTCTCATGATGTCTCAACATCATAGGAACATCTCAACATGTGCAAATTGCAAGTTAACCCTTCTAACTGGGTAATTTGCACATAGGTCCCTGTATTACAAAACAATGCTACAACTTTATATAAAAAGGAGCAAAAACTAAAATATATGTTTCTGAGAAACTTAATTACATGCCCAAAGTTAATCACAAGGATTTAATTACATATTTAGGCAAAACACCTAGGGTTAACTAATAACCCAGGTCAGGGATGTTACAATGTCAAAGTGTGCCCAACGACATGTATTGAGTGTAGTGATTTCAGGTCAAAGAATCACACTCACCACCATCACTGTGAGTACTGACTGTGACTACCATGTCATGGTTCCATGTGTCAAACTCACGGTGGGTATGTCTGGTACACTTGTTCTCTAACAAGTACCTATGTGTTTGGTTTGATATCTCTATATCATGACTAATGAGATTCTGTCATCAACAACCACCACAATCTAGTCTTGTGTGTCATTGCTGTCTATCTAACTTCCACAATGACATCTGACTAGGGACATAATGAGAATGTATAAACTCTTAGCATCTGTATGATCTCATCATTCAGGTCCTGAACCTGAAGGCATACGTCATTGAGTACTGTCATTCTCTAGACATGCAATTTGTTCTATCACTATCTCATATGATTGAACCAGAGAGATTTGGAAGCTTGCCTTTGATGTTTATCAAATCAATCTTAATGTATCCCACCAATCATCCCATGAGTGGCTCTCAGGGCATACATACCAACAACAACCCATGCCAATACCGCAGTGGAAATGGGATCATATAACCATGGATTTCATAGTTGGTCTACCAAGGACAACTAAGAATCATGATTCCATTTGGGTGATAGTGGACAGATTGACAAAATCTACTCATTTCATACCTGTGAAGACAACGTATACATCAGAGAAGCTTGCTCAGGAATATTTGAATGAGATAGTACGCTTGCATGGTGTACCCGCAACGATAGTCTCTGACGAAGGACCCAAGTTCACGAGTCATTTTTGGGAACAACTGCACAAAGCTTTGGGAACGCAGTTGAGGTTCAGCACTGCCTTCCACCCGCAGACAGATGGACAGTCTGAAAGGACTATTCAGACTTTGGAGGATCTTCTCTGAGCATGTGTTTTGCAGTTTCTAGGCAGTTGGGATGTGCTTCTTAGTTTGATAGAGTTTGCCTACAATAATAGTTACCAGCAGAGCATCGACATGGCTTCTTATGAGGCTCTATATGACAGGAAGTGCAGATCTCCTCTATGTTGGTATGAGTCTGGTGAGTATCAGCTTTTGGGTCCTGAGTTAGTGCAACAGACAACAGAGAAGATCAGAGTGATACAACAAAAGTTGAAAGCAGGACAGACAGAAGTCATACGTAGATAATCACCAACGACCTTTAGAGTCTAGGTGGGAGACAAAGTGTATCTCAAGGTCTCACCTTGGAAAGGCATGCTGAGGTTTGGCCAGAAAGGCAAACCGGCACCCAGGTATATGGGGCCATACCCGGTAATAGCAAGTGTTGGCAAGGTAGCTTATAAGCTAGAGCTGCTGCTAGAGTTGCACATGTTACATCTGGTGTTCCATGTCAGCATGCTGAAGAAATGTCATCCAGACACAGGGACAGTTATATAGCCAGTTGAGGTTGAGCTCGATGAAGATGTGACCTACGAGGAAGGTCCAGTGATGATCCTTGACAGAAGAGTAAAGAAGTTAAAAAGGAAAGACCTGGTTCTTGTGAATGTTCTTTGGCATCATCGTGGTGTTGAGGAAGCCACATGGGAGCTTGAGGAAGAGATGAGGAGGAAGTATCCCTCACTTTTCTCTTCAGATTTTGGGGATGAAATCCCTTTGTAGAGGTTTATGGCTGGTAAGGACCCTAACCTCTATTTTGGGCTTATCCTTCTTGCTTTGCCTAAACCTGGTGTTTAGTTGCTTGCTAATCACCTCAAGTGGTGATTAGGGTTTGTTTGTGCTTTGTTGAGAGTTGAAGGTGCTACTTGCAAATAACCCAAGTTTAGGGTTGATGAGCAAGTTTGTCACCTTGAGAGATGTTTCTCTCTCTCCTTGCATCCTCTAGAGTGGAGAGGATGGGTTGGGCTCGTTGGTTGAGTAGCCTTGGGATTTGTTGAGCCTTGTTTTACTTTGTTTGGGCTTTGCCTTGCCTTGATGGGCCTTGTATCGGGCAAGGGAGTGTTTGGGTGCTTCTGTCGGCCTAGTGTGTGTCGGCCATGGCTTGTGTCGGGCATGAGTGTATCGCCCATGAGGTGTGTCGGCCTTTGACCACATTGACCTTTGGCATCGTTTGTGTCACCCCCCCCCTTGTGGACACTTGGTGCTTGATGCTTGCATGTGGCAAATGCCTTGGACATGTGGATGTGGCGAGATGAGAAGGTGGCATTGCCCATGGATGAGTGTCCCTAGGTGGGCGACTCCTGCCTTGGTTCCCCCTTCATCCTCTTCTATATATACCTTCCCTTTCACTTGCTTAGGATCCCTTTAGTTCTTTGTTTCCTCCCTCTTCCTTGGTGCACGATACACCTTCCCTTGGCATAATTGGTGGCTAATCCCTTTGAAGGAGTTCTCTTCTTCTTCCTCTAGCTTGGTGGCCGAACCATAGGTGAGTCTTGCTTCCTTGGTGACCGAAGGTGGTGTTCCTTGGAGCTAGGAGCTTAAAGCTTGGAGCTTTGGAGCTTGAGGAGCTTGCTTAAGGCGGGTTACATAACTTCCAACCCTAACTATACTACCTTCTTTTATGTTGCATGTTCATATATGATCATGATCGGCCATGCATGTTGTTAGATATGTTTCTTGCTCTAGCATGTACCTTTAAGCTTGTGGATATAGTGATCATGTTGTTGATGATGTTGTCATTTCTTGTGTACCTTTGGACCTAGTTGGCCGAACCACTACTACAGAACACGCCTTTGGCGTCGGTTGTTTAACCCCTTTTAGCGACGGTTCTCAAGCGACACCTATGTGGGCACCGCTAAAGGTCGAACTCTTCGACATCGGTTTTACAACCGACGCCAAAAGGCTTCGCGCCACCAAAAACGCGCCAGCAGGGCACCTATATGCGTCGGTTAGGTATAGTATGCCGATGCCAAAAGGGTTCGCGCCACAAAAAGGGCACCATCTACGACACTTTCTGCGTCAGTTTTCCAATAAAAACCGACGCCATATTTCCAGACGCCACGACCGTGCTTCCCTGTACAGCCGTGTTTAGTACTATAGGCATCGGGTTTATACTAATAACCGACGCCATTTTCCGCCACGGCCGTGCTTCCCCGCACGGTCGGGTTGTTTGTCACATTAGGCGGCAGTTGTATCCAATAACTGACGTTGTAAGCCTTTGATGATGGTGTTCTATAAATAACCGACGCCTATGTTTTAATTTTTTTTTCTTATAAGTTTGCAGGCCTGCTGTGGTTGGTCAGTAGGATGAGAACTTACAGTTCAGTTTTCTGAACTGCAGGTTTACGACATCCATTGATATCAACCAACAAACATGCCACAAACCTGCAAAATCAACAAATATACTTTTCACACAAGTAGATACATTGATACATTCAGACATCAATTCAATTCTCACATTCACACATGTAGAAACATTCAAATACATGTATAAACATTCAGACATGTACAAACATTCAGAAATATTCATTTACAAAATATCATTCAACATCGCTATCAGCATCCCAATTATATTTTACAGTCTCCACTGCTTGAATGGCTCTTGCCCATTCTTCTCTTACTTCATTTAATACTTCCATCGTGTATGGAGCATGTACATATTTTAAGTATTTACCTATAGTGTGGTCAGTTTTAAACACCTGCAAAGAGAATGATGTATATATATAAGTAATAATATAAAAATAAGATTGATATATTTCATACTAACTAATGAGACTATATATAATACCTCATGTATGGTATCAATGTCTAATGCGGCATAACAAGTGCAACATGCACAAGTGCATACAACCAATGCGGTATTGATGTCCAATGCGGCATACAATACATAAAGTGCAGCACACACAAGTGCTTCAGATTCATATAACAACATGACAGACTATTACATATATAGTGCATAACAACAGCAGCGCTGAATTTACATACAACACTAGCTTAGTACATATATTGTGGGACTAAGGTGACAAGTTAACAGGAGGACAAACAGATTTCACCACGAGTTAACATTGAATAAGGTCTATTAACCTACACTGATCTAAACAAGTTTATCAGTACTAGCCTAAGGCACAAGTACCGTTCGTCGGGACAATGACGGTCGTGGAAGCTTAGTGGCCACCAGGGGTGGCCACTAAGCTTCCACGACCGTCATTGTCCCGACGAACGGTACTTGTGCCTTAGGCTAGTACTGATAAACTTGTTTAGATCAGTGTAGGTTAATAGACCTTCTTCAATGTTAACTCGTGGTGAAATCTGTTTGTCCTCCTGTTAACTCATCACCTTAGTCCCATTATATATGTACTAAGCTAGTGTTGTATGTAAATTCGGCGCTGCTGTTGTTATGCACTATATATGTGTTAGTCTGTCATGTTGTTATATGAATCTGAAACACTTGTACGTGTTGCACTTTATGTATTGTATATGTATTCTGCTTCTCTTTGTTGTGGCTTCTTTTGTTGTTTCATGGCTTGCAGCCTATATATCTATATAACCTTAGTGTGGGATGCTTGCTCGTTGAGCATCGTTGATAGCCTAGTTAGTTAGCACATTGATTTGGTTAGTAACACTAAAGGTTAATCTTGAATAGTTGAATACGTAAAAATATATATTAATTAAATTGGGAGTGGCGCTTAATACCTTGAATTCATCTATTTTTCTTTGGGTAACAAACTCCTCCCAGTCTTTGGGGTCCAAGTAGTTCCATTACTGTGTGGCTTCCTTTTTCCTATATTTATTTTTCAAAGAGAATACAAACAAAAATTATTAGTGTAGATTTAGTGAAATACTGATCAATGTCTAGAATTGGAATCAATCAAGAACCTATTCTCAGCATCACGTATGTAATCTCGGGTGAGATTGGTCCTATAGTTCCTTAGGACCCTCCCACAATGTTTAGCATTTGTATTAACTAGAAGATAATGAAACATCAAATCAGAAAATGATATTGATATTAAAAAAGCAAACATTTAGCTTCAATAAAAAAATATAAACATGCATGCCTCTAAAATTGTGATCTTTTATCAATTAACAATCCTTCATTGTGATCTCTGTGCACATATAAGTCATCATTAGCTTCAATATTTTGTGGAGCTGGCAACCCAACTGAGAATGGACCGGAGTCATCATACTTATCATAGTACTCTTCTTCATCTATAGGATCTTCAATGAACTGTCTTTTACCATGAAGAACAACCGATCATTTATCATTTGCAGGATCATCGATATAGAATATTTGTTTCGCCTGTGATGTCAATATGAATGGTTCACCCTTCTCGCCAATCTTTTTAAAGTTCACTAAAGTGAAACCCAATTCATCCACTATAACTCCTTTGGTGTTATCAACCCAATTATATTTAAAGAGCGGAATTTTGAAATCTATGTAGTCAAACTCCCATATGTCTTCAATGACACCGTAATATGACATTTTAGCTTCACGTGGACTCTTATCCTTTGCACTTGCAAAATACATAGTCGACGCTTGAAGAGTGACCCCACTATTTTGGACGACACTCTTATCATCTTGGCGCTTTGTGTAATATGTGAACCCATTAATGTCAAACCCTTCATATGACATAACATTCGGTTTTGGTTTAAAGGTGAGGCATTTGATAGTTTCTGTAATATCATTTGGTGTTTGAGATAGTTGATGTAAGACTTTATCTTCAAACCACTTAGTAAAAGTCTTGTTATGCTCTCTAGCAAGCCACATTGAACTTGCTCGAGGATGTTGTATCTTGATGAAATTGGTATGTTCCTCGATATAAACACTCACTTCGTCCATGTTGTGTAAAATATACAAGTGACCTTGTTCCAACTGCTCATGGCTGATTACTTTCACCCGTGATCCCAAAATTCCTTTGCCCTCCTCAATAATCTTGTCATTAACATGAGTGTTATTACCACTCAGAAAGTCATTGCAAAAATCCATAACCTCTCTCGCCACATAACCTTCAATAATACTCCCTTCAGGCCGATAACAGTTTCGAACATCACCTTTAAAAACGCTCATGTATCGTTCAAAGGGATACATCCAATGCAAGAAAATTGGTCCCAACATTTTCACTTCCCTAGTCAAGTGGACAACAAGATGTACCATGATATCAAAGAATGAAGGAGGGAAATACATCTCAAGATGACATAGGGTAACAACCACTTCTCTTTGCAAATTATCGAGAGTATCAGGGTCAATAACTTTGCTGCATAGACTGTTGAAAAAGAAACAAAGTCTGTTGATTGCAAACCTTACATGCTTCGGCAATATAGATCGAATTGCCACGTGCAACATTTGTTGCATTAGAGTGTGACAATCATGAGATTTAAGACCTATCAACTTCAGATCTTTCATTGATACCAATCTACGGATGTTGGATGAGTAACCCTGTGGCACCTTAACATTTACCAAGCATTCACAAAAAGCTTTCTTCTCCTTTCTAGACAACGTGTAACAAGCGGGAGGTAAGTATGTTCTTTTATTACCCATTTCACATAAATCTGTTAATTCTGACCTTATTCCCATTTCATGTAGGTCCAGTCTGGATTTTATCCCTTCTTTAGTCTTACCTGGTATATTTAACAGAGTACCAATGACGCTATCACAGACATTTTTCTCAACATGCATTACATCGATACAATGCCTGACTGTCAAAGAACTCCAATAAGGAAGATCCCAAAATATTGACTTCTTCTTGAATGAAGAATTTTCACTCCGTGTGGCCATACTACATTGTGATTTCTTACCAAATTCATTGACAATGTCTTTTACTCTTTCATAAACAACATCCCCTGGTATAGGTTTAGGTGCACTCCATTCATCATTCCATCCATTGAATGCTTTGCGCTTCCTATGATGTGGATGGAATTTTGAAAGAAACCTTTGATGACCAAGATATACAGTCTTGCCGCCATGTTTTAGTCTTATTGAATCAGTGTTTTCTTCACATATAGGACACACTTTATCTCCTTTGACACTATATCCAGACAAATTCTCGTATGCTGGAAAGTCATTAATAGTGCAAAACAACATAGTGTGCAAATGAAATGTCTCTCTTCCTGAAGCATCATAGGTCATCACACCTTCAGCCCAAAGTTTCTTTAAGTCATTAATAAGAGGTTCAAGATAAACATCGATATCATTTCTGGGTTGTTTAGGGCCCGATATCAACAAAAAAACATAACGTACTTATTTTTCATACACGGCCAGGGAGGAAGATTGTATATAACAAGCATGACTGGCCAAGTGCTATGTTGGTTGCTCAATGTCCCGTACGAATTCATCCCATCTGTACAAAGCCCAAGTCTTAGATTCCTATCTTCTTCACCAAATTTGGGGTACAATAGATCAATCTTCTTCCACTGTGGGGAATCAGACGCGTGTCGTAGGATCCCATCATTATTTTTCTTAACATCTGCATGCCACCTCAAATTCTTCACATCTTTCGAATTTGCAAACAAGCGTTGAAACCGTGATATTATAGGTAGATATCACATCACCTTGGCAGGAGAACCAGTTTTGGACTCCCCTGAAGTCATCAATTTATACCGTGACACACCACATTTTGGACAATCTTTCAAATCCACATAGTCCTTTTGAAATAATACACAATCATTCGGGCATGCATGTATCTTCTTGGCCTCCATTCCCATTGGGCACAACAATTTCTTTACCCGGTATGTTGAGATTGGCAGCTCGTTTCCTTCAGGAAGCATTTCTTTCAACAAAGTCAATAATGAAGTGAAGCTTTTGTCGCTCCATCTATTGTTAGCTTTCAACTTATACAATCTCAACACAATGATAAGCTTCGTAAACTTAGCACATCCTGTGTATAACGGTATCTCAGTATCATGCACAATGTTTCTAAAGATAGGAGGTGGATCGGTGTGCTCTACCCTACAACTATCCAACATCGCATCAATGATGTCTACTGGAACTGGTTCGTTCACATCTAAATCATCGGAGGCTATTTCTTCTTCCACCCAAGCACTACTATCGACATCCACTGGTTTCGAGTTTGAAATCTCTCCATGCCAGTGCCATTCTGTATAGCTTTGTACAATCCCGTTGCACATGACATGACTTTTGATTTCATCACCAGTGCTGACTTTCAAGTTGTTACCGCAATGCCTACATGGACAGTAGAACCTATCTCCAGGTTCTTTCCTATGTTCCTCGGCAAATCTAATAAACTGATCAAGACCACATATAAACTCTGGGGTGCAGCAATTGCGAATGGACATCCATGATCTATCCATTCTATGATCAAAGAGAAAACAAGTATATATTAGGACAAGATTAGGGTCTATGGTTAACAAATACATGTGATGTCATTCTTATATATAATAAATGTGTACCACCTATCCCATCCTTGAACACTTAATCTCACTAGTAAGTGTATAATGTGTATTGGGTTTTCAAGAAAATTTCGACAGGATTTCCCCACTGTTTTTAAGTACATATGTACTTAGAGAACAAATGAGGAAATGCTATCGAAATTTTCTCAAAAACCCAATACACATTATACACTTACATCCTAAGTGAGATTAGGTATTCAAGAATAGTCCCAAACCGGGGACTATCCAAGATTTACTCCTAATGAGTAAATCTTGGACGGGTTTCTAGGCCAACAAACACAATAATAGATATGTGCATGTTAGGGTTTCATCACAATTAATGTTAGGGTTTCATCACAATTGATGTTAGGGTTTCATCAATGTTAGGTTTAATCAAATAAAATCAAGTTTAAATCTTAAGTACATATGTACTAACATCAAAATTTACTGAATTAGGTCAAACATTAGGATTATAAGCACAAATATATGCAATCAAAAGATTTGTTCGTATCCTAGGATTTACATAAAGCATTACATAAAGATTTGTTCATATCCTTACCAACAACAAGCACGACCGTGGCTGTGTTGGCCTACCACGGTCGTGCTGTCCAGCACGGTCGTGGTAGGCCAACACAGCCACGGCCGTGCTTGCTGTTGGTAAGGAGCTAGGGAGAAGGAAGCAAAGCGGCTAGGGCTACCTGGAGCTAGCATGGAGAAGAGCGGCGGCGAGCGGCGACAGTAGTGGCGGGAGCAGTGGCGACAAGTAGGTGAAGAGAAGAGCAGAGCGGTGCTCACAGTGGCACCAGAAGATGAGCAGAGCAGTAGTGGCGGCGAGCGGCGACGTCGGCGGTGAGCAGAGGCGCACCAGCAGCAGCAGCGGCGAGCAGCATTGGGGGTCGTCGGTGATTTTAGGCGAGAGCGGCGATCACAGGAAAATTATCATGAAGAAATAGGAAGAAAGGGGGAAGATTTGGGTGATCGGGTCTATTAAGTTGGTCAACAACGTCGGTTATCTACAAAACTGACGCCTATTACTCATCAGCGTCGGTTGTTAGTAAAAAACTGACGTCCAATTAGACAATCTTTGCCCTAAATTATTTGGCGGGAACCATTATCAGCGTCGGTTATCAAAGGATTAACCGACACCGAAAGCGGAACTTTCCGTGCAAATATCCTTCTTACATAGGCGTCGGTGAATAGTTACAACACCGACGCTGTATGTGACACAAATTTTTTTCGCTCGAAATTTGGATTTCGTGGGCGATTTAGGCGTCGATTTGTTATACCCAGCCGACGCTGAATACAAAGAGGTACACGTGTCTGGCTGGTCTTTGAATATAGATGTCGGTTTCCCTAAATAACCGACGTTGAATATTGTAGACGTCGGTTTACCTTAATAACCGATGCCCAGAAAAGTGACACTGAATGTTGTTTCTGTAGTAGTGAACCCATAGGTTAGGGTTTCCTTTGGGGCAATACCCCTTTCTCTCCTTGGTTTTGAGAAGTGAGTTTGAGCTCTCGTGGTGTAGGCAAAACCCCTCTCTTACTTAGTCGTTGAGAGGTGAGTCTATGCTCTAGTTGCTTGGGCAACACCCTCCTCTCATCATGGAATTGAGAGGTGAGCCTTTGGATGAGTGATGATCTAAGTTGGAGATGGTCCATCATGTTTCCTGATTTGTGATGGAGGTTGTGCAAAACCCCTCTCACTTGGTTGTTGAGAGGTGAGCCAACTATCTTGATCAATTAGGGTTTTTTGCTAAAGAGTCTAAGGTTGAAGATGACAATCTTGGTGAGGTTCTTGTGCCCTTGCACGATACACCCTTTTGTGGGTTTTAGCTTGGTCGATATGTTCAGTGAAGCCATGTTGGCTTTGTGCCTGATATGACCCCTTTCACCTTGTTAGTATCCTTGGATGAGATGCTTTGGCCGACATGATTTCCTTGCTTTGGATGTCCCCTTAGTCGACATGGTGGTTGATAAGTTATCTCTATTTTGGGTGACATGTTTGGTCTTGAGTTGTCCGATATTTTGTTTGCATGGTGAAACCCTAGTAGGTGCCTTAGTGGTGGCCGATATAAGGTGCTTGACCTAGTTGGATGATAGGTCTGCTTGTGGTGCCTTAGTATTGTTTGTTATAGGTGGGTGACACCCTAGCCTCTTCCTTGAACGATATGAGTAATATGGGTAAACCTTGTGTCGGGCTTGGGGTTTGTGTTTGCACGACACACCCTAAGCTAAGTTAGCTGATATGATGCCTTATATAGTGGCCACCTTGCCCATGCACGACATGATGCTTTGGGTGATAGAGTGCCTTGGCCAACATGAGGGTCCCTTGGACGACATGGTTTGATGGTTGGGTGATAGGGTATCTTGGGCACCATGCTCCTGGTTGATATGATCCTTGTTGAGAGGGTTGGCCGATAGAAACCCTAACCCTAGTAAACGATAGGGTTCTTAGTCGATAGGATAAGTTATGATAATCTAGCTGCTTTTGCACGATACACACCTCTCGTTCAAGCTGCACGACACAACTCAGTGTCGGTTGCTCTCTAGTGTACGATAGGGTGAAGTGTTGATGGCCGATATGGTGACATAAGTGCTTTAGGGTTTGAAAATCCTAGCCGATAGGCTATAATGAGGGATAAGATATTGCCCACTTGTCTTTTGATGAGGGTGGCGCTACCCGCCACACTTATAGTGAGGGAAGTTGGAATCTTTGGTGAAGGTTATGTTTAACCTAGAAATCCTAATAGATGGATTAATCACCTTGAACCCGTATCTATGTTAGTAATGGGATATGATGGTAGGTTGTGAACTAGGGTATATTGGGAATCTAAGATGTTGCTACATAAGATGATAAGATACATGGTTATGATATCAAGAATAGGGCATAGTGTATGCTCATGGTTTGATAACAATAATATGATTGATACATCTTATGCTTCATATAATCATGGATGTTGTTCCAAACATGATAGCATGATAATCATAAAGATCTATGTTTAGTCATTTAAGTTATTTCTCTTGATATGTATGCTAACCATGTAGGTATATTAAATGGATTCATAGCCAGGTAAGAGCTATGAGGTATATGTTCTTTGAATAACACTAAATGATAATAATCCCTGTTGATGAGATAACATGCATCACCAGTATGATGAGATAGGTCTGAGGACCTGATAAAGGCTGAGTGCCTAGTTGAGGTGTTATCCTCTGATGATGAGATAAGGGATTTCTATCCCAGGATGTTGATGCAGGAAGTTGATGCCTTGGGAGGCAGTAGCAATCTGTGAGGAGGGATTGAGATCCCATGATAGTGACAGTGATTATGTAACTCAATGTTGTATAACTTGGTTGCCTCAACAACTCACTTAAAATATACTAATTAATTACAGTGGAACATATCATGTAGTTTGCCCTGGCCATAGATCCATCATCGTCAGAATTTGGTGATGGTGAAACAGGTTTATCCTGCGGGATTATCTGGAGCACATATTGTTGAATATGTGGGGTTTTCTCCTAGTCAAAAATAGGAAGATTAGAGTACAACTGTAGTTGTAGACTCCATATGGTAAAGAGCATGGTGAACAGGCCCATGACTCAATGAGTTAGAGCATGAATGCATTCATAGATCAAGAGCACGGTGATCAGGCCCATGGCTCAAAAGGATACTAGCACTTGTGTCAAGGTGAGCTAGAGATATGGGTAGCTTGCGGAGGTGACCCTAAGGCTGAGGCCATACACTACTACAGAACACGCCTTTGGCGTCGGTTGTTTAACCCATTTTAGCGACGGTTCTCCAGCGATGCCTATGTGGGCGCCGCTAAAGGTCGGACTCTTCGGCATCGGTTTTCTAACCGAAGCCAAAAGGCTTCGCGCCACCGAAAACGCGACAGCAGGGTACCTATAGGCGTCGGTTATGTATCATAAGCCGACGCCAAATGGGTTCGCGCCACAAAAAGGGCGCCATCTAGGACACTTTGTGCGTCGGTTTACAACTACCTAACCGACGCCATATTTCCATACGACACGGCCGTGCTTCCCTGCACGACCATGTTTAGTTCTATAGGCGTTGGTTTTGTACTAAGCACTGACGCGTTTTCCGCCACGGCCGTGCTTTCCTACACGGTCGGGTTGTTTGTCACATTAGGCGGCAGTTTTATCCAATAACCGACGTTGTATGTCTTTGATGACGGTGTTCTATAAATAACCGACGCCTATATTTTAATTTTTTTTTCTTATCAGTTTGCAGGCCTGCTGTGGCTGGTCAGCAGGATGAGAACCTACAGTTCAGTTTTCTGAACTGCAGGTTTACGACATCCATTGATATCAGCCTACAAACAGGCCACAAACCTGCAAAATTAACAAAAAAAGATTCACACAAGTAGAAACATTCAAATACATGTAGAAACATTCAGACATGTCTAAACATTCAGAAATATTCATTTACAAAATATCATTCAACATCGCTATCAGCATCCCAATTATATCTTACAATCGCCACTGCTTGTATGGCTTTTGCCCATTCTTCTCTTACTTCATTTAATACTTCCATCGTATATGGAGCATGTACATCTTTTAAGCGTTTACCTATAGTCTGGTCAGTTTTAAATACCTGCAAAGAGAATGATGTATATATATATAAGTAATAATATCAAAATAAGATTGATATATTTCATACTAACTAATGAGACCATATATAATACCTCATGTATGGTATTGATGTCCAATGCGGCATATTGGATAATCATCTTCATAAATCGTATCACATAGTATGTGCATGCCCATCCGTTGTCTTGTCTAGCGCACTATAAATTGAAACATACAAAATATTAAAAAATACAACTAGCACAACTCACATAAATAATATATACATTGGAGTCGGGAACTTACTTTTACGTTCTCCCAAACTATTGGCTGGTTCTTTTTTCTTGGGACCTTTCCTCCAGCATTTTTGAATGCATCTAAACCCCTACATGTTAATGTAACACAGTAAATTGCATAATTAAATAGTAATGTAATAACAGATGTTAACAGATATAAAAATGAAATATTTCTCACCAGAATAATGGCATTCTCATTATGTGTCCAATTTTAGTATTCAATGTACTCCCCGCAGGATCTAGATAATAAACAGTGAACGTCCCGGGGATAATAACTAGTAACTCCCAATGCCTACCGCTAGAGGTAAAAAAGTTAAAAATTAATAACTCAAAATCCACAATAAAAATGTAATTTTCTTAAGTCCAAATTATAAATAAAGTAAACTTACCTGACATTGAATGGAGCTATTATTATCGTCTTCTTTTGCTGACCAAAAATTGTAAAAGCATCTATACAGTATTGTTGAACACTATCAGGGTCTTTAGCTACCATACTAATCAATGATGGAATCAAAAATCCCACATGATCAAATGCAAATTATTTGCATTGATCTTCGACTAAGTAGTTGCAAAACATGTATTATGTATGCATTAATATATAAGAAACCAGATCACCGGATCTTACATAAGGTATATGGATGTATAAACAATATCTCACCTTATCCATGTCTCTATCATTGATGAATTCAACCAATCATACATAAACAACTCAATAATATCTTGTATAAATAAAGAGCTTTCGTATGATTGACCTGCATAATCCGCTTCTAAAGAAACAATTATAGGGCAATGTATATTATGTGCCCGTAGACAACATGCCATTCCCTTACAAGCAGGACCTAACGGGTATGTTAGGTCAGTTGGAACCCAACTTGGTAATGTAGGAAGTGGAGGTGGAGGCCTAGGTGCTCCGGGTGTCTTCTTTTTAACCTATATATATAATTTCAGATCAGTTGACCTCATATATACACATTAACAATCTAAAATAATGTAAATTTATCTTACAATTTCAGCAGTGTAAACGACATCTGCTTTGGGCCACAATATCACCCCGCCTTCTGCCTCAACAAGTGTATCAATATCCGGGTAGGGATATCAATGTAGCTTCCCTCCAATCGGGTAATACATGTATCGGGCTCACACAAACGTAGCCATGTGGCATTGGAGTCCCGAGAAACGTTGCCCCAGGAAGGGACGGGTAAGCCTGCGCCTCTACAACAATATAGTCTTGCATTTTTATGCGGCATGGCTTCAATGCCTACAAATTTACGTAAAGAATAGTATACATATATACATATCATCTTAAAAACATATCATCTTGAAAAGACTAGCTACAATGTCATAAACAATACTTACAGTAGACGTGTTAGGCGGTGGTGGGTCTACAGGATTACTCTCAGTCTATACATCAGGAGAAGAGTAGGTCGCCGTAGGCTGATTGGAAGCCTGAGATGCCTGCTACCGCACTATTTCTTCCTTGACCTTCTCAACAACGATATCATTGACCTTCTTAGCAACTATATCCTCGACTCTCTTATTCTCCTATACATGGATAAAAACAACATTAGCTTCTTATTAGTGAATTTCCTTTTGCAGTAACATTCTAAAAAAAGAATAGGTTACCTCTTCTTGTGAAAGTCCCACTCTGGGTTTGCGCTGGGATGGCCCAAAGAATGCTTTGATGCCCACACCAGCACCTGCACCCCTAACACATCCAGGATGCTCTGGGTTACCCAGAGCAACTGTCAATTCATCCCTTGTGCCCTGAGGGATGAACATGCTATGTTTCCTCTGCTCATGCAGCTCCCGCTAATCACCATCAACAGAAATTGGTAAGTTAACACCACAAATAATCAATATTCAAATGATTGCTCTAAGAGTTGTATTTTACCATTTTTGCAGCCGCCTCAGCAATTGCGGGCTTCCCTATTTCTCCCTTCTTATTTTGCCTCCCACCTATCCAAACATCATGGCGAGGCAGAGGTGTGCTACCTATAGTAGAGGACTCATGAGTAGCAGTAGACTCCGCCTGTAGTCTTTGGCGAACGCTTGCATAGCCCTTTGGACCCATAGTGTGGTCATGCACATTCAGTGCACGCCTTGCTTTTTGTGCCTCACTGAGGGCCTAGTTAGTATGCACATTAATGATTTGGTTAGTATCACTAAATGTTAATCTTGAATAGGTGAATACAACGTATATTAATTAAATTGGGAGTGACGCCTAATACCTTGCATTCTTCAGATTTTCTTGAAGCAACAAAATTGTCCCAATCTTCCTTGTCTAAGAAGTTCCATTGTTCAAGGGCTGACTTCTTCTTCTTATCACCATCTTTTATGTATTCTCTATTGAGATTTGTCCTATAGTTCTTAAGCATCTTTCCAGCGCGTTGCATCACGCTTTTACGATGCAACTTCTCATCCAATGCAAACAGATTCTATAAAATAGAATTGTTATTAACTAGTATCCAAAAATAGAATTGCAAATAATAGAATTTGTAATCTACAAAATAGAATTGCAAATAATAATAACTCACGCATAAATCCTTCCATATCAAGTCTTTCTTTGCCTGAGGAACTTTATGCCAATTATCACACTTAACACCACAATGGCTTCGAGTGACAACCCCAAGATAGTTTATAAAATGATTGCGGTTCACTCCAATTGCATTTCCTCCATTATCAAACTCCACAACCAATTTGGATCCACTGCCACTTAGCGCTATTAACTTGTTCAACAGAGTGATGCCCCTTTTCTTGTTAACTTTTTGGTGATGCGCATCAAGTTCCTACAGTGCTTCAGTGGGTACATGTGCATCATCAACCTAAAATTTGACAAAAATAAACACACTGAATTAGCCCAATATAGAAATATGGGATATATGACATAACTAGAAGATAATGAATTTTATAGAAATACAGGATATGTTTTTAGAACTTACATTGGTATCCTCTCCATGCTCATCATGGACAACATGTTCATCATGGACTTCATGCTCATCATGGACTTCATGCTCATCATGGACATCATGCTCATCATGGTCAGCCATCTGAAAATGTCATAAAAAAGGCAAACATTTAGCATTTGTATTAACATTCTGATATATAATAAATGTGTACCACCTATCCCATCCTTGAACACCTAATCTCACTAGTAAGTGTATAATGTGTATTGGGTTTTCAATAAAATTTCGGCAGCATTTCCCCGTTGTTCTCTAAGTACATATACTTAGAGAACAAACGGGTAAATGCTACCAAAATTTTCTCGAAAACCCAATACACATTATACACTTACATCCTAAGTGAGATTAGGTGTTCAAGAACAGTCCCAAATCGGGGACTATCCAAGATTTACTGCTAATGAGTAAATCTTGGACGGGTTTCTAGGCCAACAAACACAATAATAGATATGTAAATCATATCATTAAGAGAATGGTTTCATGTTAGGTCATCATAGGTCATAATAATCCACTAGAATGAGCAAAAAATGTCTCATGGTGTTAAAATAGCATAAGATTGTTCATTCTAATTTATACTCTATACAAACAGTAAATAATTTAGTGATTGTTCATTCTAATTTATACCAATGTACAAGTAATATAAAGAACAATGATTGTTCACTTTATAGGCCAACAAACACATGTGATGTCATTCTGATATATAATAAATGTGTACCACCTATCCCATCCTTGAACACCTAATCTCACTAGTAAGTGTATAATGTGTATTGGGTTTTCGAGAAAATTTCGGCAGCATTTCCCCGCTGTTCTCTAAGTACATATGTACTTAGAGAACAAACGGGGAAATGCTGCCGAAATTTTCTCAAAAACCCAATACACATTATATGTACTTAGAGAACAAATGGGGAAATGCTGTCGAAATTTTCTCGAAAACCCAATACACATTATACACTTACATCCTAAGTGAGATTAGGTGTTCAAGAACAGTCCCAAACCGGGGACTATCCAAGATTTACTCCTAATGAGTAAATCTTGGATGGGGTTCTAGGCCAACAAACACAATAATAGATATGTAAATCATATCATTAAGAGCATGGTTTCATGTTAGGTTATCATAGGTCATAATAATCCACTAGAATGAGCAAAAAATGTCTCATGGTGTTAAAATAGCATAAGATTGTTCATTCTAATTTATACTCCATACAAATAGTAAATAATTTAGTGATTGTTCATTCTAATTTATACCAATGTACAAGTAATATAAAGAACAATGATTGTTCACTTTCTAGGCCAACAAACACATGTAATGTCATTCTGATATATAATAAATGTGTACCACCTATCCCATCCTTGAACACCTAATCTCACTAGTAAGTGTATAATGTGTATTGGGTTTTCAAGAAAATTTCAGCAGCATTTCCCCGCTGTTCTCTAAGTACATATGTACTTGGAGAACAAACGAGGAAATGCTACTGAAATTTTCTCGAAAACCCAATACACATTATATACTTACATCCTAAGTGAGATTAGGTGTTCAAGAACAGTCCCAAACCGGGGACTATCCAAGATTTACTCCTAATGAGTAAATCTTGGACGGGTTTCTAGGCCAACAAACACAATAATAGATATGTAAATCATATCATTAAGAGCATGGTTTCATGTTAGGTCATCATAAGTCATAATAATCCACTAGAATGAGAAAAAAAATGTCTCATGGTGTTAAAATAGCATAAGAGTATTAGATCTTGATTCTAGAGTGTACAAGACATAATAGTGACTACTGATTTTGTGGGGTGATATCAATTCATAGGATTTATAGATTCAAATTTAACAAGTGTACAAGTTGCATCATTTTAATACTCTAAATGTGACTAGGTCATAGCACATAAAAGATGGCATTACAAGGAAATAAATACAAATCAGTACATAAATAAATACAAATCAGTAAATAACTTAATTTTAAAAAAATACACAACAGCATTGTGCCTTGGCGCAGCCCAAGCATCGCCCAGGCATCCCAGAGGCCTAACTAGGCTGGGCGTCTGGGTTTGGGACCCTAGGTGAATGCCTGGCCACCTAGGCGTGCCTGGGTGCCGCCTGGGTAGGTCGGCAGGTACCTGGGAAAGTGAGCAGGGCAAGGTCGAGGCGAGGTGAGGTCGACAGGTCGGTGGCGAGGTGAGGTCGACAGGTCGGCGGCGAGGTGAGGTCGAGCAAAGGACTGCCGGCGCAGGGCAGGCGCGGCGAGCTCCAGGACCGCCGACGCAGGGCAGGCAGGTAGCCGTAGGGTGCGGCGACTAGGACCGGAGACGGCGGCACAGAAGGAGCAGGGAGCGGCGGTGGAGCGGCGACAGCGCACAAGCAGCAGCAGCGGTGGGTGGGGGTTGCAGTCGGGCGGCAGCAGCAGCGGGGGAGAAATTCTCGCAATGAAACAGAAGAAAGGGGAAGAGTGGGGTGATCGCGGGGGTATTAAGTTCATAAAAGGTGTCGGTTATCAACAAAACCGACACCTAAACATCTTCAGCGTCGGTTGCTCGTAAAAACTGACGTCCAATTGAACAATATTTGCCCTAAAATTATTTGGCGGGAACCATTATCAGCGTCGGTTATCAAAGGATAACCGACAC
Source organism: Alisma plantago-aquatica (assembly GCA_963693085.1). Classification (NCBI taxonomy): domain Eukaryota; kingdom Viridiplantae; phylum Streptophyta; class Magnoliopsida; order Alismatales; family Alismataceae; genus Alisma; species Alisma plantago-aquatica. The sequence goes on along the minus strand of OY856410.1, from coordinate 976,671,569 downwards.
TGTATGTGACACTTTTCGCGCAAATTCTCATCATACATAGGCGTCGGTTTGTGTCTAAAAAACCGACAATGTATGTGACACTTTTTCTTTTCACTCGAAATTTGGATTTCGCGGGCGATTTTAGGCGTCGGTTTGGTTTACCTAGCCGACGCTGAATACAAAGCGGTACCCGTGTTTGGCTGGTCTTCAAATATTGATGTCGGATTTACTAAATAGCCGACGTGGAATGTTATAGGCGGCGGTTTTTGTAAATAACCGACGCCCAGAAAAGCGACATTGAATGCTGTTTCTGTAGTAGTGATATAAGCATGAGACTGTGGTCCTACTTTGGTTTTCGTGCTCTGACCACGAGGAGGTGAGGTCATGGAGTCCGGCTCTCCCATTGACCTTGTATGGCACCAGTTTTTGGGCTTCACAACCAAAGGTTGGATTTGAGCAGGGACAACTCACTTCCTCAGGGCATAATAAAACATAATCCAGCTGAATAGTATATACTTCTTAGAGCAAAACATGGAACATTGATTTAGGCCTTGCTTATATAGTTGATCTAGTTATACCTTGCAGTTATGTGTACGATCCTTATATTTTGTGATAAGTTCTTATAAATCTTATCTTGTCAACCATGTTCCATAAAGAAATACTTGGTTATATGCCTCCTGGATATCTTGGTAAGATTGATGGTAATAACAGTCCTGCTCAGTATGCTGCTCTTATTATATGTCTTTACCAGCTATCTGCTATATCTACTTTAAACCTTCTGAGGTTTTATAGTTTCGGAGGGGAGTTATGTTTCTCGCTGGGACTGTGTGTCTCACCCCGCTGGTTTACAACCTTTTTAGGTGATCGCGCTAGACGTGGTGGTGGTAGAGAGGTTGCGGCCGAGCAGTAAGAAGAGCAGTAGAAGGCAAGACATGGACATGTTGTTGTTTTAGGTGGTTTTATAGTAGAGTCCTAGAGTCATCCATGTACTCTCAGGTCCTCAGAGGTGTTTGATGACGTTTCACGATGACTAGTTGTTGTAATTTTGTATATCTTGTTGCTGGCCTTACGTGGCCCGTTATGTATGTATAAATAGGTGATGAACTCTGGTGCTGACTATACAGCTGGTTCTGATAAGCTTGAACATATATCAAGGCTTGTAAATGTTTATATAACATGTTTCCTTGTAGGATCTGGATGTAATAGTTCTCTTTCATCTGCTTTCCGCAAACAGTTTTAATTAACCCATTTTTTCGGTAATATGTGGTTTATGGTGTTTCCGCACATTTTCGTGTGGCATTTCGTTGTCTGTGTGATAGCGGGGTGTCACAATTATGGTATTTTCTCTATCCTACTTGTGTAACCATAGCCTTATAGGTGAAATGAATGTCATATCTATGTGAATTCTATGGTGATCCTTGTATAATACAGGGTGGTAATGATGCACATTATTAAGGCACATTGTGATATCAAATATGCAAGAATTATGTGATTGGGTCTAATGACCTGACAACTACCTTGTGCCTAGTTTGAGGTGAAATCCTCTAGAGATGTGATTGAGGGATTGACATCCCATAGTGATATGATATTGATGTTGGCCTTGTATGGAAGTTGCAACATGTGTTGTTGGTGATGGCCTTGTAAATGATAGTGAGACAAGTATCATGTGGTGAAGTGACAAGTTTCATTTATTACGCTTTATAACTTTTGGAGTTGTAACTTTACCCCTATTTTTATAGAACTTGTTTAGGGTTTGCATGTTGTAACTTGATTGATGCACTAAAAGATGCTTAATTGGCATAATTAATCAAAAGAAACCCTAATTGTGTAGATGCCATGTGTCATAGATCCATTCCAGTTTTAGAGCTTGCTGGGTGGTGAAACAAGGCATTCCTACGGGAACCTTAGAGAGAATATTTTTGAATATGTGGGGGTGCAAGTTGATGATACATTCTTGCATCCACAATTACAGGTTTGGAGGATGGCTGCAGTCATGCCTCATGGTGGTGAGATTTATGAAAGACAATAGTGTAACTACATGATTGCCTCTTGTTGAATAGCCATGTGTGAGCATGTTCTCTAGTTCTGTGACCTGTACCAAGGTCAAACTAGTTGTTTCATTTCAGCTTGACTATATGTCAATGTTGGCAGTTAACTTTTATGTGTCTGCATTGTCTCTCGTACTGACCGGGAGTTGTATGGTGAGATCATAGATTCCGAATCTTCCATTAATCTTGTATGGCAGTGATTTTGACTCTATAGCGATTAGTGGGATTTGAGGTGGTACAACTCAAATACTGAGGGCAAATAAAAGATGTAATATAGGTGTGTAGTATATCTGTTTAGGGTTAAACATGACTCACATTGAATGACCCTTTACCTTATTTCTTGGCTGATTTCTTGAATTTTAATGTGGTAAGAGAAATCATCTGTTATACATATTCTGCATATTCCTTATTAATATATAAGATGTTCTACTACTTAGTTGTAGATGACTGAATTTCTTAGATAATGGTAATTACTTTATTCATATCATTTAGTTGAATATGCTCAACCTGATGTTATGGTTATATGCCTGTTTAGCTTTTTAGTGCTTATAATAGTAGCTGGAGGAGAGTTATATCTCTTGCTAGGACATTTGGTCTCACCTTGTGGGTTTCCACATCTTTTATATGGTCGTGCATGATGAGGTAGAGATCATGCGGTTGAGGCTGAGCAGCAAGAGGAGTAGTAGATGTTAAAGGTTGTGCATGTTGCTAGTGTTTTGTAGTAGAGTCTTATGTGTCGTCCTTGTACTCTCAGGTCCTTAGGGGAGGTTTTGTTGTTATGTATATCGATATGAGTTTTGGTAGTACTCCATGGTTGTACAAACATGGTTTGTATGTATATGTGAACATGTTATCATATGTGGCAGGTCAGTGGCATTTTAGTCACTAAACAAAGATATGTGTATATCTTTTGTCATGAGATATCTATTGCAGGTGGTTTCTTGTGGGCATGTGTAATATGTTCCAGCTTTTGTGGTTATGTGAAATCCATTTTCATTTAATGAGTTTTCTGGTAACCTAGTTGTGTAGCATTAGTTCTGCATTTTGTTTTGAGTGATCTCACTTTTGTGTGATGAGTGTGCCACATTTGGTTGGCATCAGAGCTCTAGGTTTACTGAGTCTATATGGACATAGGACTAGGGTTTGTGTCTATTCTAGTATCCTCCAGTATATCTTATGGTAACTTTTGCTTATGTAGAAGAAGAAGAAGAAGAAGAAGAGAAGAAAAGATGTCTGGAGATCACGAAGAACATGTTGCTGAGAGTAGTGTTTCCGCACCAGGTGGTGGTTCCAGGATCTAGGAGAGGGCTTATGGAGTGCCTAAGGAGCCTCGGTTCGACCCAAAAACTATGGCCAATCCTACTTTTAAATCCATGTTTGGACATTTTATGGCCACGATGACACATATGGTGGATAAGATGCCCATACCCCAAGCTAGAGAGGCAGTCCCCAATGTGGAATCACGTGGTTTTGGGAAGACCTTTAAAAGGTCGATGCATGTGGGGGGCGTTGGAGTATGCTAGTATGACATATCCAACATATGGTGACATGTGGTTGACTGAGTTGGAGAAAGCCTTTAAGATTCTCAATATCCCCGAAGTGGATAAGGTGGAGCATGTTGTGTACCTATTGAAAGGGAGTGTTGGCCATTGGTGGGCCATTGAGGTGGAGAAAATGCATGGAGTGCTAATTAGTTGGGAAGAGTTTCGACATGAGTTCGTGAGTTGATACTTCTGGGAGACCTACCTGGATGAGAAGATCACCCAGTTTGAGAAAATTCAACAGGGATCTATGATGATCAATGAGTATAAGGCAAAGTTTATGGAACTTCTGAGGTTCTTCCCACATATGGATGGTATGAATAAGGAGAGGATCAAATACTTTGATAAGGGTTTGAGTTATGAGTTGACGACACCGGTGTCATCCTTAGAGAACAAAGAATAGTTTGCCAAGTTTGTAGAGTTTGCGAGACGGATACAGCGGTCAGTTGTGGAGAAACGTGAGGCGAAAGCCAAGAAGAGACCTACATAGAATCAAGGGCAGTCGTATGCAGGCTTCAAGAAGCCTAGGTTTTCAGCACCTCAGTCACAATAGAAGTCGGTGATTCAGTTGCAATGGTCATTAAGTAAAGGTAGAGGTCATACCTTTCCATCAAAGGAGCTCATAGTGATGCATCAATATCAGTGACAGGGCTATCTAGGCTGTGGTATGAGAGCAAGACATGTTTCAAGTGTTGATAGATGGGGCATACAAGGCCATATTGCCCAATGAAGAATGAAGAGGTGATGAAACAATCGAGACAAAGCTAGCAAGGGTCACAACAATGATAGATTAGCAGCGGTAGAGGTCAAGGACACGGTCAGGGTTCTTCTGGGCAAGCAAGATGAGGATGGGTGTGATAATAGGCAACAAATCGATTCTATACTATGAGTCAGCCAAAAGGAGTGGTCAACCCACGAGACATGATATGTCAGATGAAATTATTTCATTCTGATATTTCTACATCTTGCTTTTTATCTATTCTGGTTGACCCAGGCACGACACACTCTTTTGTCACTAGAGAAGTGATAGCTAGTTGTTCTTTGCATGTTATATGTAGACGTGATAGTCTTCATTTAGAAACCCCTTTGGTTGGTTCTGCCGAGTTGTGGGAGGTGTGTCCTTCCTGCATTCTTTCTTTCTCAGGACGCAACATACAACTGGATCTTATATCACTTGATATGCATGGATTCGATGTGATCCATAGAATGGATGCTTTGAAGAAATACAAGGTAGTCTTGGACTATAGTTCTAAAGTGGTGACATTTGTTGATGATGATGTTTCATTGATCTTACAAGGGGATAGGAAGATTCTTCGGACGTGTTAGGTGTCAGCAACGGTGGTAGAGAAATTGATGAGGTAGGGCTGCAAAGCATTCTTGGCACATGTGATGGATACTAAGGCAAGGAGTCCTAGTATTTAGGAGGTGACATTTGTTTATGAATTTGAAGATGTGTTTCTAGAAGATTTTCTAGGTATTCCTCCACCTCGAGAGATTGATTTTGAGATAAATCGGGTACCCTTCATGCAACCGATAGCACATACCCTATACAGGATGGCACCAGCTGAGATTTTAGAGTTGAAGAAATAGTTGCAAGAACTGCTTGAGAAAGGCTTTATTAGATCGATCATGTCTCCTTGGGGTGACCCCGTGCTGTTCATGAAGAAGAAGGACTGATCTATGAGGTTGTTCATTGATTATCGATAGCTGAACAAGGTGACGATCAAGAACAAGTATCCCTTACCGCGTATATATGACATGTTTGATCAGCTGAGGGGTGTTGTAGTGTTCTCAAAGATAGATATGAGGTCAGGATATCATCAATTATGAATCAAGGTGGATGACATACCCTTGTCATATTTTAGGACTCGATATGGTCAATATGAGTTTGTGGTTATGTAGTTTGGGCTAACCAATGCACTGTCATTGTTCGTGGACTTGATGAACAGAGTATTTCAGTCATATCTTGAGCAACTAAGACTCTTTCCCTATATTCTTTATCTGTGGAGAAGTTTACACAAACTTCACCAACCTCCAAGATCCTTTCACAAAAACATCACTCGCCTCTTGATATAAGGCCTTCTCCCTCCTTGTTGATCTTCTTCGCCAATACTGGGATAATTGGATCGCTCGCTTAAAAAGTGTGGAAAATCACAGGGATGAGACCCAAGTGCTAACAATATTGATATAACACCAGAAACACAAATTAATTGCTAGGAAGTATACTACGAAAGAAAACGGGCACTACTATAAAAAAACATTTTTACAACAGTTCATTTTTTCATTTTACAACAGGTGCTAACTGTTGTATTAGATCGTGTGGTCTTATGAGGGGGTGCTTTTCACAACATGTGATGCGCATGTTGTAATACATATATTTTATACAACAGTTGAAACATGTTGTCTTTCAATGAACCCCCTTTGTAATATGGGTATTTTATACAACATGTGGTGCACCTATTGTAATATATATATATATATATATATATATATATATATATATATATATATATATATATATATATATTACAATAGCTGAACCATGTTGTCTTTCACTAAACACACCCGTTGTGATAGGGTTTTTTTTACAACATGCGGTGCATCTGCTCTAATACACATTGTGCAACAACTGAAGCATGTTGCCTTTCACTAAACATGCACATCGTAATAGGAGTGTTTTGTACAACATGTAGTGCGCCTATCGTAATATATATGTTTATACAATAGTTGAAGCATATTATATTTCATTAAATATATTCATTATAATAGGAGTGTTTGTACAACATATGGTGTGCCTGTTGTAATATATGTACTTTATACAACAGGTGGTGCATGTTGTAGTTCACTAGACACACCTGTTGTAATAGGGGTCTATTTTCCAGACACACCCGTTGTAATAGGTGTGGATAACACAATATGTATTGTTTGTTATAATATCACACCTTTTACAACATATCATTAATTGTTGTATTTGAATAAAGTTTGACATGTCATATCAAACCAATTTTATTGATCAAATTAACCATATTTTAAAAAAAGTATAATAAATAGGAAATTATACTTTTTTTATTTCATAAACAAGCACATAGTTGAACAAATTTCCATCAAACCTTGAAAAAAACTTGCACTGAATTTAATAAATAATCAATCATCCATATAAAGATTCAATAATACAAAGTACTGAGTACACACTCTAGAATCAAACTAAAAATTAACTATAAAGGTTTCACACATTGGTCTATACTAAAGAACAAATGTCTCCCCCTCATGTCACATACTCTAATGTGTGCTCAAGAACATATATCGCCTACTCATCTAGGACCTCATCGATCTCTTCTTGGCTGAAGCAACGAACAATATACTCCAAATAATACTGCAATCATATGTCATATATATCAACATATTGTAATTTATTTAATGTATTTAGAAATTTTAACAAACTGAAAGAATATAATGATAAGTAGCTTATACATTCAGGAATAGTTCTAATTTTTACATCAATGATGTCTCTCATGTACTTCAGCACATAATACCCACAATATGTATTGTTTGGTTGCTTTAGGCACTGTATGAAATAAATATGAGATAAATAGAAATAGCATTTTAATGTGCTAACGGTTTAAGAGTATTCTAACATATTTTCTCGTGAATAAATAGGTTTATTCAACCAAGAGAGATAAAATGTGAGATCAACCTTACATCTAGAACATTGCATATATAAATAACATTGTATCCACTGGCATTGGCATAACTGACGGAAATAAATAAGAAATGACATGAACGTTTAGATAAAGGCACTGGAATAACTCAAAGAGTTGAAGAAGAAAGAACATAAATGTTAAGATATGGGCTTAGTATGACAAGTATCAAAAGTGATAATATATAATTCACAAGATTTTGATTAGATCACAACAACCAGATTCATTGATTTTCATGAGTACATGTATCAATAGTGAGTCTAGATATTATCATGGCCAGATCCAAGTTACAAGTAACTGTATAAGGTAAATCTAAAGATTTAGAAAAACATTTTTTAAGTTTGACCAAATAGACATCGTCAAATAATCATAAAAGCTCATCATTTAATTACAAAGTAGAACTGGAATGATATTCAAGTTTTGAGAGTAGTTCCACTGGTTTCCTCTCAATTTTCTGAGAAAATCGACAACCTATATGCCTTGATTGGATCATCATGCATGATTTGTGATCCAATTAAAATAGGGTTAATATCATTCATTTTCATTAGAAATACATGTTAGGGCCGACTACCAAGTTAATGGGCTTGGTTGGCGCGGGTCTAGTTGCCCCGGACTGACTGAGAGATGGGGACGGTCGTCCCTTCTGTTGGTGTATCCCCATACGTGTGAATGGAGACCGACAACAACACTCTCATCAGAGTCGCAAAGGCTTGCAATTTTAGGCCGCAAGAGGTCCTGTTGTGAAGCCGATCGATCTTGGCCTCATGCTAAGAACCCGATGGAGGTCTTGGGATACGCCAAAGTGGTGCTGACTAGGAGATCTCTGGAGGCGGCGCTGCAAGATAGAGAGGAAGAAGCGAAGTCAAGATGGGATATTTGGGACAATTTTGTCATGGAAAAATGTGGCTATAGAATGAGAGTGAAGTTTCAGAGTCATTGTCATAGTTTTATTAGTGAGAGAGGTAGATCTATGATTTTTTAGTTGGGAGGATTTCCATAATTGGAAGATATGATAGAGGTCCCTCCCAAATCGAGTTTTTAGCATAAAACTACTCATTCAAGGGATTAAAATATTCATTATGAGTAGATAAATTTTATGGAAATAGAATCAAGAAGAACGGATCAGAGATGTAGCGTGGAAAAGGAGAGGGAGAAATGGACTATAAAGTTAGTTTTCATATTTAGGCGAGGTTGAAGACAATGTTGTGGGTATTATATCATAATCCAACAAGTGTTGCACACACGTTAAATGAACTGAGGGCCCAATATAGAAACTAGGGGCTGGGAAAAATAAATGTCATGTATTAAATGAATCAATTTCTTACTTAGGCAACTTTATTGCCAAATTCAAAAATTAATATCTTCTAAACCGTAACTTAAAATGCATTCAAATTTTGGACATTGCTTCATATTCAAATAACCTACATCCTTATAAAAAAGTAAATCAAAATCAAATTGTTTGATCTCTCAAATAAATTATTTATCATATCTTTCCTTGAAGGGCATAAAATAATTTATTGTTATTTCTTAATCTTCCAAAACTCACCAAAATATCCAATCTATACTCAGAATTCTCCAATAAAAAAATTCACCTCATTTGGATAAATAAAACATCATATATTAACTTTTACGGTTTCAGTGAAATAATATAAATGTCTTAAACCATTAAATTTAGTTCGAATATAGTTCTCATCTAATTTTTTTGAACCATCAAACAATTTTAATTGGTCTAAAATTTAATATCACACTTTAATACTACCGTAACAACTATTTCTTCAAATTTCATTGAAAAAAGTTCATTTAGCCATCTAACTAAAATATCTCTAAAATATCATTTTTTAGTTGGGAGGGTTTCCGTGGTGGGAAGCTATGGTGTTGACCCCATGCCAAATCGAGTTTTTAGCATCAAACTGCTCATTTAAGGATTAAATATTCATATTAATGAGACAAGTTTAATAGAAGAAGAATAAAAAATGGATCAGAGATGTAGCGTGGAAAAAGAGAGGAAGAAATGGATTACAAAGTTTATTTCCATCTTTAATGGAAAGTTGAAGACAATGTTGTGGTCATTATATCATGATCCAACGACTGTTATCCACACCTTAAATGGAAGGGACACACAATATAGAAACTAGGGGCTCGGACAAATAAAATTCATGTATGAAATGTATCAATTTCTTAGTTAGGCAACTTTATTTTGAATTTCAAATATTAGTATCTTCCAAACGGTAACTTCAAATGCATTCAAATTTTGAGTATTGCATAATATTCAAAAAATATACATCATGACCCAAAACTAAATTAAACTAAAATGGTTTGATCTCTGAAATAAATTATTTATCATGTCTTTCCTCGAAGGGTATAAAATAATTACATTAATCCTCCAAAACTCATCAAAAATCTAATCTATACTCAAAAGTCTCTAATAAAAAAACCCACCTTGTTTGGATAAATAAAACCTAAGATATTAACTTTTTCTTATTTCATGAAAGTAATGTAAATGACTTAAACCATTAAATTTAGTTTGAACATAATTCTTGAATAATTTTTTTGAACCAACAAAAGATGACACTTTAATACTACCATAACAAACTGTTTCAATAAAATCGATCGAAAAAGATATTCATTTAGCCATGTAACTAAAATATCTCAAAAAATATCATTTTTAAGTCGGGAGGGTTTCCATGGTGGGAAACTATGGCGGCATCCCCATGCCAAATTGAGTGTTTAGCACAAAATCACTCATTCAAGGGATAAAAATATTCATAATGATGAGGCAAATTTAATGGAAGAAGAATCAAGAAGAACATATCAGAGATGTAGCATGGAAATAGAGAGGAATAAATGGACTACAAAGTTTGTTTCCATTTTGAGTTCAAGATTGAAGATAATGTTGTGGCAATTATATCATGATGTAGTATTTTTTGTACACACCTTAAATAAAAGGGGAACCTAAGATAGAAACTAGGGGCTCAGACAAATAAATGTCACTTATTAAATGAATAAATTTCTTACTTAGGCAACTTTATTTTGAATTAAAAAAAATAATATCTAAAAATAATAATATCTTATAAACTATAACTTCAATTGTATCAAATTTTGGGTATTGATTCATATTCAAATAATCTACATCTTGACCCAAATCTAAATTAAAATAAGATCATTTGATCCCTCAAATAAATTATTTATCATATCTTTCTTCGAGGGCATACAAAAATTACCATTATTCGTTAATCCTCCAAAACTCATCAAAATCCAATTTATACTTAGAAGTCTCCAATAAAAAAATTACCTCATTTAGATACAAAAAATCTGAGATATTAACTTTTTACCATTTCACTAAAATAATGTAAATGACTTAAACCATTATTTTAGTTCGAACATAGTTGTTGTATAATTTTTTGAACCATCAAACAAGCTCTGATTGGTTTGAAATTTTATATCACACTTTAATACTACTGTAACAATTGTTCCTCCAAATTTCATTGAAAATAATTTTTTTTACCCTTCTAACTAAAATATCTCTAAAAATATTATTTTTGGCCCATATGAAATTTATAGGTATTCAAACGATCTCCAAAAATTCTAAAATCTTAACCATAGATCTAATAAATGATTATAAGCTTTATTGAAAACTTTGGGGTCATTTGGATACACCAAAATGATGTCATCTTTATCATCACCTCTTTCATGGGGTTTTCTTCATAAGAAAAAAAATCTCCGATTACATGCTCATGATTAAATTCACTGTTAAGAATTTGGGTTCGAGTTGGTTTTGGGTCAAAACATCTAACCCATAGTTGTTCGACCGACTTCTCAATCCAAACCGACCCAGATTGAAAAAATTAGGTCCAAAATCAAACATGGAGCCATCTTTAACAATATTTTTTTAAAGAAAAATCAATCACGAGGTTAAGTTCGTCTTATAAGAGTTGAGAATTTCAAGGACTTAATTGCATAACTGTTCGGTGTTAGGTTCGTCGAACATATGTTGAAATAGACAATGGCGTCAGGTACGAGCCTGATAACGGGACCGATTGGGTGTTCGAGTGAGGCAGAGAAAAGATGAATGAGAGAGGAAGAGAGGATGCATTCATCAAATTAATTAAAAAAGAGAGGAAGTCATGGCGGTCGATTTTTTTGTATTTTTTTACTAATGGGGTTTGCTTAATAATAATGATTAAATGTAATTATGTAATACGCTAGAGTTTATTGTGTAAATATGATATATAACAACAAGTCAGAGTCTGCAGTATGATCTTGGTATATAATAATGAGTTACGACATGTTGTGTGATTGTGGTCTATGACAACATGTAGCTATTACAATGGGTGAACTCCTGTAGTGTGATTATGGTATATAACAACATGTTAATCTACGTTGTGTAATGGTAGTCTATTACAACGATTTATCCTATGTGTCTATTATAACAGGTCACAACATGTTGTGTAATTATAGTATATAATGACAACTTGGAGTATGTTGTGTGATCTTGGTATATAACAACAGGTATCAACATGTTGTGTAATTATGGTCTATTATAACATGTACCTATTATAACAGGTGAACGTCTGTTGTGTGATTATGGTATATTACAACGGGTTAGCCTATGTTGTGTAATGAATGTCTATTACAACATGTTATCATGTGTGACTATTACAACATGTCACATTATGTTGTGTAATTAAGGTCTTTTAAAATAGACTTAAGTATATTATGATAATATAGTCTATTATAGTATTTTAACACCTATTACAGTATCATATATACTGTAACAGGTTTGACCTATTGTAAATAACTTGTGTTGTATTAAATATACAATATACAACACACAAATAGACTTTATTGTGATAGATATGCTAACCACAACAGAACTATCAAAACAGTTGTGTTTGTCCCGTTGTAAAATATATTTTCTGTGCTAGTGGGAAATAATGACAACATAAGGAGCGTTAATCTACCCAAAGGT